>NW_017547174.1:4191445-4255387 GCF_001854935.1 Bemisia tabaci | reverse complement strand
CACCCCCCAAAGTCTGTAAAATTCAACTTATAAATGTAAATTAAAATTCTGAGACTACAATTGTAAAAACTGATCGGAACACACTAATAACGCTGTCGTCTTAAGCAATGTCCAAATTCCCCTATACTTACAATTAGAGTGTTATGCCTTACATATATTTTTTTAGTATTTAATTATTTATACATTTCCTCGGATTTAAAATACATATAATGTTCCTATATTTCCTCATAAAAATTAACTTTTATGGAGAGACCCCTAATTATGTTTTCCAGAGAACGGACGGAGGCCAGAGGCCGATTTGGTGGGTGTTCTCAGGAATGGGTTCTCAATGGAACGGTATGGGTTCTCAGCTGATGCACATTCCAATCTTCCGCGACGTCATCAACAGGTGTGACAGTGTTCTCGCACCACATGGCGTGGACATCAAACATATCTTAACGTCCAAAGATAAGGACATCTTTGATAATATTTTGCACGCCTTCGTTGGTATCACTGCTGTTCAAGTAAGCGAAAAGAATAATTGCTGTTACAGCTTCACTTTTAAATTTTGTTGGGGGCTAAATTTTTTTAGCCGGGTTATATGTTGAATAATACAAACAAGAAAAATAAAATTATGCATTCATTAAATCTGAGATTACTACAAATTAGTGAATAAGAATGAATTAACACGGTGAATTAATGAGGCTCAACGGTGAAACAAATCACGAGCGCGCATCCCAAGTAAAAGTGAATCAGCCTGACGTCAGGCTATGTTTCATAAACTACCCTGAGTCAGACTGAATCAGGCTGATTTCAGACTGATGTCAAACTGATGTCAGCCTGAATCAGTCAGACTCAGGGTAGTTTATGAAACATAGCCTGACGTGTAGTTGACTCACTTCTACTAGGGATACATCTATGCGTCGATCAAATGTTCTACATTTTGCACCTCACTCTACATTTTTCATGAGATTTTTGCGCATTTCTGATTTTTTCCCGCTTTAAAGAATTCACTACAGCAAGGGATCAAGGCCGGATTCACCTAGTTGCCGCCCATGGGCCGCCTATATTTTGCCGCACCCTTCTCATTCGTTTTGAAACTTGATAAAAACTATCAAGTGAACGTGCCAGCGAGAGAGGGGTGCATGAGACGCATTTACTCGTGTTGAACACATTTTTTGGGAAAGCCCTGTCAACACTACTAGCAAAAGTTCACGAAACTTTGCGCGAAAATTAAGTTCCGTAAACCTATTTCTGTGTGGACAAGGTCTTCCATTCATAAGAAATGAACGAAAAAATTATGAAAGAACAAACATAAATGTGGTTCAATGATTTTAACTTCCACCGCCGCGCCGCGCAGACCGCACCGTGTGCTGTGTGTTTCACGCTGACTGCACTGTGTTTGGCGCAATGCGTGAAGTATTCATGCATTCTTGTAGGCGCTATCCGTTTCACGCTGACCGCAATGCGACCGCACTGTGTTTGATGCAATGCGTGAAGTATTCGTGCAGTCTTGTAGGCGCTAATATGTGTTACATGTCGATCGCCGCGCCGAGGGCTTCTCCTTTTCATCTCAAGTCCTCGTTATCATTTTTCTCTAAGTCACGCCGTTGTAGGCCAAATTGCGTGTTTGGTTTCTCTCGCAACTCGACTTATTGAGGGTGCTGCCTCTTGTATCACTAAGGGACGGCAAAATTAGAAATTACTTTACTCTCAGGAAATGAGAGATTTTGCCGCCTTTTCTTGTTTGTAATTTTGTTTTTATAAATTCGATTTGTTTATACCTACACTTTAAAACATTTCAAATTTTCGCCGCCCCTTAGATTTGCCGCCATGGGCCGCGGCCCATGTGGCCACCCCCTTAATCCAGCCCTGCAAAGGATGAGGAACCTCTATTTTACAATCCCGTGCACAGATCAAAATTCAAAATAACCACCGTCATACTATTATCTAGTTTTTCAATGAATGGGAAAAACAAACAAAGAAGCATACGTGCTCATTCAACATACTTGCATTCCTGTCTCTTAATTTGCGCTCAACACGGACTCGCCCTTTTGTTGTTTGTTCTATTTTACGGAACTGCGTTACGAAAGATTCTCAAATACAAAGTTCTGTATGACATATATTTCGAACAAAATAGCTTTTTAAGGGTACATTTTAGGAGTGTAATGGTACTTTATTGGTTCCAGTTAGGATTTGTCGAACTACTACGAGCATTGAAGCTGGAGCCTGAGGGAATAGTAGGACATTCTGTCGGAGAATTGGGGTGTGCTTACGCCGATAACTGTCTAACCCTTGAACAAACCATTTTAGCTGCGCATGCACGTGGAAGAGCATCACTGGAGTCAACCCTTATTAAAGGGATGATGGCTGCCGTTGGTACGTTACAATCCT
Source organism: Bemisia tabaci (assembly GCF_001854935.1). Lineage (NCBI taxonomy): Eukaryota > Metazoa > Arthropoda > Insecta > Hemiptera > Aleyrodidae > Bemisia > Bemisia tabaci. The sequence continues at coordinate 4,253,014 of NW_017547174.1, read as the reverse complement.
TGTACTTAAAATATCTGGGTACCTATACTCTAAAAGACAGAGCAGAAATTATACACCAATATGCGAGTCAGTCCCAAATTCTCCATTTCAAGGCTTCCACAATGATTAACCTGATTTACTGTCAAGTGGAACGAAAAGAAATGCGAAGTGGAAAAAACAGACCATTATTTTAGTCCTGCGAGTTAAGAAAATGTGAAGTCAAAATATTTCAATAGAGCTTAAGTCTATCTGTGATGGACAATTTAACACCTGTTTTTTCTAGTGCATGCCATCTGATACTTTTATATTCCTTTCTTTAATGCATCCCCTTTTATTTTTCGGCGTGAGTGACAGGATACCTCAGTTCAAAAAGTGAAAGAGAACGTAAAAAAAATCATGGTATCTATATCAATATTGGTGGATAATCCTGTTTTAAAAACAAAGCTGAGAGCAAAATACGAGGTCTTTTAACATCATATGATGTAAAATACACACTTTTTTACCCTTGGTGATCGACATACAAGTATGTTTGAGCCAGGAGTAGTGGTGCGAAATGAGCTATCGGATTTTAAACGGTGGTGTGCATCGACCTCAATTTTGCGCAATATCATTAATAATTATGAATTTTTTTCATTTTTTTCCAATTATTAATAGGATTGAGCCACAAAGATATCACGGGTCAACTACCGAAATCCATAGATGTTGCATGTAGAAATTCGGACTCAAGTTGCACGATATCCGGCCCTGCAGCGGACGTCGAAAAATTCGTCTCCGAATTGACCTCACAGAAAGTTTTTGCACGAAGTGTGAACGTTGCAAACATTGCATACCATTCTCGATATATTCAACCCGCCGCGCCAATCTTACTCAAATATTTGAAAGAGGTGAGGCAATCAATTTTGGAAATTTTTGTTGTACTTTACTTAGTCTTGCTCAACCTGGTTCCCGTGCCCTTTCACCCATTAAAAGTCTCCTCAGTTGGCTGTATCCTCTGTGAATAACAGACCCCCCCCCCCCNCCCCTGTAGAATATAGTGCTAAATAAAGGTAATAAACGTAATGAAAGTAAACAAAATACTACCGATGCATACTTTTATGATGATGCTGATTGTGCAAGGTCTTGAGTTTTCCAATTTAACAGCCCACTCTTTATACTCAGCTCTTTAAATAGCAATAAAAATGGCTTCATGATTTTGTTGAAAAAGAGCAATTTTCATGTATTTTCGTAGGTCATTTTATTACCAATTCCAATTTTACTCTTAAAAGGCTAAGAATGAGGTTTTTCTATAGTCCTTTGAGAAAACAGACTATCTGCTAGGGCAATCATTCACACTGATTTCCAATAACTTAATCGCATCATACTTATTTTACCTCAATAAATATCAAATAATGTGAGAAAATTATAAGTATCTTATTAGACGCTTTCCAAGGACCTTAATTGTAGGCAAGATAAAAATCGTTCAACTACAGCTAAGCTAAAAAAAATCAAGCCTTACTCGGGCCTGGAACACTGAATTTTTTAAAGCTGGATAAATATAATGATGCATTTCGTCAGGTCATTCCGGAAAACACAGCAAGGTCATCAAAATGGATCAGTAGCTCAATTCCAAGGGAAGACTGGGCTTCAGACTTAGCCACTTACAGTTCTCCGGAGTACCACACAAACAATCTGCTGAGCCCTGTTCTCTTTGAAGATGCTATCAAGTCAATACCATCGAACGCAGTTTTAATCGAAATCGCACCACACGGACTGCTCCAGGCCATCCTCAAACGTGCTATGCCTACACAAGTTACCAATGTTCCACTTACCCATCGATCTAGTCCAGACGGCGTCAAATTTCTCTTGGAGGCTATCGGACAGTAAGTAATCTTCATGCCATTCAATATTTTGCAAGTTGGCAACACAGTCATTCCTCCATTTAAATGTACATGTGAAACAATCGATACTTGACTTGGGGGAAAATCCTCCATTGTGTAACGTAACACTGATTCTGATCAGAGCCACCCATGCAAACTGTAATTTAACAGCTCTAATGGCTGAAGTGCCTTATACCAATGTAATACAGTTTTCCTGATTTGTTAAAGGTTATGTCTGCTTGGATGTGAACCAAACGTGTCAGCTCTGTATCCACCTGTTCAGTTTCCCGTGCCGCGAGACACGCCCAGCCTTCAGCCGTTCGTCACATGGGATCATTCAGAGACGTACGATCTTCCAAACTATATGGTAAACGGTTTAAATGGTAACGGTTTCTATAATATGAGCAATTAGACCATGTTTAGCAGAAAAGAACCGACTTCTTGGCTTATTCCAGGAATGACAAGTTTATCATTCAATCCTCTTAAGCGGAAGGATTCGATCTATTTCATTTTATAAGTGGCAATTGGACCGCGTTAAGCAGAAAGGAACCAATCCACATCAGCTATTGCCAAGTTTATAATTGGGCGATTCAATTTTTTTGCATTAAAACGGTTGCGCGGATTTTTGTGCACATTTCAGTGAATTTTCTACGCAGCACGAAGCAAATTCCTTAGAATTTTCAAAGGTATTCGCACAAAAGTTCTCTTGTAAAATATTTTATTGCCAAGTTAAAGGCAAAAGCTTATCGACGGTGAAACTACCAAACCACGTATCTCGTTTGCGGTGTTTAAAAATCTCCGCTCACATTTCATTTTTTTGAAGTAGACCAAATCAATATCATTCCTTGAAATTTTCACAGAATATTCTCCGCACGAAGAGGAAAAATCACGGAAATTTTCAAGACTGGACGTTAAGTAGCTTTTCATTTAAAAAATACAGTATGACAGGAAGTCTGCGACGTCGCAAACCGAGATACGTGGTTTGGTAGTTTCACCGTCGTTATGTGGCTTGGTTCTTTTCTGCTAAACGTGGTCCAATTAATGACAGCCGTGATCAATGAATGTTCAGCAAATTCAATTATTCTTTTTCTTCATTGTCTCTTCTTTTAATTTTGTACACAGAAACACAACAGGGACAAAGATGCCACGGCAGTTTCGGAGAAGTGTTTTCCTTTGAAAGATATAATCGATGTTCTGAAGATGTACAGGGAAAAAGAGGTCCCCGTTTCTTGGCATTCTTTGATCTTGGTAAGCAATTTCAAAGTTCAAACTATTTCTTTTCACTTTTTAAAAGTCGATTCAGATTTAGAAAATCAATGAAAAAAATGACCAAAATTACTTTTTGAATTTATTTAATTTATATTCTTATCCATAAAAAGTATTGGCTTGGATGAAAAGCTACGACAATTCAACCCAAGTGCTCTGAACTTAGAGTTCCAATTTTATTAGTGTGTCCTCGCCCGATTTAGAAGCATATGCGCGAACGAACCAGGCTATACTCTATATCCTCTGGTGGAACCAAGCAATTTGGTTCTATGATACACAACGTATACAAAAAAAATCCAACACAGGGGTTATATATGTATTTAATTTTATAAGTAGGCAAGACTATTGTTAAAAAAAAAAGGAGAAGAAGAAGAAGAAGAAAGGTCATAATGGAGACTATAATTATTTAATCTGCATAATCAGAATTTTCAGCTCTAAAAGAATGTATGCTGATACTTAGAGAGACTCTGCGTTATTTATAAATTCCTTCAGTTCACTCAACCCTTAAAACATCGTAATATAATCACTTTTTTCTCTCTTTTTTTTGTTTCTTTTAGATTGAAGTGTGGAAAACTTTTGGAGCCATAGAAAAGAAAGAATTTAAAACGTTTCCCGCTGTCATCGACAACATTCAGATGTTTACAGAGCTGAATTTATCAGCAGATGGTAATAAAATCCGATACAAGAATCATTTAAAGAAGTACTTTAAAGTAGTTATTTATTTTTAAGTTTGTAAAGAAGTATTTTTTTCCATCAGATGTTACGATCTCTCTTAGGCAATTGGCTGAAAGAAGCAGATCGACCTTCGAGGCAGGAGAGAGCTGTGATGCTGGCAGAGATGGTCGCGATAGTTAGAAGCTATTGTTTTTAATCGATCAATTGAAGGTTATTTCACTGAGCTCTATTTAAAATATTTAAAAAAAATTACGTACTCTCGTTGTCGTATGATTTGAAAATTTCCAATTAATTGTGGTAGTGCCCAAATAAATTAGGTTACTAACCCAAATGTCACGGTACCACTCCAACTTGGGTTGCGGTTCTCGCACAATTAATGGCAAATGCCATCCATATCATCTAACAAATTGGGGTCTACCTCAATTTTAGCAGATAACCCAAAATATTTTGTTTTTTCGGTGAATGAGCTTCCATACATACATATGATTTATCTGACGATTTTAGTACATTCTCTTAGCTTATAAGTTTAGTCCTATTACGTTTTCAAATTCCAGGTCCAAGTCAAGTTTGGATTCAAATATTCCGCGGCAGTGGCGAATTCGTCGTGTTCCAAGATTCTCTGGGTGATAAATCGAATAATTCCCCTGATAAGCCTGAGACCGGTGGTGAGAATCAAGGCATTGTGCTCATGACGGGGAGAATCAACATTTGGGAGCGAGAATCGAAACCCAGTAAAGTCCCGTCTATTAACGATTTTCAAGAGACTCTGAACGAACACGATTCATACGGGCACTTCCTTGACTTTCTGGATTCAGTGGGCGGGACCCACGCAAAAGCAATAACGGACATTCATACCTGCTCAAAAGGCAAGTTTTTTCAGGAAGATTTAGTATAATGAAAAATATTCAGATATTTTATTAGAAATATTGTTTGATACTCGAGAGCTTGACAAACAGGATCGTGCCTTAGTCGTCAGTAGTGGTAGTAGTAGAAGATGAAAAAGAAGAAAATTAAAATTCCAAAAAATTGTTTTTCTTTTCATTAATAAGTAAATATTCACTGCGTAACCAACATATTCCGTGTAAGAGGCTAAACCGGGTGAGTCGATTGACGAGATCAACTTGCAACGTTTTACTAGGTACACGTGTACAACACAAAGCGACATTTTCTCATTCAATTTATCGTGTATTAGTACAGTTGCTAGTGTACATTTGTCTGCAGTATTGTGAAAAAGTTGTGTTCGATACATCAATCTCTTCGTCTTGATACGTAGAATCAGATTTTCGATGGTGTCAAGTTCAAAAATCAATCCGGCGCCCCCCATTCAAGATGGCGCCCAAAAGAGGCGCCGGGGGGTTGAAAAATTATAAATTTTCCTACAAAGTCGACTGAGGTGTCGATTTATGTGTAATTTTAGTCGTAGAATCCGAATTTCACATTCAAAAAATCCTCCGACCAAAGGGGGGGCCCCAATTCCAAGATGGCGGCCAAAATGGACCCCTTGGCGGGAAAATGGCCGTAGATGGCTGTGTATTCTGTATGAGACATCCTCAGATAGGTTTTCTGGGTCGGGAATAACGAATATGAGGTCATGTCAAAAAATGTCAAAACAGACATGGACAAGGTACACTTAGCCGCTGAGATAAGTTTTAGAAGAAAATAGGGTAAATCGCTATGGAGCAATCGCGAGTTGGCAGCCCCCTTCCTCCTCTAGACTTGAAAATTTCAATGGTTTTGCCTTTTCATTATTTTTATCGATCATGAATTCATTTTCACGTGCCCAACTGCCCATCCACACTCTTTTCTTTGCAAGTGGATTCCTAAGCTTTCATCTCAAGTGGGAATGTGTCTTGGTTAAGGGAAGAAAAGTTCCTCGATCTCATCCCAATTTAAAACGTACCCCGTCTTTTGAAAGTTTCCACTCTTCTTGAACTACACGCTCCTTCAGGTGCCGATATCACCGGATCTTTCATAAATAAAGGTTAACCGACAAGGTGGAAAACCTGAATGAATAATGTAAGCAATGACGTGTTGGAAGCTCTCGCGAAGTTGGGCTCCGGATTTTCTCTGGCTGAAGAGATTAGACAACACCTAGAGGAGTTCGTACGTCAACGATGTGCTCCAAAAACAGCTCTTAGAGATTTAGAAGAAGCAATGTAGTGGATTTTCTCGAAGAAATAATACCAGGATGAAAACCTCCCATTGACTAGACGGACCCTGTGTTTCTCAGAGCTCACCTCCAGGCGTCCATATTTTGCATCAAGTTAGGCAGCCCCTGGCATTGTAATCCAGATTTGGATTGTGGCAGGAAAAATACTGGAGAAAAAGTCAGTTAAGTCGTATGCCCTGGGCTACACTCAAAACATTTTTTCTTGAGATATTATTTTGACTTGAAGCGTCGTTTCTTGTCAACAACACTTGGTTTTTTGCGTTAAATTCTTGCGGATTGTACTTAAAATCTGTTTTTTGGAGTTAAATAAACGTTGTTTCACTATGTTTTTTTTTTTAACTAGAACTTAACGCTAGCAAAACAACGTTTGTTTAACTGAAAAAAACCAGATTTTGTCCATAAGAAACTCATTGTCGGTCAATATGATATCCTAAGAAAAATTGTTTAGTGCATGTGTTCCAGAGCTATGGAGCAATGGAGCTATGTCTGTGCAAATGTGCACAAAAAAGTTGCGCACCACCTTACACTTGTCGGACGCACGGTTTCAAGTATACCGAGATGTGCAAAGGCGACTTCGCCTTCAGGTACCTTTACTACGAACAACTCTGGATTACCTTTAGGTACTCCAGAATTCTGCGAAAAATTCGACCTTGAAGAAGAATACAAAGATGAAGGAGAAAGTATAACAATGTACACTGACACATAGTGACTCTTCACACGACAGAGAAGCGTTTTTTTCTGTCTTATAAGTCAATTAAATTTTCATTCTGGTCAGTGAAATGTAACTTAATTTATTTTAATGTGTTTAAAGGGAGTTATATTTATTCAAATTTATATTTATATATTTTGGTTGTTCTTACAAAAAAAATTTCCATTCAATTTTAAATGTTTAGGATTTTTTTTTTGGGCGTACATCTTCGTCTTAATTTTATTTTACTTATGGAAAGTTGCCGATGCAGCAAAAAATTTTCAGTAACATCCACTTTCCGAAAAACTCGGCCACTGGAGCCTAGATTTTTTATTCCTGCGGCCAAAATTCGGTAACACTGTCAAAAGCTACGCACAGCTATGCCGGGCTTTGGGCAATTTTTACGAATTTTAGCAGCTGGGACCACTAATTTTGGCCGCAGTTGCCAAGCTTTTTGGGATTTAGATACTGCCGAACACTTCTTGTATTGTGTATTCGAAATTTTTTGCCTGATTAAGTGCGATGGTTTTTCATTTACTCACTTTTGGCTGTAGAGGAAATATCTTGGGTTCCTAAACCCCCTTAATTAAAGTACTTTAGAAACTTTACTGTTTGTCGATTCAATGCTTTGAAGTATGAATAATGCTTGGCCAGCGTTTTTCAATCTATGAATTTAGGTTTGAATGATCTGTTGTGCTATGCCTGTTTTATTGATACTTTTGGAAAGTTACGGCTACTCCTAGAATAATCCGTGAATTTATAAAATATTTTGCATCAATATCTCAATTCATTTTTAGTTTGAAAAAGAAGTTGTTTGTGCCCCTAAAAAGGAAGTTTTTTGTGCCCCTTTGCTCATTCACATGGTATTCTGAATCATAATCTGAAACCTATAAAACATTTTTCGGAAGCACCCGCATCCCGGAAAACTCGCGACCTGGAACTGTTATTTTTGGTTCACGCTTCCGCAATACGACAAAGGTGCTGAAGTTAGGCACTAAGTTTGTGATGAACTTTCGGTAGTTTTGCCGACTTGCAGTACCCAGAAACGAAACTCTTGACTCCTAATTCCGACTTTTTCAGGATGAAGATATTGCAGGAAACTGGCTTACCGTGAACTTTGGGTTTAATTTCCTATATAATTTCCTACAAAATTTCCAAATAGTTCGGCATTATACAATCCAAAAACTATTATCTCGTGAGCAAATCTCGAGGTCAGGCACGTGAAAATGAATTCATGATCGATAAAAATAATGAAAAGGCAAAACCATTGAAATTTTCAAGTCTAGAGGAGGAAGGGGGCTGCCAACTCGCGATTGCTCCATAGCGATTTACCCTATTTTCTTCTAAAACTTATCTCAGCGGCTAAGTGTACCTTGTCCATGTCTGTTTTGACATTCATTATAATTACTTACTCGGAATTTTAAAGCCTCTGGATGGAGGATTGTAAGCTTCGAGGGGGAGAGGAGAAGGCCTTGGGGCCCCCTCCTCACCCCCTGCATCTCCCCGATGAACAAAGAACAATTTCTTATCTTATATTTGAAATTCCCTACGTATAAAACCTATTGGCATCTATTTCATACGGCGTATGAAGGTACCGATGGTCATTTTCCCACCATGAAGTCAATTTTGGCCGCCATATTGGATTTTGGGGCCCTCCCTTAGACTAGATGACCGTTTCAATGTGAAATTTGAGTTCTACGATCAAAATTACCTATAAATAGACATCCCACTCGGGGTATTGAGGAATTTCAAAATTTGTTGACCCCCGGCGGCCATTTTGGGGGGCACCCTGAGCCTCCCCGAAGGGTCTAGCACAATTTCTGACCTCATATTCGTTATTTCCGACCCAGAAAACCTGTCTGAGGATGTCTCATACAGAATACACAGCCATCTACGGCCATTTTCCCGCCAAGGGGTCCATTTTGGCCGCCATCTTGGAATTGGGGCCCCCCCTTTGGTCGGAGGATTTTTTGAATGTGAAATTCGGATTCTACGACTAAAATTACATATAAATCGACACCTCAGTCGACTTTGTAGGAAAATTTATAATTTTTCAACCCCCCGGCGCCTCTTTTGGGCGCCATCTTGAATGGGGGGCGCCAGATTGATTTTTGAACTTGACACCATCGAAAATCTGATTCTACGTATCAAGACGAAGAGATTGATGTATCGAACACAACTTTTTCACAATACTGCAGACAAATCATCTTTTTTGTACATTAGCAACTCCACTATATGCAACATAGACGACAGTCAAGCACGAATAGTTGCGTCAATGCGTTGACATCATCATCGCTCTGTCAGTCAACTGAAGTGCTACTAACTGCGCAGAGTACTGTGTAAGTGTAATGTCATTGCGAGAAAGAGTGTTGTGTAAACTTTTCTATATTCCTAGAATACTAATTTTATATTTACTTTTAAAAAAATTACCTATAATTCTCTCCTGAATTTTCAGCCCAATTGATAATCTCTGTTAAATCCAAAGATAGAAAATTCAGTTTTTATGAGGAAAACTTCTATTTTATCTGGAGAGACGTGACAACATGTTCATGTTTGTACGCTGTTTTTTCTCAGCACTAGAGCATTTTCGTACTTCAAAAACACAAATAAAATGATCTTAAAATTTTCAAACAACACGTAAGCATCACAGCGCGATTATTAATATTTTTTAATCAGATTAATCACTCAAGTGCAAACAATAATTATTAGCTTGACTATACGACAGTGTTTGTGAATCAACTATGATCATTAAATGGATGGAAATTAAATCAGAGTCTGATTTTTATAAAATCTATTTTCTCCACTGTGTTTTAATACCACCCAGGGTTGAGTTTTGGAAGACAACTTGCACAACTACAGCTCACTGACAAAATCTTCTTTTTTTCTCAACATGATAGGGTTGTTGGGAAAAATTAAAATAAGCCGAGACTGGATCGTTTACTTGGACAGAATTATGAACCTTAATATTATGTGGAACGCTCAAGCCACTAGACAGTTACCAAGACCTGCCTCAATTCAATCTATTAAACTTGATCCTGAGCAAGTGGACCGTCTGAAAACAGGTAAAATTAGATCTTTAGATTCATACAATTTTCATCTTTTGTTCGAGACTTAAGGTTGACATATTTTTTTCCTAGACCTACGTCTAAGTCGTTTCCCAGTCTCTAAATTACAATGTTACTTTTAGAATTAGTGGTTTCTAAATTAAAGCAGTAGAATTTAAATTTCAAAAATTAATTTTTGAAAAAAGAATACAAAAGGAGGGATTGAAAAAATTAATTCATACTTCGCGGCAATAAAAAATTAGATACTTCATTTTTGACGGAGAACGTTGTATGGGAGTTTCCTAATTTGTATCAATTTAGATATTCTTAATATTCCACAAAGTAACTGATTTTCCCTCTTGTGTTCCAGTTCCAGATGTTGAATTTTTCCTGAATACAGCTGTTAACTGTCTGCAGTGCATTGGAGTTACGATAAATGGTTTCAAAACTAATCCAGCGACAAAAATAGTTGAAAATTTGGATGATGTGCACGCAGAGAGGCTTAACTTTGTACCATATGGAAATAGCACATTTAAGGTAACAGCATATTTCCACCAATCTACTAAAAAGACAATTGAAGAAAAAAATACAAGTCTACGGTGACTTCTTTAAATTGCCCAACAACTTTTATTAATATTGAACCAGGATGAAAACGCGCACGAGACCACAGTGCGTGATTCGGAAAATTATCCTTAAAAAAAATAAAATTAAACAAGTTGGATTTTGCAATCGCTAGCGATAGCAATATTCGTCATGGGAACGTTAGCTTCTGGGATATGAAAATGTTAAGGTACAGTTCGTTTGTAGTATCTTCTGAATTGAAGGGGCTATGTAATTTTGTGTTGACATCTCTTTTTTAACATTTTTAATTATTTTCTTTGCATACAAGAAAGCTGTTATGTACCAATTATTTATTTTCGTTGGATTGTATATGGTTTTCGGAAGTTAACGCATTTAAGTTTCAGGTTCGCTTTTTCGGCGTAAAGTGTACATAAGGTGTCCCAAAAGCACCGGGACTTGTTCTGTAACTTCGAAAGTAAGATAGATACAGACATGATCTTGATTTCATTTTAAAGATCAACTCAATACCTATCGATTAAAACCAAGATCAGCTCAATCGGATAAAAATTGACCGAGTTATGGCAATTTGAAATCAGCGAGGAAAGTTTACGCCTACGGTTTTTAAGGAAGATTCTTCATCGCCGTAAATCGAAAAGTCGGCCGATAAAGTGATGCTTATTGTGTTTTTTTATTTTCGAGGTGTCATTTATCAACATTTTGTACCATCAAACACAACAGTTGACAGTGCGTATTATTGCAAAGTACTAAAGGAGTTGAGAATGCACATTTCCCGGAAACGGTCGGACTTGAAAGCTTCGTGGATACTCCATCAAGACAATGCGCGGCCTCACACATCGAGCTTAACACGTGAATTTATGAGTAAAAATGGAGTTGAAACAATCCCTCATCCCCCTAATAGCGCTGACTTGGCTCCATGTGATTTTTGGATGTTTCCCACGCTTAAAAAGGAGCTTCGCGGACGAAGATTCGTATCGAAGACCGAAATCCAGAATGCAATTCAAAACTTCTTCAACTCCATCCCAGAGGAAGAATTCAGGAAAACAATGTTGGATAAGTGGCAAGAGCGCATGAAAAAGTGCATCCGGTTTGATGGACGGTACTTTGAAAAGCAAAAGGAAATTATGGAAGATTCGGAGGAAAGTGGATACGAATATTAACTTTTTGAATCCTGGTAAGCGAAAAATCTTCCTAAAAACCGTAGGGGTAAACTTTCCTCACTAATTTCAAATTGTCATAACTCGGTCAATTTTTATTCGATTGAGCTGATCTTGGTTTTAATCGATAGGTATTGAGTTGATCTTTAAAATGAGACCAAAATCATGTCTGCATCTATCTTACTTTTGAAGTTACAGAACCAGTCCCGGTACTTTTGGGACACCCTACGTATGATATTTTTACTCTACACATATGCCCAAATACGCATCATAAGGGACCTATGTGCTTCCTAAGTTGCCAAGTATTAATTATTGTTAGATTATTGGTCTAAAACATTCAATACAACCAGTAAAAATTAGCTGTCCTCTACGAGATTCGAACCCCCGCTCCCACAAAAAGTGACGTTCTCCCAGAATCTGAACGGTGTTGTTGTTGACTGAGCTATCTCACCGCTCGGGAATGGGAGGAGAAATAGAGAACAGTTAAGTGATCTCGGACGCTGAGCGGGGCTTCACAAAAGACGTCCTTGAGATTTCAACGGTTCGGCCACTGGCGTGATAAGAGACAAATGGATCAAGCGCATTACTCTGTGAGACATTGTTTACCTATGCGGTCATGTGTCACAAGGTCCATCTCAGTATGCATTTACGATCGCGGCAGTAAGCTGAGGCAATATTTCTGTATTCATGGATTAAATCCATCAATCGAGTTCTGATTTTGGCTCATATATCCGTAACGGGTCCTCCAGAGCAATTTTCCACCTTGTACGATGGTTATTATTTCTTTACATCTATGTTTAAAATTTGAGGTGGGATAATGGCGGCTTCTCAAGAGCAACGAGGTAGGCGATCTTTTGCACCAACGAACAGAAAACTGATGGCGAAAAATAGCCAATGAAAACCTCCCAAAAAAAAGAATTTGCCTAAAAACGGAACTTCGTGGTTCTGCGCAGATTTACCAGTCAGACACGACATCTTAAGGTGGAAAAAAACTCGCTGAAAGCGAATTTTAGAAATCAACACAACTTGACGTAGAGACATGATTGGCTAAAAAATACAACGGTTTTTGATACATCGGAAAATCAACCAAAAATCGGAGACTGGGCGAAACGCTCAAGGTCGCAGAGGTATAGGGAATCCCATTGCGAAAGCAACGGAACGATTGTAATATCATGGGGAACTCCGTTCCCATGACAAAATAACTGCGAACGTGGAAAACTTGGGAAACATGATACTGACAACTCATATTTTGGATTCACCTACTTTCCGCCCGTATTTTGCCGCCCCCTTCTCTTTCGTTTTGAAACTCGATAAAAACTATCTAATGAACGTGTCAGCGGAGGAGGGGCGCATAAGACGCATTTACTTGTGTCGAACACATTTTTTGGGAACGCTCTTTCAACATTACTAGCAAAAGTTCACGGAACTTTGCGCGAAAGTTAAGTACCGTAAATCTATCTCTGTGTGGACAAGGCCTTCCATTCATAAGAAATGAAAGAAAAAATTATGAAAGAGCAAACATAAATGTGGATCAACGATTTTAACTTCCGCCGCCGCGCCGCGCAGACCACACAGTGTTTGGCGCAATGCGTGAGGTATTCCGACAGTCTTGTAGGCGCTATGCGTTTCACGCCGACCGCTGCTGAACGCACTGTGTTGGACGCAACGCGTGAAATATTCACGCAGTCTTGTAGGCGCTATGCGTTTCGCGCTGACCGCAATGACCGCACTGTGTTTCATTCAATGCGTGAAGTATTCAAGCAGTCCTGTAGGCGCTAATATGTGTTACATGCCGATCGCCGCGCCGAGGGCTTCTCCTTTTCATCTCAAGTCCTCGTTATCATTTCTCTCGAAGTCGCGCCGTTCCAGGCCAAATTGCGTATTTGGTCTCTCTTTTAACTCGACTTATTGAAGGTGCTGTCTCTTGGATCTAAGAGACGACAAAATTAGGAATTACTATACTCTCAGTAAATGAGAGATTTTGTCGCCTTTTCTCGTTTGTAATTTTGTTTTTATAAATCCGATTTTTTGTATACCTACACTTTAAAAAATTGCAAATTTTTGCTGCCCCTTAGATTTGCCACCATGGGCCGCGGTCCATGTGGCCACCCCCTTAATCCGGCCCTGTTAAGGAGTAAACTTAGGAGAGTTTAGTGTTTAAAGTAGATTTAAGATTTTTTATATGTGCTTAGCGTCATTCACGTGTAGATCAGTAGCGTGGCGTGTATTGCGTTGTATCGATTGTTATGCCATTTAAACCTACGGTAAAGAATCGATTATCAAGGTGTTCGCTGCGAACACCCTGTTCATCGATCCTTTTCCATAGGTTTAAATGATAGATCAAGCGATATATCGCAAAGCACGCCACGCCACTGGTGCAGATTTCTCTATAAAATGATTACTCACTCGGCTGTATCTTTTGTGTGCAACAAACTCATTATGAGCTAATTCTGAGGCATGTCAGCTCAAAAATGTTAATACTTTCGTTACTTCAATTTTTACATTGAAAAATTGTATTTTTAGTCCTTCATTACTCATTCAAAACTTAGTATCTATATGATGTCAACGATGTTGTAGAATGTACAAGAGTTTTGGCGCGCCAGTTTTCAAGTAATGTCTGAAAATTCAGATAGCTCCACTGCCAAGTTAAGAGTGCCGCTAGATTTCAAAATAAGTGATAAGCGGAACGGAAAATCACCTCCATCGCCTTCTAAAATACTCAACGATTTTCTGCAGGCTGGCAATGATTTGAATGTGAGTGTTTTACGTACATGCTTTAGAGTTTTTAAACATATAACATTGCTTTCATAAATTTAACGAGCTATGTACATATTTTATTCTTGCTTTGAATGAAGCTGACTCATAATCGGTCTCTTGTTTTTGAGAAAGAAACCAGAAATATTCAATTTAGTATGCGTGCAACAGTGAAATCGATAACTTAAAGGATAGAAATTTCTCATCGAACTTTCATAAGGCTTAAAAGTTTTTTCATGGCGTATTTTATCCCTCTCAAACAGAAATGTATTCCTAAATTGTAATTTTGAACAATTGATCGTTTTAGAAAAAAAATACATTTCTTATGAAATTTTAAGGATGGGTTAACTTTACAATAGCATACTCAAATATTGGAAAAATATCTGTGCCAGCTGGAGGCTCCTATCAGATATTTAAGTAAAAAGTCAGATGGCACGAGTGTGTTTGCAACAAGTTTACTGCAGACATATTTCGTATATAAACTAGCGCATCAAGTAAAAGATGTACGAATTGCAAATCATTTCAACACTCTAGTTGAAAAAATTATAAGACAAATTTACATAATTTTTAAGATCATATTGCATGTATTCTTTTATGCTCATAGGTTGAAATTGTACCCGCTCACTCTCACGAAAATGGCACAAAAGTTGGAGTCCATCTTTCATACATTTATGGCCAACACTCATTGTCACAATTATCACTTCAGGAAAACAGCGATAATGCCTATTATCTTGTAGAGGTGCCTGGAGAGCAAATCAAAAGTAGTTTGAAGTCCGTCCTGAACTGTGGGAAAGACTATGCTATTTTATACGAACAAGTATTTGGTTCTTCCAGATACGGGCTCCTGAAAAGAGTAAGTTTAACCATGAAGTATAGATGTCGAAAAATGGTGTGAGGGAAAAATGCTAACTTTAATTTTTTTTTTGTAAATCAATCAAATATGATTTTATATGAGGACGCATGACGTTAATTTAAAAACCGTAGCTTGATTTTCGTCATTCATTCTCATTCTTCCTGTTATCCATTTTCCTCATTTTTTCAAGCCTTAAAACACAGGGGAGGGGAGCAATGTCCCTTCCAAGAAATAACGCCTGTTCCGCAAGTAACGCCATCGATCAGCACGTATTTCTTGAGCAAGAGCTACTTCCGGCAAGAGCTTCCTGTGTATAAATATTGGATAATTTTCCTCGCGATTTCCGGTCAAAAAGTAAAGGCTTGCCTTGAAATGGACCATGAGTTTTACAATTTTTCTGAGTTAAAAAATGTATAATGGGAACGAGGGAATCTAGGATTTCTCCATATTAAATGTGAAAAAGGTCGATTACCTCTAAAAATTATACATATTTGGCGTTCAAGCAATGGAATAATTTTACTAGCACCTGCTCTTATATGTTGTCTCAGAGGTATCCCAATAATATGTTACCTTTTTCAGAAGACCTCTGGTTGGAAACCGAAAATTTATCATGTGTCAGAAAACGTGTTTTCAACCTTGGATGCCTTAAAATTGGAGGCTGAGACAGCGAACGAAAAGTTGGTTTTGGTTTTCAACAGACCTTCATTCAAAAACCCTGAGGGCATGATCCGTAAACTTTTAAAGAAGGCTGGGACAACAAACTATAGGTGTGTAATCCCCGAATGGAATCTTTACATGTCTTACTATGGAGGAGGGGGTATTTACTTGTGCAAACAAACTTTCTTTGTGTCTCGGGCGGTCATTTACCTAAAGGGCCTGTTGCATGCAAGAGATACAGCCGCGCGAATAGACTTTTCAGAGGTTAAATGACACGAAAATTACGATGATCACATTAAAAAAGTCTGAAATACACTCCTTACTGCGCAATTTGCGTTGTTAGGAACGCGCTTTTTCAAATTTCCCGCGTCTGGGGGCAGTTTTCTAATCACCGGAAACGAGCAAACGGCGGGCTCGGTGATTTCCGGAAGATGCCGAGTCGTTGTTGTTGTTGTTATTTTTTCCTTCAGTTTGTTTACAAACCCAACGTGATCTCCTACAGTGGTCCATATACGCTTTATGCGGTAACCAAATCGATCAACTTTTAAATATCCAACGCAATCCTTCTACATTTCATTTCACGATGTCACGAGCTCCGATTTTTAGGTTATGTTGTCAGTTTTAGTTGACCGGAAATAGCCGCGAGTTGCCGTTAATTGTTTCCGTTAGAAAACTGCCCCCAGACGCGGGAAATTTGAAAAAGCGCGTTCCTGACAACGCAAATTGCGCAGTAAGGAGTGTATTTCAGACTTTTTTAATGTGACCATCGTAATTTTCGTGTCATTTAACCGCTAAAAAGTCTATTCGCACGGCTGTATCTCTTGCATGCAACAGGCCCATTATAAAGCTGCCGGGATGTTTTTGCAATTTGCCACATTGCGGTCAAGTCTGCCTCACAATTTTCAAATCTGCAAAAATGTTTTCTCTGTATATATTCATTATATTTTATAGAGACAAATCATTGTAATTACTTGCAAAGATTATACCTAAAGTTTCCATGCTAAATGTTACTTGGGATTAGTTCAAAATTTTCCCTTTAGTCAATCATGT
This sequence comes from Bemisia tabaci, assembly GCF_001854935.1. NCBI lineage: Eukaryota > Metazoa > Arthropoda > Insecta > Hemiptera > Aleyrodidae > Bemisia > Bemisia tabaci. The sequence continues at coordinate 4,236,286 of NW_017547174.1, read as the reverse complement.
TTGTAGATTTTATGAAATTTCCCTTAATCTCAATGCAAACCATCTCATTAACGTCTAATTATAATTCCCAGGTTTTTTTTCTTACTGGATGATCATGCAATTCCGTTTTCCCTTAACGAAAGCTTCTACCTTGAACAACTGGAGAAAGGAGTAGTGGTCAACGTACTAAAAAATGGGAAATGGGGCAGTTATCATGGTACGCCAATTCCAAAACCAGTCCCTGAAAATGTGGCCAAAATCTTACCCCATGTTGACCAAGTGTCCGAGGAGGTTGACCTTCGTTACATCGGTTTGAATCCTTCCGGCCTCCACAATATGACGAAGGTACCTTCCAACATTTTCTTCTCTAAATCCTTCACACTGCCTCTTCTCGACATCATACACAGACAAATCTGATAGATAATCTCCTCAAAGAAACCATCGCACATAGATGATTTCTTGCTGCCCCTAATTATTCTCATCGAGAAACATCGAGTCAAGAAAAGATTTTTTACGCATTGTAAAATTTCAATCTTTATTAGGCGAATTAATTACTCACCATGATGTATTCTTTCTATTTACGAAAAGTAGTGCTCAATTTCATCATTCACTTTTAGCATTGAAGACGCACAGTGGTCTTGAAGCAAAAAAATGCGACAAAAATGTACCTAAAACGGTTTGCAGGGGATGAGTCCATGGTACGTGTTGACTTGAAATCGCACAAAATAAAAATCTTGCCTGGTCCAAATTTCGAGGTATCACAATTTAAAATTATCATAGTAAATGTAAGTTTTCTACTGATTTTGATCCGTTTTTTCATTTATTTGTCGATTGAATCGGTGTTGATCGATTCACATTTTGATTTTTCGTTCGATGCATGTCGATCAAATGCATACCTTCTCGTTTCATGCAGATTTCCTATCATACTCTTTTTTTTAACTGAACAATTAGCCTTCTCCTGCGTCTGCAGCAATTTTTGTTACGAATATGTTGTGCGCGCTGATTTAACTCATTACATACGCGACTCTCTGAAGGCGTTTTGTAAACGCAAATAGCGCAACCTGTCGGAAAACAATCGAAGAAGGGTTTGAGCTTTTCATTCGATCTCACTTCTATTGATCTCCGACAGATTGCGCTACTTTGCGCACATAAAACGCCTTCAAAAAGTCGAGTATGTAATGAACTGAAATCAGCACGCACAACATGTTCATAACAACAATTGCTGCATACACAGCGGAAGGCGAATTTCTTACGCACTTTAAACGCCCTCTGATGAGAGTCAAGTATATCATGAGCTGAAATTAGCACGCTTATGCACAATAAATGTCAAATAAATGTCAAAAAAAGAAGAAAAATCAGTGAATCAGCGTTGTGTTATTTGAATACCGAAACCCTGAGTATAGTAAAACCACACGTTTTTGAGTACGATGTTTCTTATCATCTTAAATATTGTGCAAATTCGTCAATTGAAAATCTAACGCAATTTTATCACAGGGATCGCCGGCGATTCTGGACTACTCCGGGGTTACACCAGCGGCCGCTCACATAATAGGATTAGCTCAGAAAAATGAAGGATCCAAGAATAATATTCGTCTGGATTCGATTTTCCAATGGACTGTCTCGAAGGATCTTCCATTGGATGAAGCTGCTTCCCTTCCATCCGCGTATTTAATGGTTTGTATGACTTCATGCAAACACTATTGCTCATTATAGTAACTAAGTATTCACCATCTGCTCTGGTACACACGTCAGAGAACATTTTCAAACAAACGTATTAAAACCTCCTAAATCCATAAAAAATTACATTTATTAAGACCAGCAGTTAATTTTCCTTTTATATATTTAAGTGTCAGCTACACTTTTTGGTTATTAAAACATGTCTTTCAATGTTGCAAAATGTCTGCCTAAAAAATGATGTTTTTTAATATTCTCTGAAAAGTATGTTTAGAGTTATTTCACTAAGCAGATTTAGCAATTTCAAAAAACTATATTAGTTTGTTCTCTTAAGACATAATGTACCTAAGAAAATATCCAGCACTTTAACGCTCATGAAATATGTTTCTTCAGGACAGAGGAGCTAATGTCCTCTTATAGTACTTTAAATAATAATTTATTTCAGCAACGCGTTATCATGGGGAAAGATATGACATATTTCATGATGATGATAGTGTCAAAACTCTGATTGCTTTAGTTCCGATTATCACCGCTGGTTTTTTCCTTTCCGTTCAAGAATTATCTGCTATCTTAAGACCCTTAATACACTGGATGGCTCTGACTTTACATTTACTCAAAAATTACTTGATACTTTTGAAAGCTTTGAGACTCTGTGTCTGTTTATTTTTCTTGTCTGTTCAGGCTCATTTGATTTTGGAGGAAAGGATGGCAGTTAGAATAGTTAATGATACGGACGGAACGATGAAAAAGACAGCCTTCATTATGGGCGGTCAAACGCCTGTTGGTATGGCTCTCATATCTCTTTGCCTCGAAAGAAAATACAATATTTACACTACTGTTCCTAACGAAGCAGCTTATCAACTAGTGTCATTGATGTTCCCTCAGGTACGTGCCTTTGAGTTTAATTACTGGCGGGAAAAAGTATTTTACAAACATGGAAACTTAAAACCTCCTCTGCTCTATTCATTATCGAAACCCCGAAAAGGTAATTTCTCATTTATGAATTCAATTTGGAATTTTCAATGAGCCTAACGTGCGTTACATGGTATTTTGATGAGAAAGCATTTATTAATTATTGCTTCCTCCTCTCATTTTCCACTAATGTTTAAAAAAAAAAAAAAAAGCAGTATTTTAACGTTGGATTATTGCTTGTTCGCTGCAGATACCACGAATGAGATTCGATTCTTTGATTCTGAAGAAATAGTTTGGACTTCCCATTGTTGTCATATATGAGGAGGAGAGACTCATTTGACGGAAGTCGTATAAACCCGTGCTCACTTCTGACGTGCTGCCGGATGACGTCATTTGGTTTGCCTCGAAACCGGGGCGTTTCAAATTTGCGAAAAGCTGCTCTTTTAAACTGCGTATTTCTGGGTGTTTGCGTTATACTTTTTCGCGCTTTTAATGTGAGTACCGTGTTTTACGCATCATTTACCTTCCGATAAAAATGTTCGTAAGTCAAAGTTCGTTTTAGTGACCAATTGACCGAAATTTAATTTTTCAGATTCCCAGATCCAACATCACAGACCACAGCACCGAAGACTTTTACGTTCCGGTGATGTTAGGAACCAACGGCATAGGACCTGACATTATAGTGTGCGATGCACCTCGGAAACCGATGCTTACCGCTTGGTCGTGTATCGGCAAACACGGGAGTTTCGTCAACCTCAACGAGGAAACGATGCAACACAATGCACCTCTCCCCATGGGCAGGTTCAGTAAAGATACCGGTTACTACGGCCTCAAGCTATCCCAACTGGTGCAGTTACCGAAAGAACGAAAAATTCAGCTTCATGCGCTTGTTAGTAAAAGTCTCTCGTCTGGACGGATAGTTCATATGCCACACAAATCAGTGGACGTCAATAATCTAAGTCAGTTATCTAGGTATGTCGTTCATCGTGATTATAATGGTCACAATCTTTGTAATGAATGTGGCTTGAGTGAAACTGGCATGCCTTAATTTTAGTACCTAAGTTTGCTTTTCGTCCGAAATGCAGAAAAGTACTTGAGAATCGTGTGGTGGTCACGCACAAACATATTGCACAATGAAGCAGTGGCGGATCTAGAGTGAGTCGAAGGGAGGGGGCCTTTTGCAGGGGGGGGGGCACACCTCAGAGCAAGGCGGCCCGGGGGGCCTCCCTCGAAAAGTTTAAAAAAAATAGCCCCTCCCTGATGGAATTTTCAGAAGTTTTAGCATAAAATTTGTGCATCATTTGAAAGTTGAAAATTGACGAAATCCCTTTCAGAGTAATTTTATTTTAGGGTATGGACTATCTATTTCTGCGGTACTGATAGTGAGTAACCGGTGGTTTAGTGAACTTTGGTCATAAACTTCTGTCTCGATACATTTCAGTAAATTTTTAGGAGCACTTTTTTTGGCCCGAGGGGGGACATAGGACATGCCACCATGCCCCCCCCCCTCTTCCTGGATCTGCCACTGCACGGAAGTATGATAGAGGAATTATTGGTTTTAAGTTTAGGTTTATGAAAAAAGAAACACGAGAATTCGATTAATTAGATCTATAAATTACACCTTTTTTTCTTTCTTTTTTTTACACTTCAAATATCCCGAAGGGAAAATCTCACGCTTGCCGTCTCTAAAGCCCGATTTCCCCCTCGGTCCCTAATCAAGCCAGCCCCAGGCGACCGTTGTTTGAGACTATCAAACTCGGTACGGCCTGGTCGGGAATCGAGCCTGGGACCTACCGATCATAGAGCGAGCGCTACAACTACCACACCACAGGAGGCCGACACAAACCTAATTACAGCAAAAATATAGGATGACCTTGTTATACACAGGGGAAAAAAGCACATTGGAACTAGAGTCGAGACTTTTGAAAACATTGACAAGAAAAAATACTCTTGATTCAATCAGATTTTTGCTTAAATCAGAAGGAAATCCGCTAAAATTAAGAGGCTTGGTTCTTGATTTAAGCAAAAATCCGATTGAATCAAGAGTATTTTTTCTTGTCAATGTTTTTAAGAGTCTGGACTCTTGATCCAATGTGTTTTTTTTCCCCCAGTGCATTCGAATTGATTATCACTCATCTGCGAATTTTCATTTCCAGAACTGCTGAATTGGTCACAGAGCAAGGTGGTAAACTATTGCTGGACGTCGGTTCGAACTGTAGAGACAGAAAAATCCGAACATCGACTTCCGATAATAATTGTGACAAGCAGAGAGAACGGATTACTCCTAAGGATGCTCAAGTCTCCTCCGTCATCATAAGTATGAACCTCTTCAAGTATGGTCCTCAGTATTCTCTCATATGTATTCCTCTTTCAAAGTTTCTGGACATACTTCGATCTCTCACCAAAACACACATCATACGTATTATTATAAAAAAAATGTTTAGCTGTCATTGTAAACAAACCATTTTACCCAATTACAAAACACCCATAGCAATTAATTCGCAATGGAGATGTTGCATGTGTGAGGAATTCGAGATTTGACTGCTGATTCTTACGTAAAAGTTCGCGAGAAACACGATGGTGCCACTGGTTTTCTCTGAAATCATCTCCCAATCTCAAAAACAGCTCTCAACTTGAGGCCAAAATGGATGGGATATCCTACGCTATCTTGAGAGTCCACCTCTACATCAAAACAAACTCTCCATGCATAGATAGTGAGCAAATACATTAACAGGGCTGCCACTTTATTTGAGGACTCTAAGACTGAAGACACGGCATCCCTGCTTATGTATTCGCACGCTATCTTTGGCATGGAGAGTTTGCTATGTGATGTAGACGTGGACTCTCAGGATAGCGTGGGATATCCCCTCCATTTTGGCCTCAACTTGAAAGTTGTTTTTGAGCTTGGAAGATGATTTCAGAGAAAACTAGTAGCACCATCGTGTTTCTCGCGAACTTGTACATAAGAATCAACAGTCAAATCGCAAATTCCTCACACATGCAACATCTCCATTATGATTGGTACTGAAGAATCCACATTGTAAGTACCAAACCAACCGAGTTCCTGAAGAGTTGGGGGGAGTCTTCTAGAAGAGGTCTGATAGATAGAGCACCCCTCTGGAGTGAATATGAATTATAGCTTACTTGACCCCATTTCTATGATTTTATGACTGTCGCTCACTTCCAGCATTTCAATTTACCTCTTTTTGCAGTCATGATCAGTAAACTTTCTTATTAAAGAACGCTTCAAATGAGTATCTCTTTTTATTCTAGGAATTTAAAAATGTTTCGGAAATTTGGGAGACCCTGATTCAATTTTATTTTTCCGAAATAATTTCTTAAGGTAAGTGGAAGGTACGGGTGTGACCGAAACGCAGCTTTCCGTTCCTGTCACCAGAGGTGAGACGCGATGATTGCATTTCAACAATTTTGCAGTCTTGGCCGAAAACAAATATGACCGTCTGCTGTTGATTTCGTTAGAATGAAGATTTTTTTTACTTTCAATGATGCTGCTATCTGCTCATTTTTCTCATCAGCAGACTGTGATTGTTTTCGGCCGAGGCTGCAAAATTGCTGAAATTTAAATCTCGCGCCACGACTTTGACTGCGGGAACGAAAAGCAGCGTTTTGGGTAAAGAGGTCGGCAAAAGCATACCTACGTTTCATTTATCTTGGTAATTACTTGCTCATTCCATAACGTCTCAGATTTTCGACATGTTTCATATTGCAGCCTCAAGCGTTGGGAAAGTGGTAAAATTGGTCGACTGGTTATTACAGCGTGGCGTGAAGAATATTGTGTTATCGACCTCAGATGCGGGGGACTTCAAAGCAGCACTACGTACAATCAACAATGCCACCTCGAGGCATGAAGCAACCCTATTAATGACATCAGCCAAAGCTGCTCACTCTCCCGCTGGCGTAGAGAATGTGCTGAACCAAGCTACAAGACTAGGGACGATTTCAACAATATTTACAGTTTCGTTGGTAAATAATCTAAAATATTATACTAAAGAGGCTGGGAAAAAAGGGCCACGGCCCTAGTTAGAAGTTAGAAAAAGAAAAAGAAGAAGAAGAATAGTATACTGATACTGTATATTCATAATAAATTTTGACATGATAATGATGTGAGGGATACATGGTCCTTTTTCCACACAAAAATCGCAGACCTCATGTTACTAGGAAATGGACTTTTTTTCAGGATAATCAGCTCAGATATTTGTGCAGGGATATTTCTGATGAAGGATTTAAATACAAATGTCTTGTAAATACAAAGCATTACGAATCGAAATATTACACTTCGAGTGTGATCTCAAATATAAATGAATATAGAGTTACAGTATTTTCCCTCTTCCTTTCTTTCCCACTCTCTCTCTGTCCTAGACATATTATAAGTCTGGTTTCATTTGTTCCTCAAGCAGGATAAGAATGACACCCTCATACCAGTAATTCAGAGAGTTATGACGAGTTTTCCAAATGACTACGCGCTGATAAATATACAAGGAGAAACTTGGGCGTATGAGATGAAAAATATGGTGACGATCGTATGTAACGACGATGTCAGCTACTGCAACGTCCTGAGCCAGGCTTTGACCGATCCTGATAAACCAGCAACTTACGTTGTTTCGGACAAAAACTCCAGTAAAGACAACGACTCCGGTAAGAAATACGGGAGGTTATCAGGGTCAATTTATCGTTCCTATTGTCATGGGAACGGAGTTCCCCATGATATTACAATCGTTCCGTTGCTTTCGCTATGGGATTCCCTATACCTCTGCGACCTCGAGCGTTTCGCCCAGTCTCCGATTTTTGGTTGATTTTCCGATGTATCAAAAACCGTTGTATTTTTTACCCAATCGTGTCTCTACGTCAAGTTGTGTTGATTGCTAAAATTCGCTTTCAGCGAGTTTTTTTCCACCTTCAGATGTCGTGTCTGACTGGTAAATCTGCGCAGAACCACGAAGTTCCGTTTTTAGGCAAATTCTTTTTTTTGGGAGGTTCTGATTGGTTATTTTTCGCCATCAGTTTTCTGTTCGTTGGTGCAAAAGATCGCCTACCTCGGTGTTCTTGAGAAGCCGCCATTATCCCACCTCAAATTTGAAAAATAGAAGTAAAGAAATAATAACCATCTTACAAGGTGGAAAATTGTTCTGGAGGACTCGTTACGGATAAAGAAGTCAAAATCAGAGCTCGATTGATTGATTTAATTCATGGATACGCAAATATTGCCTTAGCTCAACTGCCGCGATCGGAATGCATGCTAGGATGAGCCTCGAGACGCATTAAAACAGTGCGAACCATGGCTCCTACAGCAATGCGCTTCATATCCCAAGCGTCAAGGTCTCTTGTGATAAGTCCCACCCATTGCCCGAGTCTTTTAAATGCTATTTTTACTCCGGCTCACGTGGATCCGTTATAGCCTAGTTGACTAAACCGCCTCGTACTTTTGATTAGATGCGGGCACCCGGCGATCGGGAGTTCGATACCCGACGATGGGTGTTACTTTTTAATTGTTGTATTGAATGTTTTAGACCAATCATCAAAAAATAATTAATACTAGATGATAAATGTACGAACATTTTCTCGTGAGTTAATATGTTAAACAATAATACTGGAATATACCTCCTTCATATAATTAGCCACATGTTCCCCCAAATTAATGACGTTATTTTCTTTTTTCAATAAAGTTAATTTGCATTCAACGTTCGTAAGTTAAGCAAAAAGTACCTATTGATACAAATAGGAAGACATGAAAATAGTATGTCTAACATTTCAGTTGTTTTTTTTTATTTATTTTTTGTTTTTTTGTTTTTTCAATAAAACAAATTGACTGGGACTAGAATCATCGTATCTCTGAAGACAAAAGCTAAGTTTTTTGATACAGAAATACTAATATATTCATCCTTTATATAATCAGGGAGATGTTGACCCAAATATTGATGTATATTTTCTCTGTTCGCCCAAATTAATGATGGTATTTTCTTTTTTCAATAAAATTAATTTACATTCCACGTTCTTAAAGCAATATTTTCTCCAAAATTCAGCAAAAAATAACAATTTATACCTACGCAAAAAGTAAATAAATAAATAAAGCAATGACATGAAAGTAGTATAGGTAGTACACATCTAACATTTCGGTTACATCTATTTGAATGAAAAAAATGGCAACGTAGGAAGCACATAGGTCACTTTATGATGCGTATTCGGGCATATGCGTAGAGTAAAAATATCATACTTTACGCCGAAAAAACGAAACTGAAAGTTAAATGCGTTAACTTCCATAAACCATACATAATCCAACGAAAATAAATAATTGGTAAATAACAGCTTTCTTGTATGCAAAGAAAAGAAATTAAAAATGTTAAAAAAGAGATGTCGACACAAAATTACATAGCCCCTTCAATTCTGAAGATACTACAAACGAACTGTACCTTAAAATTTTCATATCCCAGAAGCAAAAGTTCCCATGACGAATATTGCTATCGCTAGCGATTGCAAAAACCAACTTGTTCTATTTTTTTTTCTATTTCTATTTTTCGGATTCTATTTCCAATATGCGTGAGCAATGGCATTTTGCTCTACGCACTTTGGATTAGTAGGGAATATATCTTTATCTAGAGAACTTCAGGGAGGTTTCTTTTAAAAACCTCATAATTAGACTACATTCTACAATTAGGAAGTATGATTTTAGACTTATTTGTAAAAGCACGTACCTGCATGTGGATACTAATGGCACATGCGTTCTTTCTGAAGTGAGCCAAATATTGGCAGTTCCTAATTGCAAAATGTAGTCTAATTTATTCGTTTTGTATGATCTCAGTCCACTCGTATATCCGATTCGATTTGAATTCTACCTTAGTACCGGGCTCTTTATTAACCTTTGTTGATTTACATTCCTGATTGGGCTTTTTTCTAACTCTTCAGCGATAAAAAGTACAAATATGTTGAGATACGTGCTCAAGTTTTTTTGAAATGACCATGAAACGACTTAGCCGCATTTGTCGTACTTAGACAGTAAAAATTAGGGGCCGCAGCCCACATTTTAAGACGGAAACGTTGTAATGTATTTAAAAAATCTAATCCTTATTCGGAAAATTGACAGTGTCGAAAGAAAAATCAGTGAGATTTGACTTCATCGACACAATATGTGACGTTGAAATCAAGTTACGATGGTATAGAAACACGCAAAGCGCTCTTAGTAGTTAGTCAGTGTCGAATGCTCCGAAGACTGTGCAAATTTAATTTAAACTCCAGGATGCAACTATTCGGGCTCCATGGATGTCCGTGTTGCATACGCACGGAACGGGAGGCGTTTTGATTGTTCAGGCACTCGTAGTTTCGGCCGCGGCGCAGCCGCGGTACACCAACGGCGCATACGGGACCTTATCAATGGAAGTCGGACTTGAAATTTTTGACTAAAACTGCAAATTTTGATGTTTATTCCGTCACATTTTCAGAGAGCATTTTTTTTCTTTCTTTTTTTTTCTTTTGTCAAGGAGTGCTTTTAGAAGAAAATTTTACGAGGAAATCAACGAAACCACTTATAAAACCTCAACTTTTTGTATAATGCCTTTAAATGCGAAATTTTCAGAGAAAAATTTTGATGAATCGCATGGAATTTGGATAAAACTGATGACCATTCAACAAAATGGATCAAAATTCTAATTATACGTATATGATTTCCTAAGCGCAATTACGAAACTGCAGCACAATAAACTGCGGTAAAAATGTTAGTGAAAATTATAATATTCTCTGCTCTTTCCCTCGTACAATGTGGGCTGCATCTAGTTATTTTATATTTACCTGCCTCTAGTTCATCTTCCTCCCCACATGTATGCTTAACAACCATTCTCAGAGAGGCTCTCTGTCGCAGCAGCGATAGAATTCGCATCTTGTCTCTGCGATACGTCAAATTGTTTGCTTTCATATGTAATTGTTATCGTTACCCTTTCTTTCACAGACGTCGGTGTGCAAGAATCGATATTGGACTATCTACCTTCTTCTTTGCAAGAATTAGAGGAAATGGGAGAGTCCTTGTGTCACTCGGACTCTAGGTGGAGTCCACAGATTCCTGCTGCATTTATACAAACTTCATCGTTAGCAGCAAAATTGTCCAGCAAACACATAGAGGCCCTACCAGTGTTCATCATCCCTGCTTTTTGTGAGACGCAGCTGAGGCCCCTGCTGTCCAGATTCATGTATTCTTGCTACGTTGCTCACATACACCCGCAGGCAAATTCAGCGCAACAAATAGCAGAACATCTTTTTGCGGTTAGGACATCTCTTTAAAGGATGATCCAAAAATCCCGCAATTCAAGCACCAAGCATCACCTCTGTAACTCTCTAATAATTCGGATGGAGACTCGAAATTTTGCAAGAGCTCCTAGGTTAAAAGAAACGACTTTTGGGAGTCCCCAAAATGTCATATGGCCACCCTGAATTAAGTTTAGAACTTTGGAAGCTATGGGGGTAGTGCGGGATTTTTGGATCACCCTATATTATAAAATATGAAAAATAAAATTCTACTCTGATGATATTACATCTGCATCGGCGCAAAAAATGCTTGGGACAAATATTTGTTTTATAAAGTTCATTCAACCTTCAACGGAAAAATATTTTGAATTTTTGTACACATTCGGCGCCGCTTATTGCATTCAGGTATGGCAATGCTAGTTTGATTCTTTGTGACCGAGTGGCTGAGTGGCTGAGTTCGATTGGCTGACCCAAAAAAAAAACGACAAGAAAAGGAAAAGCGAAATGACGTAAAAATGTACTCACGTTCTTTTATCTCTCGGAAAATATGCGTAAATTGTAACTTGCTTCTGATTATCTCGTAACAAAAAGACGAACAGCGATGTTTGTACGTGAACCAATGCTGCCGATCCGTTCTGTGAAAAACGATTCAATTATGGAGCTGATTCCATTAATCTTGATTATAATGAGCGGCGCCGACTGAATTAGGTATTGAAATGTCGCAAGCTCATGGTCAAATCAGGTGGTTTGTCAAACTCATAATTTATATATATTATAATTATATATTATATATTAGTTTGTCAAATGCCTGTGCTGATAATATGACCTTAATGACCTGCAAATTTTTGCTTTGTCTCAAGCAAAAATCTCAGAATTTCAATCTAAATTAGAATTATAAGCCATTTCTAGGAATTAGACAAAATGAGCAATCTCTGACTAATAGCCAGCTTGCTCATGGTTATCAGCCAGAGACAGAAATATCAGTCAACTATTGGGAAAGCAAATCCAAAAGAAATTATATTTTGATAGCATTCAGTTTAATTGTATATTATTGAATTTTTCCATGTTGAAACTTTAAAATTTGTGGACTATTGACGTCAACTAACGGGTCAATTCAGATGTTTTGGGGTCTTAACTAACCCTAGAGTCCTTTTATAGGGAGATGTGAAACAACGCGGTTCAAGGATGTCACAAACGGGAATGAAAATTACACAAATTGAACGTTTTTCGTAATCTTTGATCAACTCATTTCCGAATTCCTGTCTCCGTTCCCTCTCTCATCCGTGTGTTCCTTGCCGTGCCTTTAATTATTTAGTTCATCCCAATTTATATCCCAATAATCTTTGCAATTGGTGAAAAATCGATCTTTATTACCGTTTGCGACATTGTGGCGACCTGCAACACGGGAACCAATCAGAAATGGATTCACATTGTCTTAACCCCTATTGTAAAGGGACTCTCCGTGCGGTGAGATCAAGAGCAGGGCCTTCACTTGGGTTCGGGTCGGATAGGCAACTAAACTAACTCTGTGGCAAGGCGTAGAGTATCCCGACTATTTGAAGGCGCTCCAGGCCGGCCGTGAATTTGCGGTTCTTTACCAATGAAACTTTCACTGTTCCGATCGAAGTAAACTGTTACGATTTGTTGAAAAAATTGACCGCTTAAAGAGTACCGATGATTACTAATTTTTTGCGACTTGCCGATTCTTTTACATGCATTTTATTGGAAAGATCCTCGAGTTGGATTCGTATTGTCTTTACTCTCAATCAGTGGCGTAGCGTGCTTTGAGATATATCGATTGTTATGCCATTTAAACCCATGGAAAATGATCGATAAACAAGGTGTTCGCAGCGAACACATTAATAATAGATTCTTTATCATAGGTTTAAATGACAGAACATTCGATACATCGCGATTCATGCCACGCCACTGCTCTCAATATAAAGGGACTCTAACCAATCCTATTTCCAACCGTAGAAAATAAAAGTAACTCTAGAAAAGAACTTCTGTAATGGTGTTATAGTGCATGAATGCTCACAGTTATTACTGCTAGCTTCTCGTGATTTATTTCCGTCATTCTTACAGTCTATGACGAGAGTCCAAAGCAGAGGACCCTACACGATAGTTGGCGAAACATGGAGTGGATCGGTGGCGATGATCCTCGCTAATCTTCTATCTGATTCTGGCCAAGAAGTATCCCTCTTCCTCCTTCAGGGATTCCCGAGAAAGATCAATGCTCTGTTACCTGATGAAGACTCTCTAGGTGACTGTTTGAGTGACGTCCTGCTCGGACTTATTGGAAAAGTGAGTGAACTATCGTTGTTTTTGAACGATCAAGAATCATTACTCGACATCTCATCGACAGTGAAACTCCAACACCACGAACAGTGTTCGATACTCACGGGCGCCAACGCACCAAATGCGCCTAAAAAATCGACCATGGCGCCTAAAAAATTATGTCTCTGCGCCAACGTGGCCCCTAAAAATCTGGATTTTCATAGGAAGTCACATAAGGAAAGAGAAACAAATCTATTTGAATTAAAAAAAAAACTCAGAATTTTCAGCACTACAAAAGAAAGCTTTTTCTATTCAGCACGATTTCATTCTTAGCGCTTTTGTCTTCCCAAAGTTACAGCTACTTACTAATTCTGTTAAGAAAACATCTTGCGTCTAACTTTTCGCTAAATGCGCCGTAATACATAGGCAAAAAGTCAATTTGGCCCCTAAAAAATCTTCAATGGCGCCTAAAAATCGGGCTTGAAGCGCCACATGGCTCCGAATCTCGTTTGCTGCGATTAAAAATCTCATAGATTCATTATTCATTCATTCATTCATGCATTCATGCATTCATTGCACCGCTTTAAAATAAAATTATTTTACTACTAATACATTACATTACTAATACATTAGCAATAGAGAAGGAGAGGTAGAATAATATATATATTAATCATTAGCAATAGAGAAGGAGAGGTAGAATAATATATATATTAATCATTAGCAATAGAGAAGGAGAGGTAGAATAATATATACATAAAGTAATATAGTTATTAATATTTAAGTGCTGACATAAAACAGCACTTAAATATACTAAATCTATAATTAAAAAAGATATTAATCATTAGCAATAGAGAATGAGAGGTAGAATAATATATATATTAATCATTAGCAATAGAGAAGGAGAGGTAGAATAATATATATATTAATCATTAGCAATAGAGAAGGAGAGGTTTTGTTCATTCATTCATTCATTCATTCAATCTCTTAATTCATTTTTTTGGAGGAGAACGAATCAACATCGCTTCTCCAAATCCTCTCAGAATTTGCCTCGCACAGAAAAGTACTCACGGAAGTTTTTCAGAATTGACGTTGAGTAGTTCTCCATTTAAAAAATCAAGTAAAACAAGATGTCTGCAACGTCGCACACCGAGATACGTGGTTTGATGAGGTTTCTCGGAAAAAATTAACACAAAAAAAGTAATTCCAGAACGTTGGACTACATTTTGTCTTCGCTGTAATTGAATATATGCCCGCGTCTTATGTTTCTGATCAGTCACAAAGCTCAGAAACCGATTGCAACAGAGTCGGGGTTGGGTTACGTTAGGTCACGCAACTAAACTAACTCCGCAGCGAAGCGAGAAGTATCACCCAAGTTGAAGGCGCCCAATTGAAGTTTCATCACCGCTGTTCTTCATTTTTAGGTAAATTTAGAGAGAGGAAACAGGCAAGTGGAGTCAAAATCATACGTTTTGATTTTTTGACATTGTGTAATAATTAAACGATTACCTCCCACGAGAAAGGGGGCCACGGAAGCAAAATCTTTAACTGAAGGATTGATGCCAATTGAGTGAAGCCAAGTTGATTTGAAATACCGGATTTGGAGATTTCAACGAAAAACTCCAACTCTTGTCCTGAACACTGCCGTGTTAAAGAAAAACGGCGTATGGGCATTCGAATGTTGCCAAATTTCCTCTCAGTAAAATTTATTTTCGAAGACAGTTATGAAAATTTTTCCTTGAAATGTTCCGACTTTTCGGATCAATTTTTATGAATGAAATCCTCTGAAAAATCGGAGGATATATGTTACCAAATTTTCCTAGAAGTTCGTGATTTGTCGAAGGAAATTGGACAAAACCAGATGGTTCCAGTGGCGTGGCGTGAATTGCGATATATCGATTGTTATGTCATTTAAACCCATGAAAAAAGATCGATTATCAGGGTGTTCGCAGCAAACACCTTAGTAATCGATTCTTTACCATAGTCTCAAATGGCGAGATATCGATAATCGATTATTCACGCCACGCCACTGGATGGTTCTTGCAGCGTTTCTACTTAGCCTGAAACAGTTATTCGGTTGCGAGTGATTTAATTCATTTCATGTATAGTAATGGAAGGCGTAAAGTTACATTTCAGTTCTGTGATTTTTGCCATGTCATGAAAAAAAAATTGAGAAGATTTTTCTCGAAATAGGATTTATTGAGCTGCCATCGCCAAACCATTTTGACTCCTCCGGCTTGTTTCGAAATTGTTGGGTGTTTTTGGTTCCAAAGTATACGGAATTTTCTGTTTTCCTCATTCTAGGAAGTACTGAGCAAAATGAAGGATTTGAATGGCACCCGGGGCTTTGAAACAGCAATGCAACTACTACCAAATAAATTCGAGAAGACCTTTGTCATGCGAGCGTTCCAAACCATCAAGAGGAATTTAGAACTTGTGAAGAGCATCTCGAATCAAAAAATTCGTTTACAAAATGCCTTAATTTTAATGGAAGTTAGTCAACTATGCAAGCTGACATCCGACGAAATAGAGGAGGTAGGTTGTCGGCTTAGTAATGTTCCTTTAGCTAATTGTAAGAGTAGCTAAAGTACTTCGCTGAACTTCACTAAAGTCGAATTTATCGACGATTAAGAAATAGAAAAGGATTGAATACGAGAGCATATCTTTTTTAATTTTTCACTACACCAGATTTTAGCACATGGGATATTTCGTAAATAACGGGCTTAATTGTAGATTAAATGTCTTCATCTTCCAAATCGATAAGTTTTGGATTAATACTAGGGTGAAATCGAAAAGTTTTGACCAAAATCTAAAATTATTTTCATGTGCAGCAGGTAATCAATTGGTTATTATTATTTATAGACATTTAGCTGGTGAGGCTATTATTATTACAGGCTATTCTTACAAACTTTCTGAAAGTAAGTAAGATTACAAAAAATTTAGAATTTAACCTAATGGAGGTGGAAAAGTTGAAAATTTTGGTTCCTGACGATATTTATGGTATGTATTTAAGGTCCCAAAGGAAATTATCAACTCTGTCTAAATCTCAGTGTTTATTTATCCGCACCAATCTACTAGATTGATTCATCATTTTCGTTTCATGAATGAATTTGCATACTGTCATACTGCATAATTCAGTACATTAAAGAAGGATTGTGTTTTGAACAGGTTTCCAACAACGCTCGGCTCGTTAAAATTGACTGCGAAAACTACAAGCAGATGATTTTACACCCAAGGTCGGCGAAGTTGATCGCAGAGGAAGCTCCATTTTCTTGGTGACGACGAGCGACTTTCAGAGTGACAAAGTAAGATGGTAACCATGACAAACTGTATAGACTAGAATAAGACCTGTATAAGTGTGTAGATAGCAAGCATAATCACAACATGATATTTTTTGAGTCCTCGTAAAGATTGCCTCTTTAAAAAGGACCTGCCTCATTAATTATAAATTAGACTCGAGATCTTTTACCACCTTTGTATTTTTGTAAAAAGATTTCACGGATTTTCTTATTTTTTTATTGATTATGTAAATAAAGTTTTGATTTGCAAGATTCATATGAAGATAAAGCAGGAAATTAGAATTTTACTCAAATGTGAAACCATTGGTAGAGTTTGAAAAATGAGATAGCATTCGTCCTATACTTCGTACAATTTTCTCGTCTAGTTATTTTCATGTTTTACATAGTCAATCGGACGTGTAATTATGCTAAAAGGAGCCTTGTGCATAGAATTGGGTGAAACATAGTTCCTTTAAGCATAAATACGTCCAATTGCGAAAAAAAGGATCGAATAAGAGTACATGATTGATCATCAGACCTTTTGTATTCGTCTACTGAGAAAGATAGACAATTTATGTTTCTTTCATATACTACATTATTTCAACAAAAGATAGCTTTACCTCATGAAAACAATAAATGAAATACGTTTCTCTTTATGCATTAATTTATTTCCGTGTTTGAGTTCAATTACAACTGAAACACTATTTCAGATAATTTTGAATAATTTAAAGTTATTGTGTAGCAACGAATTGACGAAGAAAATCACTTAAGGAGCTGCACACAGTTAAAAAAATATATGCTTCGAGTTGAGTGTGTTCCGCGAGTAAATTGTATGTACGACACACGAGAACCGAAGTGTGTGGTTTTTAACACATGCTCTGTATTATTAGCACGCTCAACTCCTTGGCGATCTAAAAAACACAATTTTGGCGTAAATGGATATCGGCTGTAGCATTCGTCGGTTGCCGAACTGCTCCTGTAGGCTTTTATTCGAGGATGATTAAAATAACACAAGCTTGTGTTTCATCGACCGAGCCGACTGTCCGCAGGGCGGTTTTAAATTATCGCTAGTGTGTTCCTGATTTTCAACTTCGGCTACCCGTTGAGGTATCTCCGAGGCGCTCTGGTTACTCCCCCCTAGCTACATCGGCAATGCAGCGACGCGACGACACCAGTGCTCATCAAAAAGTTTTGGTTTCATCGTTAACTAATTGTAAAATGTATATTTGGAACATTGCAGTCGTTTTTTAACAACTGAATTGTAAATCAGAAATTCATTATTTTCCATGTTGAGAAGATAGTACACTTCTCCGCAATGAAGATAGAAAATGCAGCGAAAATATCTATCATTTTCGAACGATACTTCGTTTAAAATTAAAGACATTCCATCAGGGGTGAATAGAATCCGTATGAAAGAAAACAATATAATACTTACTTATTGGCCGGAGCGTCTTCACGGCACTAAAATTTGATGATCTTACAACTCATAGATGTAAATTTAATGCACAAAATAATTTACGCAAGCCGCACTACGCCAAAACCGTTTCCAGACTGTCGCTGAACCGATAGACGGTTGTCACAAAAAATTAATTTTTTTCATCGAGTGTGCGGAGCGCGCTCTTGCTAAAAAAAAAAAAGCAGACCGTCTTTTTCGTGGAACCTGTCTAGTAACTTTTCTCTGAAAAATTCACCCCACGGTTCCATTGTTCCAGCGACGCAGTTACATGAGCTTCGTCAATAATTCCAAATCGGTTGTAAATATGTATCGTTTCTTGTGTTATAGGGCGAGCTATGGAAAATTTACGAATATTGAAACGATGTCAGATTCCTTTACATCAAGGACGGCTTTTTTGAAGATCGTCAGGAATATAAAATTGAAAATTAATGTATTCTGCGTTAAAATTTATATTTTAGGGTTATGATAATGCATTTTCCAGCACTGCCTCCTCAGTGAAACCAAGTCAAAATGTATACTCAGTTCAAACTCAAATCAATGAATTAACAGTTATTTGTTTGTAGAAATAATAAAAATAAAATTATACACTATTAAATATATTAAATATACCTACCTTTAAATTTTGACGCGGAGGTAATCAACCTTCAATTTTATACTTCTGAGGTTTTTTAATAAAACCGTATTTTTTCAGGAATTTGGCATCTTTCCGATTCCTGTGGATTTTCCATAGCATGCTTTACATAAAACATTCTACACAGTTTTTACCTTGATTAAAGGACTAAACTAAGTGTCATTAAAAATACAAAACTTGATACGGCGGCCACTGGGCTGTGATAATACTTTGATACTCTTTGAATTTTTTTTAGGAAGTTTGAAACACGATTAAATCTAACCTATCTTGAAACGTCAGCACATTTTTTTTACCTATACATGAGTCGTTTTTACGGCATTTTCTAGCACTCTGAAACGCACAAATGCCATTTGTGTCTGTCTTCCCCAAAGATTATGGAGGAACTTTAAATATTAAAATTTCTCCGTTGGTGCCCTGCCGCACTCCATTGATAAGACGTCACTTTCGCCTTCCCGTGGGAGGTACTCAGTTCAAAACTTATTTCGGTAACCTCTCATCTGACATTATTTGCACTTGTACATACCATAATAAATGCCCGGGTAGGACATCGTGCACGAGGTTACTTTTACTTATTACCTAATAAACTCCTTCCCTACCTGGTCGGTCCCTCCAGGAGAGACCCTCCTGGAGCTGCCGCCCGACCACCACCAACATTTTTATAACTTTCCTAAAAGTTATACTATCGGAGAAAATTTGGCAATGTCTGACTGCGCTTATACTTCATTTTTGCTGCTTAGCACGTCAGTATGATGTGCGTCAGAAAACAATTTTAGAAGCTTTTTTTTGATTAAGCGCGCACACGGAAAGGTAAAAAAACGGAAAGTGAGAAAATTGCCATTAAGTGACGTTACCGCATGGTTTTTCCCTTGTTCGTATAACCTCGAGAATTTTGCTAAATTTATCATCCCGCGTTATAAATCCTGCAGTGTGTTATCTACAAAAAGACAGAGGATAGTCACACTCACAGCACATCAGTCACAAAATTAGTGGATCGTATTGAGCATAAAAAAGAACCAAGTCACATCAGCCATTTCTAAATATTACGGGTGGCTTTATTTTTTACGGGAGTGCATATTCTTTCTTCTATAGATTTCAGGAGATTTTTTTGTGACTTGAGGCAAGCTCCTTAACATGTTTAAAGGAATCAGTGCACCTGTTTACTCCTGTAAAATCCTATATGTATTTTTTGATGAAGTGACTTGGTTACTTTCTACTTAATAAGGGATAATCGTTTAATGCCTGGATGCAATTATTCGTGGTATAAGGGTGGCGTGTTGCATACCCATTGAGGAGAGGGTGTTTTAACTATTTTTTTACTCACCGCTTCACCCGTAGCGCGGCGCACAAAGGGACGAGTTAATCGAAGTAATCGCAGACAAAATTTGGAAATTCTGTAAGAGTCTGAAACGAAGAGGATTAAAAGTGGCTCCATTGTTTTTTTGTGAAATTTCCGTGTGAAAACAATCATTTTAATTGAAATAAATAATATAATTTGCAATTTTTGTCAATAATTTCATACCCGACCCCTTCTGACAGCTCGTTCTACTGGGCGATGAAGGGCAACACAACGAGGATCCAAAATAGAAGGACAAGACCCCGTCAAGTCTTCGATCACACTACAAACGTACATATCTTAGGCACGAATAGATGCTCTACAAATTAATCATGCTCGGCATATCGCTATATCAAAATTGAAGCACAAAAGATGCTCATATATCCTAGACATATGTGTGCATTCACAAAAATGGTAGTGCCAAGGAAATGTCTCCTTAGTATAAACGAAGAATTGAATGAGCTGTAATAATTGGACGTATTTCTGCCAAACGGAACTATGTGCATTAAGACATGAGCCCTGAGACCCATAAGAATAAATTCATAACGGGGCTCACGTCATAATGCGCATAGTTCCGTTTGATAGAAATACGTCCAATTGTAGATCATCGCTGTAAAGTTCGTCATCGAGCAGCGTCGCTGGTGAAGCAGGTGATGCCTGGAGAGTCAAAACGCCTTCATCCCCGTGCGTATGCAACGCGGACATCCGGGGAGCGCGAATAGTTGCATCAAGGCGTTGTAATGAAAGTCGCTCAGTGCTTGTCGCACGCGTTACAAACTGAGAGCATTTTGCACATTTCTTTCACACCCTAACTTAATTAATTAACTTAAATTAACTTACCTTAACTTAACTAATTTGCGCTTTAGGGGATTGTACTTTTGAGCATTGGCGCTTTTGGAATTTTACATACACTGCAAACTTTTGCCGGCAAAACTATTGCCGGACCTCATCAGTTTTGCCCAGCGTCATAAAAGCTTTCCAGCGTCATAAACTAAAAACTGGACGTATTTATGCTAAATGGAAGTAAGCGGAAGTGGAAAGATGGGGTGTTCTTGTTAGTGCTCGGGCAATAAGAATGAATTGGAAATATAAAGCGCCATTGACGTCAGAGGCAACGACGGAAGTGACGACGATTGGCGAGTCGGTCTTTAACTCATGAGCCCTGTCCGCAATGCTCTTGTCAGATGTCCACGGCTCACGAGTTAGCGCTCAGTTCCTTTTGATTTAATTGAAAATCCCGCTTTTCCATTTTCTCAAAAGGAACTATATCCACTGTTACATTGATTCTGATCTAGCCTCCATGAGCACACCCCATCTTCCCACTTGCACATAGTTCCTTTCAGCATAAATACGTCCAACTATGTTTTCCTCCGCCTAAATCTCGATACGTTCCCTATCACAAGGGACATTTACTACTGCAATTCTCGAAAAGCACTTGAAATGGTATTGAATGGAAGGAAGTTCACATTTTTTTACGCCCTCAGACGCATGGAATGAGTTGTGAAGTGCGGGCTAAAAGGATCGACTGACCTTGTGTAACACGATATAAATATTGTGCGTCAATACTCACCAGAACCATTTAAACATACACAACACACGACACAAGCGCACGAAAAAATAACGTCAGTGTCGATTTAACTCATTCTAAAAAGTGCGTCAACTGGAGGGTTTTTAAGGCCACTTCGACGGCATTAGGTACCATAGGAAAATGTCATCACCTAATGACGTCAATAAGCGATTCACATAGCCATAAGTCTTTTGTACATATATTTTAATACAATTAACCAAATCGATTTTTTTTAAAAAAAATACTGCAAAATCAGCTCTTTAAGCACTTTTAGATGAAGCTATGAAAATTTGCGAAAAAATCCCCCATTAAAATATTATTTTCTTTACCAAATTTTACCATAATATATATCCTCAGTGCAGTACGTTCCAAAGACATCGCGAGAACATTGATTGTCCCCTAGTCCTAGTAAACTGCCTGGAAAAATTTTTCTGTACAACCGACGTACGCGGCACATTATTTAGCAATTGAAACTCAGGTTCATCGATGCTCGAGTTACTATAAAGTCTTCTGTACAGCGGGCACCGGTTGTTCATCGGTAAATAGGGCAGGTAGAACGCGCGCCCGAATGTCGTACCGTAGACGACGTAATCAACGTAATGCTTGCAGGTAACGTAACGGGTGATGGTAGACGACCGTAGCGTTTAGATAATTTGCGAGTCTATACGAAAGGTCACCGAGTCTCTCAACGCGTTCTTTGCCCTTCATCTTGAAATCTGGCACAGCGTAGAACTGGTTGAAGTGACCGGAGTACTCGCCGCGTAGAAAAGTCCAGCCTTTGGGTAAAGGGGTTTCCAAATGAAGGGTTGGTTTGTGAGCGATGTACACCATATGGAATAAGTAGTCCCTGGTCCCGTCCGAAAAGACGAAGCCCCATCCGTTCCAGTCGTTGATCAGCAAGTCCGGCGGCTTTTCTGGTGGTTCTGGCGTTTCTTCACAGTTTAAATGTACCAGAAAGGAGAGAAATAGTAGTTTCGACACTGCAGGAAATTATAAAAATGCATTAACCCTACACACACGGGGGAAAAAAGTTGCAGTAGTAACAACCCGAATGTTACGAACGTAAGCGACAACTCTTGAATGTTGATCTGAACGCTACAGGTGTTAATTCAACGTAGCTATAGGATGTTACTTTAACAGCCGCAAAATGGATCGAATCAACAGGGTCAGGGTCATAGGGATCGAGTCAGATTCTCGCTTACTCTTCATTCTACCAGGCTTGTTTGAAAAGCTTTACTTCGTCTCGAAGTCTTTGGTTCTCATTAGTTTCTTTGCGGCTTCGATTTATATCTGCTTAAGGTTTTAAAATGCTTGAGAAAAGATGGAAATTCCGTGAGCAATTATTATTAGCAAACTCTGGAGGCGGCAAGTGAGTATCTTAGAAATGAGGTTGCTCCAAAGCGAAATCCATGCTGGAAGTAAATTACAGTCTGAGGGAAATAAGCGAGGTGGTCTCAGTTAGTATCGCATGCTACGAACACTGAATGAATTTCAACATAACAGCTGGATGCAACTATTTGAGCTCCGCGGATGTCCGTGTTGCATACGCTCGGAAGAGAAGGCGTTTTGACTCTCCAACGTCTCACCATTTTACGTGCGGCGCGGCGCAACACGGTGGAAGGCAGTGGATTTCATAATAACAGCTGGATCCAACTATTCGAGCGCTGCGGATGTCCGTGTTGCATACGCTCGGAAGAGAAGGCGTTTTGACTCTCTGGCGCGGAGTCTCACCATTATACGCGCGGCGCACAGTGGATCGAGTCAATAGGAGAATTTGGCGAAATTTAGAATCCCTAAACGCTTTTAATTCCGTTTATACAAAACTTTGAGGTTTAGAAGTGGTTCCATTGGTTAGCTCGTGAAATCTCCTATTGTATGCTCCCCTTGAAAGAGCCATGCACAAAAAGGGCCAAAAACGGCCCATTTTTGGGCCCTCGAAATTGGGGTCGGAGTGAGGTTTTTTTTCATCCTTAGGGTGACCCTTTACACATACTAAAATTTCAGATTGAGTATAGGTACGCACCGTTTCCGAGTTATGGGGGGGCAAAGTCCCCGATTTTCACCCATTTTTGCAGGTGTTTTAAGGTCGAACTCCGGCTGTTACGAGGTACCAGATCTAGATATTGAAGCGCGGTTTGCGGTGATTTGTTAAGCTATTCTTGTAGTATTTTTCCACATCTTTCACAAAGCCCCAAATGGTTTTTCAGGGAGGGGGGGGGGACTTCATTCATACTATCACGACCGTTAGCGCATCTTACTGACTTTACTTTGATCTCTTCTCTCCACGCCGCGGTCATGATGGTATTTTCTGTTGGAGATTTTTCTTCTTCTTTACATTTTCCCAATTTTAATGTCCTCCCCCCCCTTTTCCCCTTTTTACCCCCTTCCCCGCAATCCAAACTGTGAGCCGTAGCGTTCAGATCAACTTTCAAGAGTTGGCGAGGCGTTGATGATCGATTATGTTATCGATTTATTTCCATTTGAAGCTAAGGTAAAGAATCTATTATAAAGCTGTTCGTTGCGAACACCCTGTCTATCGATCCTTTTCCACAGGTTCTAATGGCAGATCAATCGATATGTCGCAAAGCACGCCACGCCGTTGTTTTCAGGCCGAGCTGAACGGAATTTAGATTGTAAGAAGAACATTCCGTTTTGAGAGAGCCAGGAGACACGCTTTTGGCTGTTAGCGACTTGATTTTAATGTAATAACCTTCAATTTACCTCACAGTTGGATAGTTTCACTATAAAAATCCGTCGCTGAGCTTGATACAACGTAACTAACGATTAAAATAACATATTATAACAAATTATAAACTTGCTGGAAAGATGAAAACGAAAATTTACCTGCACAAAATGGAGAGGACTTCATGGCAGCGTTCGACTGGAAGTTCAAAATTTCGACGCTTGTTCCAGCTTCCCTGAAATAGAAATGTGGGAAAATGGGACACAACTGAGTGCATGCTTTTCATCACCCATTTCCTCAATTGGAAGTAGGAAGGCGTCATTTTTAGCAATATGGATCTGCTTTTCGTCAGCCTTTGGCACTCAACTTCAAAATTGCATCATTAAAATGCAAAAAAAAATTATGACTCTACGTTCTAATGGTCAAATGGTTTTTTATCGTTTCAAAAAAAAAAGAAAAAATACTCTTCTTAAAGAAACATTCCCCAAACAACTAATGGACGGAATTTTTTAGCAATTGTGCTTGATTTATATTGCTGTTTGACGGTTCCAATTTGAACAGACACCTTATCTCGTCTTGGATAATTTTTATACATTATATTGTATGTATGCAAGTTGAGAGGGTATTCAGAGGTTTTATCGGGTAGAAACAATATGGTACCTACGATTGCAGATGATGATACGGTTTTCTTAACGGATTTTTCAAATAAGGCTAAAATAGATTTTGATTTATAACGGGGTTTCCTGCTCTATTATATCCTGCTTTTGATGAATCCTACTCCATGATAAATTGATTACTTTCATCTAATACGTGAATTTTTGTCGTTTTTCCCACTGATTTAACATTTCATGGTGAGGAAGTAATGCATGCACAATTTTGCACACGTCATTCAATACGGTGTTCCTTCATAATACACACGTGTTATTTCACATATGATTCATACATCCTGCAATAATATCCGATTTTAAAATTTGAGAATATCTCCAGGTTTAATTGGCTACAAAATGCCGCAATCTTGATAGTTTCATGCCGCCAAAGATTCGATGAACGAAACGAAGCCCGCCGAAAGTTCATTTTTAGCTGTGCCAGGTATGTTTTGTAGTAGGAGTACGAGTATGGAAGTATGGAGTATACAAGTATGGAATACGATGAGGATACTCAAAAGGCGAGGAAGTAACTCGGAAATTAAGAAGTACGTAGTTCAAAAAGCGCAACTTTTTCGTGAATTTAAAACACCCCAGTTTTGCGCCGAACCGAATGATGTCATCCGACACTAATCAGAAGCGAGCGCGGGTACCTCGGTGCCTACGGCTCTTGTCAAATGTCTTTCTACTCCTCATTTATCAAAAAAATGAGAAATTCGGAACTATATCTTCAGAATTAAAGAATCATTTTTCATTCACGTTATCTGTCGTAAACAAGCAATAATCCCACATTGAAATACGATTCATTTTACAAGCATGAGTGAAAAAATAAAGGAGATGGCGATTTAACCAGCGCAGTACATCACTTCTATCGTTTCCCGCCATTCCGGAGCGTTTTAAATTCCTTCACGTCTTCGAACTTCGTGAAAATGGGCTTGTCCGGGATTTTGGCTCCAAAAACACAGTATAAATCACCACGTAATCAAAACACATGGCGCTTTCAGCATATTAAATAAAAAACACAACGTTTAATTAGAGTCCCTTTACACCCAGAGTTACGACATTTCAATTCTGGTCGGGCTTGGTTGGGCTCAGAGACAACTGAAAATGGCTTAAAAAAAAACAAGCAGTGAACTCCAACACAATGTGTTGATAAGGCGCGTCATTAACTCACACATATCAACCCCTTTAGTTTTCATTTACAGAGATTTCAAAATAGGCAAGTAGCACAACAAGAGAATTCATACGATCCAACTCTTCGACGACGCACTTTGACGAGACCGTGTATTGTGAATGTAGAAAGCCATTCGAACGAGTTTAAGTTTTTTGATCTGCCCCCAGCAATATTTTATCAGATTCTTAAAGAAAAGTGCTACGGAATAATTTAAGCGAAGAAAGGAAAAATTCTGTCGAACTCCTGAAAGATACAGTCGATTTAAAGGTATTTTTGGGGCTAAAATATCCAAATCACCGGTACCTATTATAAATCCCGCTATATTATTGAAAAGAAATTGACTCGATATAAATGTAATTGCATTAAATATGTCTTGATTTTGTTATTTTAAACGTATTTCCAAGCAAAGAGGTTCAACCATGTCCATGCTTTATTCATTCATGGATTGAAAGTAAGCAATCTACATCCCGAAAATCTACCGATTTGCCGTAAAAAATTGCAGAAAATTGATATACCAGGTCAATGCACTCACTCGTTGAATTTACCAACCAATTTCGTGGGTGCAAATATATAAAAATCAATATGCTAAAGTCATTTTGGGTGCATTTATTTTTCATGAAACAATAATAATTTCAATCCCGAAAAACCATCAATTGTCCGTATAAAATCGAAAAAATCGAGATGTGTCGACTCCTTGACGTGAAAATTAGATTCTACGTGTAAAAATACTTACACATGGATATTCTGAACAGAAACCATGTGTAGACACAGTTAGGATACATAGCCCCAGAATACTTTTAAAGCGCCTTTACTTTCCAGAATCTTGACGGAATTTTTTTTTTGGCTTAAACAACTCAAGAGACACTGTAGTTAAAAAAATATAAAGAATTTTCGATTTTGACACCAAAAACAAATGTTCGTTCAGGCACACCATGTATTGTATGGTGTATTGCGCTGGTATTCAATCCTTGCCTTCAGATCAAAATTCTTACAAGGAAGCCCCTTGCAAGAGGCGAATTTTTTGTAATTTCTCCCAATTTTTTCTCCGTTATATAGTTGAATTGCTTGCCAAATTCTGAGGTCAATTATATTTAATTGTAATTTATACATTTCTTTTTTCCCCTTCATTTTATTTTTTGTTTGGAAAAGTTTCGTTGATTTCTTCGGATTTCGAATACTGTAACTTCTCTTCTATTCGGCCGATTTTTATGAATGAGACCTCTTTCCATTCGTCTTTGAACGGAGAGTAAGGAAAAAAATTGCTAAGTACTCGCGAAACAATTTTTTCGAAAATTTGATGGATCCCAGCGTGACGGTGAAATGGATAATCGAGTGAAAGTAATTAGGTCTGACTGTGACGAGGACCGCGAGGGTCGCCTTTTGTTCTTCAGCTGGGAAGCGACGCGGCGAAACGAGCCAGGACCGGGACACTACCTGGGTTTTGTGCCTGCCTGTGCACTGTTTTGGCCTGATAGGGGAGTGAATTTCTGTATGGGCCACGGTTAGCACATGGTCTAATGAGTCTCGAGGCTCATCACAGATTGCACTTACCACTATCCTGCTGGCCTTGGCTATCAGAGCAAGGAGTACCAAATTTTGAAAATCATAACAGGGTTGGGAAGATCTGTCAAAGCAACGTTTTAAACAAAACGAAGAAGTGAAATTCTCATTCAACGAGTGCCGACCTGATCAGCCATCCTCGAATCAGTTCGCTTGCTTCTGCTTATATATGCATATTTTAAATCAGCGCGTCGCATTCTAAGGTTTTTTTAAAAAAAACCAAGTAACGCAGACTCTTGGTATTCATTACACATAAACTAGAGAGCCCCAGAATGAGAAACAACTTTAAATCATAATTATTGACGGATAAATAAACTTTTTACACGCTTTGGAAAATCTCAGAAGTTCGCGGTAGTCACTTTTCGGTAAGGAACTAAGGGACTCGGTTATTGTATCGAGTGGGGGGTCGAAACGATCGCAAAGGCGGTATACTACGTATACGCGCCAAAACAAATTCAATTCTGATTGGTTCTCGCTCACGGAGTCACAAAAAAGTGCACCGAGATGGCGCGGCGGTGGCTCGAACAAAAATATATAACCTAAGGGTGTGAGAGGGAGTGTGTGCGTGTAATTGTGTTATCAAGAGTAAATTGTCATTTTCATCGCATCAGAATAAGAATAGATTAAGAAATTATTCACAAATCAATCTCATTGTATTTTATTGCAATTTCTTTGGTAAGGTTTTGATCAGTCTCGTAGATGGTGTTGTTTTTGGAGGACAGACATCGCATTTCTTTATCCTTATCCCTCGATATCGTTCGTTTGGGTGCACACTTTTGTGACACCATATCCAGCCCAGATCAGTCCAGGCCAGCTGATAATCGAGATGTGTAACTCTGGGTATAAGGGGACTCTATGTTTTTATAGTGACCCATTACAGAAAGAAAACTATTGCAATTCCCGAATGAAGGTACTTTATTTCCCTCCGTAGCAGTCACCACCTAATAAACACCAATTTAATCGCTCGAGCCTTGACTGTCTCGCACTCAGATACTTAGACAGGCCTTTCTTTACCGATACATTGTCTTTCAACTGGAAGGGTTCATCGATGTTCGAGTCGCTGTAGAGTCTCTTGTACAGTGGGCACTTACTGTTCATCGGCAAGTAGGTCGGGCTGTACACATGCCCAAAGGTCGTTCCGTAAATAACGTAGTCAACATAATGCCTGCAGCTGCAACGCAACGGGTCGAAATAGACGCTCATGCCGTTGAGTCGATCAGCAAGCTTGTATGAGAGGGCACCGAGTCTATACACACGCTCCTTGCCCTTTCTCTTGAAATCCGGGACGGTGTAGCGCCAGATACAGTAATTGGGGAATTTGCGCAGGTCGGAGAACTTGGCCGGTAGAGGGGTGTCTAGTCGAAGGGTTGGTTCCCGATTGATGAAGACCATATGGAACATGAAGTCGGCCGTCCCGTTATTGAAGACGAAGCGCCAAGCATCCCAGTCATTGAGCAGTAAGTCCGGTGGATTATTTGGCTGGTCCACTGCTGCTCGAATATCGGAAGGTAGCAGTGAGAGGATCACTGCAAGTGTGAAAACTGCGAAAAATTACAAAAGTGCATTGACTTTAGTCCAATGGGCTCGGGTGTTCCTGGGGCGCTCAACATTTGGTAGATGAAGATATCCCAAGTAGCAATGATCGCGATAATTTTTTTTTTTTTTTTTTTTTTTTTTTTTTTTTTTTTTGAGAATGTTAATTTTTTTTTTTTTTTTTTTTTTTTTTTTTTTTTTTTACTGCTTCAAATAGCCCACAAGGGCTAATCCCACGCTCTAAGTCCCATCCCCCTCAATCCCTACTGAACCAGTCCCAGGCAACCATTGTTTGAGACCATCAAACTCGGGTCGCCTGGCCGGGAATCGAACCCGGGACCTCCAGATAAATAGCGATTTTTTCGGTTGATTATCGCGATTATATCGGTGGCAATTTATCGCAATATTATCGAATAAAAACTTAAATCGCTATGCATCGCAATTTTTCGTTCAATAAAATCGCAATCAATTTTCATCGATAAAATCGAGATTAAATCGCCATATATCGCCATTTTTGTTGCGATAATATCGCGAGAAATTGCCGGGCGATAAAATCGCAATTTTATTGCAACAAGATCGAGGATAATCGCTCAGATGTTGATGATCTTAGGGATTTTATTGCCGACAAAATCGCAACAAATCGCGATTATTCCATTGAAAAATGCTACTTGGGATATCGTCACTTTCCGGCCAGAGTATCACAAGCGCCATGCGACGCTCCAGAATTTCTGCCGCCATTTAATATTTTTAAAGAGAAGTTGTTGGCTGAATCTGTTCGAAAATCTCACTGAATTTGCTTTGTGCTGCCAGTAAAATTCAGTGAAATTTCCGAACAGATTCAGCCAACAACTTCTCTGTAAAAAAATAAAATGGCGTCGGAAATTTGGAAACGTGGCATGGCGCTTGTGATACTTTGGCCGGAAGGTGACGATATTAGAAATCGGGAGAGAAAGGAAGAAGAATACAAGAAGAAAACAGAGGACGGTACCAAAAAGCGCAAATTTCCAAAAACGTCAACCTCAAGAGTGGAAAATGCATAGCCCATAGCGTAAAAGTCAAGTGTCGAGACTCATCTCAAAAGTGCGAATACCTAAATAAAAGCAGACTTAAAAAGAAACAAGAGGAAAACACGAAGAAACTCGTTTGTAAGCACAGTTTGGGGATACCTACGTACTTTTTTCGTCCTGGAGCGGGCGGTTGAGTCTACACCAGAAAAAAAAAAAAAAAAAAAAAAAAAAAAAAAAAAAAAAAAAAAACACATTGGATCTAGATTCCAGACTCTTAAAAACATCGACAAGAAAAAATACTCTTGATTCAATCAGATTTTAGCTTAAATCAAGAACCAAGCCTCTTAATTTGAGCGGATTTCCTTTTGATTTAAGCTTAAATCTGCTTGAATCAAGAGTCCTTTTTCTTGTCAATGTTTTCAAGAGTCTGGGCTCTAGATCCAATGTGTTTTATTCCAGTGTAGTTACGTTAGCCTACGTTACAACCGCCTGGTACGTAATCAGATATTTCTTATTTTCCTTGTTTTTTACTCTAATTGTCTAAGTTTTTTAACTTTTTGGTCTTGTTTTCCCCGTAAAATAGTGTGGACCCAACACTGTTTTACCACCTTGTTTTTTTATAAGAAAAAATTGCACGTAATTTTTGTCAACTCCTTTAACCAGGAATTTCCAGGGAGGAACTCCAGACCTTCAAGGGTTGTCCTTTGAATATTGAACACTCTGACGTGAAAAGTATTTTTCCAAAAGGGGGAAATCCAATCAAAGATGATTTTTATATTAAGTGAAAGGTTAACTACAAATCTTGCTCTGATACCTTAATTTTTCGCGACTTGGAGGACCAGCAACTTTGAAATACATTTTAATACTCTTAATAATATATTTAAATACATTTAAATGCATTTTTCGGAAAATTGACGCTGTCGCGATACAAATCAGCAATAGTTTACTTCATCAACACAATAGGTAGAGCTGGAATTAAGTTGAGGAGCGAACAAAATTAGCAAAGCCCTAGTATTGTATGCGACAAACATGAAGCGAATTTCAACATAGCGCCTGGCATGCAACTATTTCAGCTCCAGGGATGTCCGTGTTGCATACACACCGAAGAGAAGGCGTTTTGACTTTCCAGGTATTCGCCGCCGCGCAGCGCCACGCCGCGGCAGCGATTTGGAATGCGATAATTCAAAATGACGGGAAGCCCTCACTTCTTCGTTACCAAATACAAAAACATCTCTTCAGCACAACCATTTTGCGAGTGCCCACAGACTAAGACGTGGGTATCTTTTGCGCTTCAGTTTTGATAGCGCGATATGCTGAGTATGATTAATTCGTGAAGCAACTATTCGTGCATGATATAACAATTAAGAGAGTCCACAAGCACGTTTCTCTGTTTGCAAAGTTGTAGATTTCCTGTCATACTTTTAGTGTATTTTCCGAAGGAAATACACTATTGCATTCTCCCATGATGTCGGACCCAGACCCGAGACCTTGTGAAGAGCATCGATCACGGGTCGTAGATCACGAAAATATATGCCATTCAAATTCATGTGTATATATATATGTATGTATATATGTATGTATGTATGTATGTATGTATGTATGTATGTATGTATGTATTTCCGCCTTTTGAAGATTTTTCGATTTTTGAGTGGTTATATCTTTCTTACGTTGAAAGATATTTTGACCAATTTTTTTGCATTTTGTAGAGACTCATTAGGACTACTATTCTGCGAAAAAAAATTGAAATTTGAGGCAATAGATTTTGAGGGGTGGGGCTCGAAAGTGGGGGGAGGTGAAATCTTGTCCACTCGATAACTCGAGCGAAAATGAATATTTTGAGCTGAAATTTTTATAGGTGGTAGTTCTCCCCTAGGACTGGTTTGGTATTGAATTTGAGCTAAATCGGCCGAGCCGTTTAAGAATGGCGAGCTTTGAAAGTTTTAGGCGAGGGGTGCGCGGCATGAGGGGAGCCGACCGGAGCAGGGCCGCACAGTGGGTCAGGGGAGAAAGTTTTTGGACAAGCTGATCGTCGCACAGTGGGTCAGGGGAGAGAAGTTTTTGGACAAACTTTTCATCGCACAGTGGGTCAGGGGAAGGAAGATTCTGGACAAATTGTTCGTCGCACAGTGGGTCAGGTTAAATGATCTGTTCTTGAACAAAATCTCACCATTTAACCGTCACAACCTTTCGCAGCGCGTTCGCTGGCAACGTACTGTGCTGCTCTTATGCCTCAAGAAATTAATTCATTCCCTTACAGATTGATCCCTCCCCCCCCTTCGGAAAATACACTCTTCCCGCGGTGGACGCGCGGGTCGCTTAAGAAGACAGAACAACTGGAATGGACACTCAAACTAAAAAGCGCGCGCGAAGCGCGCGTCTACAATACGCGCGCGAAGCGCGCGTCCTGGGGGGGCTTGGGGGGGCGA
This sequence comes from Bemisia tabaci, assembly GCF_001854935.1. Classification (NCBI taxonomy): domain Eukaryota; kingdom Metazoa; phylum Arthropoda; class Insecta; order Hemiptera; family Aleyrodidae; genus Bemisia; species Bemisia tabaci. Next base: position 4,203,905 of record NW_017547174.1, on the reverse strand, counting down.
AGCCCCCCCAAAAAACCGGCGCGGAGCGAAGCGGAGCGCCGGTTTTTTTTTTCTTTTTTTACGGAAAACTACTCAACAGCTATTCTCATAAATTGCCGTCATTTTTATTCCTCTGTACGAAACAAATTCTGCCAAAACCTCAAGAACTGATGTCGATTTGTTCTCATTTAAAAACAAAGAAATGAGAGCGGAGATTTTCAAACGCCACAGACGAGAATCGTGGTTGCGGACTCACACCATATCGAAAAATTGATAGCGCCCTGTTTTCTTCATTTTGGATATTCATAGTACTGCCCTCCACCGTGCTGCGCCGCACGTTAAATGGTGACAGCCGACAGCCCAGGAAGTCAAAACGCCTTCTCTTCCGAGCGTATGCAACAGGGACATCCGCGGCGCTCGAGCAGTTGCATGCTGGTGTTATGTTGAAATTCGTTTAGCGTTCGTCGCGTGCGATACTAACTGAGAGCACCTAGCTTATTTCCCTCAGACCTTAATTTGCTTCCAGCATTTATTTCGCTTTGGAGCAACCTCATTTCCGCCTCCAGAGTTCGCTAATAATAATCGCTCGCAGAATTTACATCTTTTCTTAAGCATTTCAAATTCCAAGCAGAAATAAATTGAAGGCGCACAGAAAATAATGAGAACCAAAGACTTCAAGACGAAGTAAAGCTTCTCAAACAAGCCCGGTAGAATGCAGAATAAGCGAGAATCTTGTATTGTCCATGTCTCAGTTGTTTGGGTGAAATAATTCTTCTTCAATTTTACGTAGTCATAAAAATCTGTGAACGACGAGAAAACGGGATGTTATAATTTTTTTGCCAACTCAGATGTTAAATTATACGTCAAAAAGTGTGTAAATAAAAATGAAACTATGATTTAGTCACTTTAATTCTTGTTCAGTCTGGATTTTAGTCTTTTGTGCCAACCTAAGGCCCAAAATTAACAAAAAAATAAGATGTTCTACCATGTTGCACTATCCGTGGCACTAACAAATTGTGATGACAGTGTAAACATTGAAATCGTGTAGACAACATAATTGGAATCTCACGTTGAAACAGATTCGGCCTCCAAAATTGTTTCTGTATCGTTCCCAAAGACGGTAAAAAGGCAGTATTTTTGGATTTTTTACGGCGTCGTTTTTGTCACTATAAAGATAAAACCGAGGCCGAAAGAATTCAGGAGAAGCCAGACTTACCAGTCAATTTTTTTCAGGGGAAAAAGTCCAAAAAAACTTACCAACTCTCACGGCATATCGATCTTCGAAGCGGTTGAACTGTAAATATTTACACCTTTTTCTTCTGAAATTAATGCATTTCTGCACTAAGAGGAAAGATTGACCAATTGCAATCATAGAAATCACACGAGATTCACCTTAACAACGCAATCGATGAACAAAAAATTGACTCAGGTCTTCATGTTTTAAAATTGCGTAGAGCGCATTAAAAAGACCGCAAAAGCTAGCTGCACTTGAAAAACATCTCGCAGGTGAGACTTTTTTTTTGTATCATAGCTACAAATTTTCTGGAATGATTAACATATTTTTACCTGACTTTAATAAAGAAGACATCCTAACAGAGTTAGTTCAGAAACGTTTATGCCTTGCTTGATATCCAGTGCTCGTTCCAACAATCCAGTCATAGTGTGAAACAATGGCGCACGACTGAAAGATCACTTTGCTCTTGAAATCTCTTGAACACCCATTTCATAAATCGGTAACATGACAATTTTATTTTTAGCGATCCACTTTCCATTAGCCTTTGGTGCTCAACTCCGGAATCACATTATCGGAAATATAAAAAAAGGACGATTACGTACATTCTCCAATAGTTGCAGCTTATTTTTTTTATTTTTTATTTTTTCCAGTTTTTTTAGCTTGAAAAAATGCAAAATACATCTCTTTGCAGTGAAAAACTATACGCTCAACAACAGTGACTGGTTTACAATAGTTACATCGTGTGATAAAGATATCGATGGTCAAATTGCGAAACCACATACCTCCGTTGTGATGTTGCAGACTTCCTGCCATTACTTAAATTTTTCCTCAGAGAACAAGTCAACGTATTTTTTTTAAAACTCCCTTGATTTTTCTCCTCCGTTAGCAGAATATTTAGTAAAAATTTCAAGCTGAAAATTAGGCTTGTTTTTATTTGGAAAAATAGAATAGGAGCGGAAATTTTGAAACAAAGCAAAAGAGAAACCTGGTTTTGCTTTTTGGCGGTCGATATATTTTGCCGTGCTGAGGGTACGCCTTATGAACCTTCAGGCGTTGCCAAATTTCCTTTAATACAACACGAATTTCCTGGTAAACATATGAGTATTTTTCTTCCAATTTTTCAGATTCCCCCAAAGTTCCTCAAAATTTCAAGGAAAATATTCATAACTTCAGTCAAAAATAAACATTTTATCGAAGGAAACTGAGCAACTCTCGAATGTTCATACGGCGTTCTTCCTTAGCACGGCAGTATTGCGGATCAATGACTCTAATGTACCCGGTCGCATCATCTTAAAAAACGTTGGGCAGACATTTCGGTCATAATTGTCACAAATAATTGAATTGTATGATTCAGTTTTGCAACCCTGGAATGAAAATCCGTTCTTTTGCCATGAAAATCAGGTATTTAGTAGAAAAATAGCAGATTTTAATATCGTAGATTTATTGACGTTTAACTTTTGACTTCAAATGTTTTGATTTACTTCGACAACATAGGTAACTTAAAAGATAATAAATTAAATACAAAATACATATCACAGAAATAACGTAAAATAGGATCACATCTAATAGCAGATACTGGTAAAAAGTTAGATCGACAGCCGCGGGGCGTAGCTTTCGAGCTCCTTTACTCCGTATGACGTATTCAATCCAGTAGACAGCTGTGTCCATCGCTGACATTGGCCGGTCATGGAATAATCTTGCGAGTTCCTTTGCCCTCTCTGCGTATCTATGAAAGAATTTTTTAAAATAATCAAACATATCCATAGATAAAATCCAATTTGGTTTCTTCTAATTTTGAAAGAACCAATTAGCGGATGGGAGGTTGGTATAGAAATCGTGTAAAAACACGGATAAAAAAAGCGGTACACGGTTGTTGGATAATATGGACAATTTTTATTAATTATGGTAGAACCCCAATTATTTATGGTAGCACCCCAATTAATTATGGTAGTACCCCAATAAATTAGGTAACCAACCCAAACGTTGCGGTACTACCCTAACTTGAGTTTCGGTACTACCACAATTAGTTAGAAATGTCCATATCAAACAAATTGGGGTAGCACCACAATTTTAGGGGATAACCCCTGCACTGACACTTTTTTTTCTGTGAATGATGGCCAGCTAATGACGTGATCATCTACGGAATAAGTAGAATATTTTAGTCCAAAAAAATTCCGACCTAGGTAATTATTAATACTGGAATATAGAAAAGGGCTCTACTCATTTCTTTGGGACAACAATTTTTTTAAAAAATGCACCTGGAACAAAACCTGCGTTACGGTGGTTTAAAGGCTATATTAAGAAAAATATAGTTTGAGAAAAGTGTTTTTGAAATTCTATTTCTCCATGTTTAGGGCGGAAATCTGGATCATTACGTAATAATATTTCATTGAAAGGCATAGGTTTAAACGATACCGATTGCAACTTAAATTAGTCTCCAGGATACTAGAGAGAGATTCCGTCTAAGTTTTAAAATACGATTTTTTTACTCAACTTGAAATTTGCTTTACCAACAAGTTCGACCTCTTGCATTAAGAATATGGTCACTTACGACGTCTAAGTTTTATCTCCTAATCTTTAACATTTATTTTTGCTAGGCTCATTCGTCATCGGTCGCCTCTCGGTAAAAAAAGAGAAAAGTAATGAGAAAGAGAAAAGAGAAAAAAACCGATTTATAAATGATCAACTCTCAAAAAATCAATTTCAGTACATCTCAAATACTGAGATGTTTTTCGCCCACCAAGAAAACCAGTTCTCTTCAAACACCAACGTGTTCGGCACGGGTAACCGATGTTTTTGGTTATCGGAACCGAACTTGGTCCAGACAACCAACGTTTTTGTTATCCCTGCTCATTCTTCATAACTGAAAACTTCGGTCAGTTTTACTGGAAAAGAAAAACACATTGGATCTAGAGTCCAGACTTTTGAAAACATTGACAAGAAAAAATACTCTTGCTTTCTCCTTTTTACTAAACGTCCAATAAAAACTTATTTGCTGTTTTTGTTATCCCTGCTCATTCTTCATCACCGAAAACTTTGATCAGTTTGACCGATAATCTTGGGCACCCATATGAACCGAAGTGCTTTCTCCTTTTTACCAAACGCCCAATAAAAATTTATTTGCTGTAGGATGAGAATATTTCAATGAGGCACCATGTGCAAATAAATAGATGAATGATTTTGCATACTTACTCTGGTTTCAACATTTCTTGGACCGCATCATTGATGGTATCATTAGTGATCTCGTCATACTTAATGAGCTTGGCTACTCCCTGATCTTCAAGGGTCCGTAAGTTCAGGGATTGATCGCCGAACATCGGGATCCCAACCATTGGTTTCCCTTCACTCATGGCTTCCAGTGTTCCCAACAAACCACCGTGACCGATAAACAACTTGACTTTTGGATGCGCTGTTGAAAAGTAATTAGAAAGTTAGCAAACTCATTTGTAAAACATTTTCAAATAACTCATTTTTGAGACTTTACTGGAAATCCCTTTTTAACACTCGTGCACGCTAGTTAAGGTTTATCTACAGCTGCGTGAAGTAAGAAATTTCTCCGCGCAGGGGGCGCCACCGCTGTGTTTTAGAGTCCGTACAGCTCCACGTGAGTCCTTGAGCTTTTATAAAAGTTGAAGGAATTTCTGTTTAAATCGAAGAGTTATAAGTTCTAGCCATAACATTCTTCTTCCTATTGACCCTAAAAACAACGTGAAAAGTCATTTCTGAAGCTCTGAAATTTGATCCCAGAAAAAAGTAGGGTTAAGCATGATGACCTTGATGCAACCAATCGCGCTTGATCGCTCTCAGCAGTTGGCAGATATCTCTCTCCCACCGTGAGCTGTCTCTCTCGCACTTACAGATATCCCGTAAGAGAAACTGGGATCAATTTACAGCTTTTATTATTAGACTTTCAAAGCTCGCGTTTGTTTCTAAGGATTCCAGACGTATGCTGCTAGAACTTATTAGTCTTAGAATTTAAGATACCTATTGTGATATTTAAATAATCACTGATTTCGGAGTCGGATTTTAGCAGCGCGACGTGGTGGATTTTTTCGGAACTACAGCTGAAGATTAACCTTAAGCATGCTGAAGCTCGAGTTAAATTTGACTATATTTCGAAATTAGCTACAATCTCTGGCTCAGCTGTAAAAACACGATTCCTTGCAAAGGGAAATTAATTGTACACGCTTTGTTCCTTAAATGAGCTAGAGATTACAGTTTCTAATTGCAAAATGTAGTCCAATTGTGGTTTCTAAAACTCTTCTTGCTATATACTTAAGAGGTAAAAAAAATATTTTTCGATTTACATCGAAGTCTTTCAGACTTACGACGTTCTGCTTGAAGTGTCGAATCGAGGAGAGGTAGATCTGTTCTGTAGAAGGTATCTATACTATAATATACTTAATATAGCCCGAGAGCCTAACAATATTTTTTGACAAACTCGTGACATAAATGTTGACCATTTAAATCGATAATCATTCACTGAAACGGAAAATGGTCGTCTATCACGTTGCGTTGTAGCGTGTGCCAGTACGTGGCAGAAAACCATTTTCGTTGTCAGTGCAGATTTAAGTGGTCAAAACTTACGTCACGATTTTGTTTCTGGATGTCATCTGGCTCTCGGACTGTAAAATTTAATATTTAGGTCCCCGAACAAAAATAGCGAAATATCGTACCGTGGAAAAAAACCTCATCATCTGATATTACCAAAAAGCAAAGAGGCTGTATTTTCTAAACTTTTGCCTCGTTCTCCCGGCAATATTACTTCTGCTTTGAAAAGCAAAAAAAGCAGTCTATTTACACTCTAAAAATAGAGGACGTATTAGACATATGGACTTATCGAGATTGATTATTTACCTAAGATATCCCTTTGGGGCATCCACTCTTTGATCATGACATTTTTTGGTGCGGTTAAAGTTTTCTCTTCGAATTTCCAAAGAACGCGTTCCTTCAACTTAGAAAACGCATGGAGGAAAGCCTTCTTCTTTTCCTCAGGAAAAGTAGCTGCCCTCAACAAAGAGCCCATGCAAAAATAGATTACACCGTGTTGAGATTTCTCGATGAACTCCTCTATATCCTGAAAGAAAGAAACCAGGTTATCGTATGAACGAATTTAATCAAAATTCCTTTCACAGAAGTTACGGGCTCATTTTTTTAATGATGTATTTTAGTGTCTTTTGATCCATACATATCTCCTTGTTACACCGATCAAAAAGTTCACTGTATTTCTTCTAGCTGAAAATGTCACAAATTTCTTCTGATTACACGCAATAATTTACAAATTTTCGAAAAAAAAAAATTAAATTGCAGAGGCAAGTTTTGAAAAAAGGAAATTATTATTCGAGTCAATTTGTCGTTTTTCGGAAGAAAAAACGTAACTATATTCTAGGTTGGAAAATCGATCGAAACACTTCAATTTTTTGAACAATTTTAGGAAAAAGAAAATCCATGAAATTCTTGTCCAAAATTTTTCTGATTTTTGCATAAGATCAGCGAAAAATCAGTGGCATTTCCAGTTTAAAATGCCCAAGACCTCCCCGGTAATAATGATATTTGCAAGGGGAAATTCGGCAACATGGAAATGTAGCTACTTTCTTTCGTAAGGGAAAGGATAAATTACACAACCTTGGACTGAAGTTACGTTTCTTCGTCTAGGAAACGACGCACAGTGGATCGAGTCAGTAGGGGTCGGAAATGAATTTTTACTAAAACTGCAAAAATCCGTGATTATTTCGCCAACTTTTAAATTTTGAGGTGTGCTTCATAATGAAAATTTTACATGAAAACCAATATAATGCAACGTTTTTTATTAGCGGCGTTATATCGTCACCTTCCAGGCAAAGTATCACAAGCGCCATGCGACGTTTAAAATTTTCCGCCGCCATTTCATTTTTTTACTGAGAAATTGTTGGTTGAATCTGTCCGAAAATTTCACTAAATTTTATCGGCAGCACAAAGGAAATTCGGTGTGATTTTCGGACAGCTTCGTTGAACAATTTCTCTGTAAAAAAATATAATGGCGGCGGAAATTTTTAAACGTCGCATGGCGCTTGTGATACTTTGCCTGGAAGGTGACGATATAAGCTTTTAAAATTTCCACATTTTGTCCTACTTCTCCCATTGACTTATTTTACTGTTTCATTCTTAATTTGACTAGCTTGCTAAATAAGATTATCCAATTATTCTTCTCACGAGCGACTTACTTTAGGCAGTTTCTTGACCGGTGCCAAATGAACGCCACCAACCCCGAAAACATTCGCGGCGTAGGGACGAGCGCCGTGGATAGTCGGGTGGGTATTAGCCAATACGAGACTGGCATTTTTGAGCGTCTCCAAGAGGGGTGGTGTATCTTCCCCGAAGTACTTCCGCATGATCTGCTCATTTTTGGGGAGGAAGAGCCCGTACCAGGCCACGAGGTTGAGGAACAAACCGCCCGTGTTGAAGACGCGCTCCATGAAGGACATCTTCGGGCTGTAGGGGGCCAAGTGGTGTTGGACGTAGGCCGGGTTCTGCGGGTTCGCCAGGAAGTCGCTCGTCCACGGGGGCGGCCCGAAGGAGCTCAAGAGGACCAAAGGGACTTTGAACTTGTGGACGAAGCCGAGCATCATGTCCGGGATCCAGGATTCGGTTATGATCAGATCGTACCTGGAACAAAATTCGAGGTCAGTGAAAAGAGATACCGTGTTACCAAAGAGATGAGATCCCAAGATGAAAGAAGTCCAAAGATGAAGTTGCAAGAACTTCTTTTCGACCGATCAGTGGTCCTCCCACACTGAACAAAAATTCTCCGCGTTTTTACCACAGTCCGTTGGTACCTTTACCATCTCACTTTTTTTACCAATTATTGGTAATTTTACCAAGACAGACTGGTAAGCTTACCTAAAAACCGGTATTTTTACTGTTTTTTTTAGGTAAGAATACCAATTCTATTGGTAATCAATACCCGGTAACTTTGCTACTCTATCTCGGTAATTCTACCACAGTCGATAAAAAATATTGGCGTTTTTACCAAGGTCCAGTAAAATTACCAATTCCATAAATGGTAATTTTACCAAGAAAAAACTGGGATCAAATAGAACCCTGAATTCTTGGTAATTTTACCCTTTTCTTAGTAAATACACCAAGATTTTTTTTCAGTGCAATACTCGAGGCCTACGCTGCCGTGCTAAGGAAAAACGCCGTATGAACATTCGAGAGTTGCCAAATTTCCTTCGATAAAATGTTTATTTTTTAGGAAAGTATTGCATAGTTTTCCGATAAATTTTCAGAAAATTTAGGTAAAATTGCGAACAAAATTAGCTGAAAAATTGGAATAAAAATATTTACAAATTTACCCGAAAATTCGTGATTTACCAAAGGAAATTTGGCAACTCCTAAAGGTCCGTACCGCCAGTACGGTAAAGCGAGGTAGCTTAATGAAGGCAACGTCTAATCGGAGCTGTCTGAGATATTTGTGTCTTAAAATCCCCCGAAAAGTAAGTGAGTCCCTCAGTTCGAAAACGACCCAACTCGGATTTCTTTTTTTTACGAAGTTCATTCTTGTTTTTGTTCGGGACACTCCTTCTCGGGCTGATGCGCAGTTTTTATCGCCTATTGAAAAATTTCATTTTTCCGAAATGGACAGTTTCCGAGCTGAGAGATTCAATTCTAAAATGGGCATAAAGCTCGCGCTGACCGTCGGAAAAACTGGTATCGAAAAGCCTCCTTGAATATTATAAAAATGTACTGAGAATGTTTCACACTGGCTAAAAAGTTTCTTGGATCCCGAGTTCAGACTCTTAAAAAATTCGACAAGAAAAACCTACTCTTTATTATTCACACGGATTTTTGCTTGGATGGAGAGCCTGGTCTCTTAATTTAAGCGGATTTCCTTTTGATTCGAGCAAAAAATCCGATTGAATCAAGAGTATTTTTTCTTGTCAAATTTCTTTAAGAATCTGGACTCGGGCTCCAATAGACTTGGCTAGTGCACGAGTGCTTTGCTTTGGGTAGAATATTCCATGAGGAATATTGACTGAATAATGAAATTTGGTACTTTTGGAATTTTCTAGAAACAATCTAAATAGGATATATTTTGAATAAAAATATGTACTCAATAATATTCCCAGCGGACGATCTTGGGAATTTTCAATATTTAAACTTGTACCTAAGACTTAAAAGCGCTGTCATTGACTTTGTTTGCTATTCCAGTTACTTTCTATTTTTCCTCAAAAATTTCAAGTATGGCCTTTTAATTTTCCTTTTTTTTTCTTTTAAATCGTATCAAGGCCAAAGCTTTTATAGTACCTTCAACTATAATAGCGCAGTTCAACGAAAATGTTGATAAAATATTACAATGTCGTGACAAAAAACCGAAATTTCTTGACCATGAAGTAGCAATATTTTTCCATCATTTACTGTATACAAACCGATTTTAAAAGATCAAAAAAACGAGGTATATCGGTGAGAAATGTAGGCAGTTAGCAGTGTAAACAAAATCTTAATTAAAATTTTTCTGAAATAAATTCCAGTAAGAGCCCCTTCAATTAGTGAATAGGCAACATACTTGGATACAATCGCAATAATTTTGCAATGTAATTGCAATTAATTGCAACCAGCGATCATTAAGAAAACGCCACCAATGCATGGTCTTTGAGGTATTTTTTTTGTCTAAACTTACAGAGTGAATATAGGTTGACTAGATAAACCAACCTTGATCTTACCTTTCGTTAGACTCCATCAGTTTCTGTACAGTCTCGGATTTCATAACCCTTTCATGCCCCTCAATCATGCTATACAATGCAAACATGTTGTTGAAGAAGTGAAACCTGGATCTAATACTGCTAAACCCATCGAAGGAAAATTGATTGTTGGGCAAAGGAATGGATCCCAAGACGCTGAGATCTGTGTAGTTTGCTATTTTGACTTTTTGAGGGTAATGGCTCAAAACATGCACCTCATGTCCCCGTTCTGCCAGTCCTTTCATTATACTCTCGAATATCACGATATGACTTCGACCATTATACGGAAATAATCCCAAAATTTTGTATCCGAAACACCTCTGAATGTTTGCAAGCCATACAAACAGCAGAATTGCCAGCAACTTGCTCTTCATTTTGATCTAGTGTTGTTAAAAGATGATGCAAATTATTTAGGTTGCATGTTCTTATTTGAAACGACGCTGTTTGGGCTTAAATCTGGTGAGACCAGGACTTAGTTCAAAAAGGGGAGAAATGTGAAAAAATAAAATTCTGCTGATAACTGAAGAGCAGCGTTAAAATATTTGTACAAATTTTTTATTTCTTTGAGGTGCACTTAATAAATGTCAATCGTTTCTCAATTAAAAACTCCGAATGCAGGGGCTGTCAAGTGCATAAACCACAATAACGCACGATGCACTTCACAAAAACGTATCACAAAACTTAAGAAATCTTAAAATATAATGTTCCATCACAAAATAGAATGCACGCCCGTCAATGTATTGATCAAAAGTAAACATGAACTGCCCGCAGTCGCGCGGTCATTACATAAGATTTCTCGGGAATGTCGCATAGTTTTAAAGTCACGGTTTAATAATTGTTCTCGATAAACTACAATTATTATATTCACAAACGTTGTCAAGCTCTTGTTCTTTCTTAAAACTTGCACGTAGCGAAGGTCTGATACACTTTCAGCCACTGATTTGTGGAGGAACACATGTGCGCGTGTTTTCGTTCCTGCGGTTACGTCACAACTAGCCAGAGCATAGAGAACAAACAGGAGGAGGTAACGAGCCGAGAGTTGTGCATGACCACGTCACAGCGAGCAAACGCGTGTATAATGAGGATCGTTGCGAAATCGGGTCATGTACGGCGTGAAGCTGAGTTTGCGCCTTCGTATAGCCTTAATCTCATTGGTCACCAGGACGACCTGTATTTCTACGTCACGATCAAATCTCAAGGTAGCTATCTCGCCATTACCAGTATTTTCTCTGTATAAACGGGAAGTGAACTGGTTCATCTTTGACCTGGTCGGGACTGGTTTGCTTTGATAAGGATACTCCTCAGAGAATGAAGATTGATCAAACGAAGGGGGGAGGGGGGAGGGAGATATCTCAGCAATGGAACGACGTTAGTACGCATGCGTTACCTTCAATTTAAACTAATGAGAGAATGAAGCAGTCGGCTACTGATCGGCAGGGTCATCGTTTCATCATAACGTGAACCACGATCAGTTTCACGATCAGTGAAGCCTCCCAAGTCGAGATCATGAATCATATCAGATATCAAGAGATCGCGGCGCGATCTCCTTAAAAAGCTTTGGAGACTCTTGCACTGAAACTCATCAGAGTTCATTTCGTTGCATAGTTCATATTCTTTTGTTATATTCCGTACCACTCGTTTTTTTTTTAATCCTCCCATAAAAATCACCCATTTCCTAAATACAATTCTAGCTGGAGCGCACTTCTGCTATACATTCACCACCGCAAAAATATCAAAAGAAATCGACATACCCAGCGTGCATGGAGGCTATTTCCATTTAAATCTTCCGTCACATTCTTACACTGCAATGATACAACTATTTGAACTCTCCGGAATGCGTGAGGTATCACGCCGCATTTGAAGGCGTTTTCAAAACAGCCAGGTTCCGATACCCGGATTATCGTTTTGCATAGTTCATATTCTTTTGTTATATTCCGTACCACTCGTTTATTTTTAATCCTCGTAGAAAAACCACCCATTTCCTAAATACAATTCTAGCTGGAGCGCACTTTAGCTATGCATTCACCAGCGCAAACATGTCAAAGGAAATCGACACGCCCAGCGTGCATGAAGGTGGTCCCGCCACAAGAGGGGGATATTGGGTCCCTGGTACCAGGGCCCGTGTTACCCGTGAAAAACCACTACGAATTCACATGCAACCCTTAGTTCGTAAGAAAAAGTGAAAAATGTACCCTAAAAATTTCGCAAAAGGTGAATAGATTTTCAAAAACACACACTGGGGCACTGTAAAATTATTTTTACATTTTCAAAGAAGTATCCCTCTTGGAAAATTTCTTGCTATTTTCAAGATTTTCAGTACAGAGGGATATTTTGAGTAACTGCGTTTCATTTTCTTCCGTCGTCAGATGCTAAGGGTCTCCAGTCTGGGCATCCTCGACTTCAATGGCTCATGGCTCAACTCCCTTGCCATAGACAAACGAAGAAGGAGTCCAGGGGGGCCTGGCCCTCTTAGAACTGAAAATAGTATCATATGCCCCCCCCCCAAAAAAAAAAAAAAAAAAAAAAA
>NW_017547174.1:4172465-4191311 GCF_001854935.1 Bemisia tabaci | reverse complement strand
GGCCCCCCCCCCCCTCCGTGCTTGGGGCTCGGACTTTAAAACCGGTACCAGGGCCCGAGATGGGATGTGGCGGGCCTGAAAGGGTGCATACATCTAAAAACCGAACCTACCATCGCTTCCACGGGAGTTACACATAGCGAACGAAGGCGGGGGATGATAATGCGCCTTATGTCAAGAAAAATGTGAAAGTTTCACAGAAATGTTTTCGCCTCAGAAGGTAGTTCTTAAACCTCTGTTCGCCACATCTTGCGCACGAGCACCTTTTATTTACTCTTTATTCTCTCTTCTTTCGTTCATTTAAGAAATTTTCCGTACATTTTCTCGGTCGTAATTCTTTTCTTTTCTTATTCTACTATTTGTCCGAGGGGGCGTTTTTGGCGCGCCAAGGGGGCGTATCTGCCGATGGCAGATAGCCCTTATGGCCAGTCCGAGCCTGCATGTATCGCGATGTTCCAAACTTGAAAATAGGGTGTTTCATGCGTTACCAAATTATAATGCCTCTTCATCAAAGAGATAAAAAACATACAGACGTAACTGCCATGCAACATAGAGAGTATCATCTGGCAACTTGCTTTCTCCATATGGTAATGGGCTTATAATAACATTGAATTTTAGATACTTTTCGTCAAATCGTAAGGAGAATTAAGTAAGTAACTAAAAAAATCAAATCAAATAAAATAAATTTGCAACAATTCTTGAGCATAAAATATAATTTTAAACAAGACTCTGCATCGTTGCAATGAAATTAAGCCCCACAGACCCGCTGGCTATATACCTGCTCGATTTTAGATGTTACTAGTAAGTCCATAGTACGCAAAATGAGAGGAGAACTAGAGGAAAGACAAAAATCAGCCCGTGATAGATACACCCTTAAATTATCAGGGTACACTACAAACGTACCGCGAGGTTAAAATAGTTGCATCTGGAATAATAGAGCATAATCAGATCAGGTAACTATTACGGCGCGGTAATTGCTCACTCTATCATTGGAAAACGCCTTCAATCCGAAGGATATACTACAAACACACCGTAAAGTTAATATAGTTGTATCACAAATAATGGGGACGGTAACCGAGCTTGCGGGGCTATCGAATCCGATCGTCATGGACGTGCATTTTAAAAATGGCAGGTAATCTGATCAAAGTGTTCAAAGTGAAAGTGAAGGTATTCAAAGTGAATGTGAAGGTATTCAAAGTGAAAATCTGATCAAACTTTCATTTTTAACATCCATGCTTCCAAAATTGAGGGAAGGAGCGAATTTCTAATTCGGCGAGATATAATGTGCATAGGCACTTCGACTTACCATGTTGACATCAAAGTAGATACTAGAGGCAGAAACGGGAAAAACCCATTTGTAAAAAATACACGGAAAATAATTATAGGGCTTCATTTTTTATGAGGCTATAAAAAGCAGGCACCTCTGTAAATGATCTCGGATTAGTACATATTTTTCTTCAATAGGTATCCTTCAGCCGTTATCCCTTCATTTAATGTTTAAAACTACGTGCTGATTTTCAGACCGCGAAGCTCCGATGCAATGACTCCTCTCCTCAAAAAAAGGGCAACACTGGCTTATTGTGCTGAGGAAACACACCGTTTGAACTATCAAACGTTGTCAAATTTACTTAGATGAAAGACGGATTTCCAGGGTAAGTGTAAATAGTGAATATTTTTCCTCCAATTTTACTTGTGGAGATTATTAATAATAATTGAAGTGTAAATATGGATGATTAGGTGGACATTCCATTTTTAATATCTTCTAAAAAATGTATAAACTGGATAAATGGACTACATTTTGCAATTGGGAATTATAAATTCTGTGGGTCGATTGTTGAATCGTTATCGAATGACCTCGATCGATAAATAGCATTGCCAAGATACGGATTTATCGATCAAGTTCCTTCGATAACGATTCAACAATCGACACGCTGGCTCAGTATAAAAACAACGTATGAACCATTAGTTCCCGTATGCACCTACGTGTTTTTTCGGATGATCCAGAATTTATGGAGGGTATGGATTTGATCGACATGAATCGATCGAAAAATGAAAACGTGAATGGATCGACATGAATCAATCGACAAATTATTAAAAAACCGGTGTCGATTCTATCGACATGAATCGATCGAAAAATAAAAACGTGAATCGATCGACAGTTAATTTAAAAACACCCGTGTTGATTCGATCGACATGAATGGATCGAAAAATAAAAACGTGAATCGATCGACACCGATTCGATCGGCAACCGTGAATCGATCGACAAACCCGTGAATGAGTCGACAAACCTGTGAATCGATCGAAAAACCCGTGAATGGATCGACAAAACCCGTGAATCGATCGATAAACCCGTGAGTCGATCAACAAGCACGTGAATCAATCGAATTTTGTCGATCGAATCGGTGTCGATCGATTCACGTTTTCATTTTTCGATCCATTCATGTCGATCGAATCCATACCCTCCCATCAGAAGCGCCTTCATATAGTAATATAGATAACTTATCGTACTCATCGCGTATGTTAATTTACATACTTGCAAGATTGAAGGCGTTTTTCTCCTCCGATGTCGTGGGGTTGCTTTACGAGGCATACTAGAGTGTTCAATACTCTTGATGCTTACGGTGGGGTTATACGCGCTCTTCGGGTATTTAATTAAAATCTTAAATTATAAATGACAGTTTTCTGGACATGTTCATGGTTTTACTTTGGATTTTGAACCAACCTCAAGGGGATTGCAATTGGACGGATGTATCTGGACGGGTGACGGATCAAAAACACGTATCTTCATTATTGTCGATTTTGAGTTGGCTGTATAAATGTTTTTACTGCCGGAAAGTGATTATGGCCGAAAACAGTCGGGAGATTGCTTAAGAACCACGAAAAGTTTCAACACACATATTCTGCTTAGTTCCGAAACATGCATCTTTGAACATCGTCTTCGGCGCCTCTCTTTTGCTTCCGGTTTTCACCGTCAACTTCGAATTTCATTAATCCACATTTATGTTTGTTTTTTCATACTTTTTCCGTTCATTTCTTATGAATGGAAGGCTTTCTCCACACAGAGATGGGTTTACGAGACTTAACTTTCGCGCAAAGTTCCGTGAACTTTTGCTAGAAGTGTTGACAGGGCTCTCCCAAAAAATGTGTTCAACACGAGTAAACGCGTCTTATGCACCCCTCCCCCGTGTAACGAAGAATTTCATTCTTCGTTTGAAGTTCTTCCACTTATTTTGTAGACCAAAATAGCGACAAATGTGTCACGGCTTGGCGACACCGCGCCGCGACGCCCGGTGACGGTACATCAGCTGTTTGAATAATGAAAAGAAATGGAATACTGTTTCTCTTTTTTTTCTCTCTCGAAGATAACTGCGAAATCAGGGTTTTCCGTAGTTTTACCCAAAACGTAAAATTGTAAAAAATTCTAAACTACTATAAACTTCTGTAGCAAATTTTCCTACATCCATTTCTGTAAATTTTATATTTTAATTAATTTTTCTTGTAACAAAAATTTTGCAACGAATGTCGAGATCGTCTTTCAATAGCTTCAAATCAATCGGATAGCCCTCTAAGCCAAACATTGTTTATCGCCTTCTCCTTTCCGGAGGGTCACCTCTTCTCTCATCTTTCCTAAATCTTTCTCGACTCGAGGTGCACGTTAGAGAGTAGCATCTCGTCGAGCCCTCTGTCCATTTCACTTTCCTCTTTTCTCTTCCTCTGTGCTGAGGTGCACGTTAGTGAGTAGCATCTCGCCCAGCTTCACTCCTCCTCTCCTCTTAAATGTATCCTGAAATTTCAAGCCTTGAGGTGCACGTTAGTGAGTGGCATCATAATATTTAGAGTAGGATCCTCACAAATTTAGCTAATAAAAGGACATTCTTTTTGTAAATTTGAGACACAAGAGTTTGATCATTCTTCCCCTCTTTCAAACTCGCGAATTTTTTAAATTGGCGCCCGAATCCAGGATCCCGGCGAGCTCATTCCGGCAACTACAGTAACGTTGGCTTATCTTATACCAGAGGACGTATGTGCCTCTGAAGAAACGGGATTTGCCTCGTTACACCCCGCTGGCACGTTCATTTGATGGTTTTCATTGATGTTTCAAAACGAATGAGATAGTGGGGCCGATAAGCGTAACAATCGTGCACTTCTGGAAGAAAGCATGAAAATTTCAGGGATTCATCTCTACCCTATAGACATTCGATTTAGACATAGACCCCAAAAATCTGAGCCCCCTGGGGGGGCAGGGGGCCCCCAAATTTTGAATTTTGAATAACTACTGAACGGCTAATGTTAGCGTAATTTTTCTTTAACAGGACGATGGAAAATTTTATTAGGAACAAAAATGATTCTTATGAATTTTTCTGTGGGATCGATATTTAAGGCTCCAGACGGGAAAAACCATCGGGGGACGGGGAGCCGGCCGTTCTGATGCAGATCCGTGCGCTACGCTGCCTGCCCGGGACGCGCGCCGCGGCGCAGTACGGTGTTACCGACGACACACTCGCTTGTATTGGTTTAATCTCAACGATGCGTGGTTTTAAAAATATTATTAATTTACCGTAATGCCTAAATACCTTAAAATAGGGCTTAACTTTTGCAGGTAATATAGGTATACAAGCAAAGCGCACGGCAACAGAAGGAGAATGGGGTTAAGTGCTGGAGTTCCGGACTGTTTTGTTGTATGGGTTTGTCAAGTAACCGACCCCTCCCATTGACTCGGCGCTCTCACATTGGAGTATTTCGCCTTTTGCTTGTTTTCATGTATTACTAATAAAAAGTGGGGCTTATATTACTAAGGCAAAGTATTTAGGCATTACGGTAAATTCATAATATTTTTAAAACCACGCATCGTTGAGATTAAACCAATACAAGCGAGTGTGTCGTCGGTAACACTGTGCTCCGCCGCGGCGCGCGTCCCGGGCAGGCAGCGTAGCGCGCGGATCTGCATCAGAACGGCCGGCTCCCCGTCCCCCGATGGTTTTTCCCGTCTGGAGCCTTAAATATCGATCCCACAGAAAAATTCGTAAGAATCATTTTTGTTCCTAATAAAATTTCCCATCGTCCTGTTAAAGAAAAATCACGCTAACATTAGCCGTTCAGTAGTTATTCAAAATTCAAAATTTGGGGGCCCCCTGCCCCCCCAGGGGGCTCAGATTTTTGGGGTCTATGTCTAAATCGAATGTCTATAGGGTAGAGATGAATCCCTGAAATTTTCATGCTTTCTTCCAGAAGTGCACGATTGTTATGATATTTTCCACTTATCGGCCCCACTAAGAAGGGGGCGGCAAAATACTAGCGGCCCATAGGCGGCAAGTACGTAAATCCGGCTCTGGTCGCATCGACAAAATTGCGCAAAATATTAACTTACTCAATATAAATCGCCGCTCCAAGAGAAACAGACGAGAGAGGAAAACGTAGCGAAAACATATCGCGTGAAGTCACTTAATTGTTTGTTTTCATTTGCATTTCGTCGCTTCACTGATCATTAGAGGTTGACTCTACCTAAATTTCAAGAATTTGACTAATTTTTAATGGTACTCATGTCGCAAGAAGGGAAGAGCTACGCTCCGTAAGTCCGTAGAGACGGAACGCCGAAAAATCGCCAAAGTTATCTCTGCGTGGCCGCATTTTGAAACATTTTTCTCATGATTTTCCTTTTATCTCAGTGGAACAAACTGTTATTTACAATTTAAAAGTTTGATAGAGAACGTTCAAACACTGCGTAACAATAAAAAAAAAAAAAATTATCGCACACACTCGCATGCCTCCAAAAGCAACCGTACTAGACTAGGGGAGAAAAACGCCTTCAATTTTCAAGTATGTAACTTAACGTACATGATGAGTACGATTAGTTGTCTATACGGCTATTTGAAGGCGTTTTCGTTAGACGTGAATTTGATCCGACTGTAATCCACACATACATCCGGAAATCCTCCTCTCACGACGGTTTACCTTCGCCACATAACTGAATCAACACCAACTTGTAAGTATTATCAAATATCCAATCAAAGAAGCCGATCATTTTATTGATGCTTGCCTTACAGGTAAGTGTGCAAATGATCTGAGTTGTGCTTTAATTTAATGAATTCTCATGATGTCCATACTGAGAGGTACATTCAATATGGGCTTTTGAAATTATTTGCACTTTACTGATATATGCAATTAATTAAGATACCCTAAGCACTACTAAACTTTGGGTTATTGATGAAAAAAGAGAATTCTTCGTTTACTTAATCCAAAAAGTTTTTGGCAGACTGTGTGCGATTGTGACATGATCAAGTTCAAGTCTGACATAAAATAGGAAGAGATTGGTTTAGACTACCTGAGTAGGTGCCACTGTCTGTTTTAAAAAGTTTTTATTTTTCTAGCGACCACTGGTGACGTTTTTTTCTTTTCTTTTTTTAAAAGGTGCGAGTAGGAGTAGGGTCTTCAGATTGAAAAAGTAAGACCATAAAATTTTAAATGTAACCATCTTTTGCTTTTTCTATTTCAAAGGGTAAAATGGCATCAGCGGCCAATGCAAGACAACCATAACATTCAAACGTTTGCAGGTATTGCAAGACTATCAAAGATAATGTTAATTTGCATAGACATTTGTTCAGTGCAAAATTTTTTCCCAAGATACTCCTTATTTAATAAAGTTCTACTTAATATTTTTCCTTCAAGTTTTCAGGTACTTCCAATTAAATGATGAATAAAATTATCGACAAAATAGGAGAAATGAGGGGCTTGGAGGACAAAACGCATAAGTGCAGTTTTTGCCACTTGGAGAAATATGTGTTTGAAGTTTCGAAATTATGTACATGGATCCTTACGGCAGAAAGAAAGTTTAAACTGACTTTTTTATGCTTAAAAATTAGAATTTGGGAGCAAATTTTCCACATAATATGCATTAAGACTAGTTGTACTTGAAATCATTAATACCTAAATTTTTTAAAAAAAACTGCACTCATGCGCCTTTTCCTCCAAGACTTTCAAATATATTCACAAGTTTTCTTGAAAATGCATATTTTATCAAAAGAAATTTGGCAAGGCCTGAAGGCTCATTTAGCATTCTAACCTCAGACAGCAGCGCAAGGGATAGGCATTTGATTTTGTTCCATTAATATTTTTAAAGTCTCTTCGCATGATGATCTTGTAGAAAATTTAATCATTTTGGATCCTTCCAGATTCTGTAATGATTCCGGTAAATTCATGAGAGATCCATCTTTAAAAGAGAACTTGGATAAAGATTGCATTATCAATCACTCTAGGTTAAAATCTTGAGTATTGCTGCTTAATGAAATCAGCATGAATCTGTTACGTACGTTAACACATCGGTGTGAATGGAAAAAATTGGACTAAGCAATAACCGGAAAAAACGTTCAACTTTATTTACAAGACAATTAAAAATACTGAAACTTAATATTACTTAATATTATTGACGGTATTTTAAAAAAGTGCACTAAAACTATCTTTAACAAAAATATAAACTGAATTAAAGGTAAAGTCTTAGGAATGCCCTCCTTTTAGGTTTGATCATGTTTGATTTTTTTCTTTATATTGAGGAGTCATTAACACAGTGATGATTTTTATTTTTACGAGGAGAGAGAGAGTGAGTACGGAATTAACCAAGTGACTTCTGAAGATGCTGGTCAAAGATGTAAAGGGCAAGGCTCTGATCGGCTGTGTTGCTCATCAATTTCTTCAAGTCGTTTGAGTGTCCGGCCAATTCACGTACGGCATCAGCATGTTGGTGAACGAATTTGTTCTCAATGAAAGAACCAACCTGCAACATCATGGAAAAGGTTTGCGTTATTAATTTAAGTACAAACCTAAGCACAAGAAGACAGTAGGTTGGAATTCTTAGCCAATGAGCGTTAAAAATCCAGAAAACTGGAAATCTCAAAACAGAGGGAATTGTTTTACTGACATTTCCGGCTAAATCATCGGTTTTCCCAGAAAGGCAGCCTCTTGTCCCTCTCAGACTCTACTGCTGCCAGATAAGTTGCTTTTTCTCCACTTTTCCCAATTCAAATCCATGTAAAATATTCACAATTATTGCAAAATCCGGCAACCTCTCGAGTGAAATAGAAAAAGGTAGAATTGACTGAAAGTCTGAATCATTCTAAGTTTATATTAATAATTTATCACCTTTTCATTCTTAGTTACTCTTAGTTTTTACACTTAATGGAGAAAACCCATGCGATAATAAAGATTTTAGTGAAACTATTTTAGCTCTTACTCATCTAAAATGAACTGCAGGAGAATATTTTCAATACACACAGCTGTGTTTCAGCAGTACTTTTCTTTCCCTCAATTTTCACGCATAATACAATATTTTGTTAGAGAGAATAAATCTGTTTCAATCAAAAATTTTCACAGCTTTAGTTTCTGGCTCGGACAATAAGTCTTGATGCTCCAAAATACGGTCCTTGACCTTGAATAAAACGATGCAAAAAAATAACGACAAATCATAAATTACCTCTGGGTCGTGGAAGTCTTGCTTCCTGCGCATGGCTTCTCCGTGAATGTGGTGTGATTCTTCAGCTAGAGACTTTTGGATGTCCAAAGCCTTTGCAAGACTTCCCAGTTCATGCATTTCATAAGTATCAACATTCTGAAAAAATTCATAAAATAAAACAGAGGTTGAAAATACTTGCATACTAAAGAAAATGCTTTCATGAGATGGTTGATGAATGGAAAAGAAGTGAGAAAAACTATCAAGTAATAAACATAGAGTATAATAGAGTCGCTATGTACTAAAGTACCTATAGAATCACTATTTGAGGCTATTTTGTCTGGTCCTCTTGAAACCAATGTGCGGTGACCGGCAATGCCGTATGTGTAGGGTCCAGGCTTCTCTCAGAAAATACAGGTATAAAATTTGTTGCATGGAAACTGGTAATTTCGTACATTTTTTAGTTTTATACGACTTTGGTCAACATGATTGGCGAAATTTGCGAAAATAATTATTGATTTAAATTTACAAATCCCGCAAACTATCCGTAGCCTGCGATTCTCCCATAAGCCGCCATGTTCAAGAATGCCGTATGGTTCTCACTTCCCAGCAAACAGAAGGCTAGGATTATATTTTTCGAGGATTTAATTCATCTGCACTCCAGTAAATTGCGACTTTATTGTACTCTATGATGATGAAGCAGAATCTGATTTGATTTATTTTCATCAACTTCGTGGTTACTTGTCTTAAGAAATGTCATCATGAAGTTGATTGGCAAAAACTGTAAAACCAAAAATCTACTACACAAGAGTATCTACTACAAAATATATGTTTCATCATGTGTTCTTTGTTAAGCACCAATAACAGGCTCTACAGCTTGGTAAAAAAGGAGTAAAAGTTCAGTGCTTCACTAAAAATTCTAAAAGGTGAGTTCATTAAAAGATGAGGGAAAAATCACTAACGACACAAAAGAGGGGAATAAATTAATGAACGAGATACCAAATAATCAGACAGATATGATATCATTTTTACTTGTAAGGTTACAAAAAAGGAAACTTTTTCCAACTTCAAACTATTCAGTTTGCATCTGATGATTTTACGCCTGATGGCAAAATGCAGCATACATTAGTTCCACACGACCTGCAAGTTTTGATACCTCTGTCCCAACAAACACTGCTCTGCCAAAATTCTAGAAGTGCTGTTCAACTAATCGATTGATGGTTAGAGGTGCAAGTGTGCTTGCCAGATTTCAGTGAGATTTTACAGCCTTTCTAGGAACTGAGTTACAAAACTAGTAGACCGATTCTGTACAATTAATTACATGGGATCCTACAAGTTCAATACGATCTTATACACAGATTGGATGGGGCTTTAAACAATTTGGTCCAGTCCAAATGGTTATTAAAAATTTAAGGTATCGACCCGCAAGAGGCTTTGCGCTTTGCTATGCTAATGATGGAGTCATTCACTAATACTGCACATCGACGGTGAAAGTCGGCAATCACATAACTCGGTTTGCAACGTCGCAGACTTCCTGTCATACTTTATTTTTTAGACGGAAAACTACTCAACGGTAATTCTTTAAAACTGCCGTGATTTTTCTTCTATGTGCGAGGAAAATTCTGCAAAAACTTCAAGGAATCATGTCCATTTGTTCTCCTTTAAAAAAATAACATAGTTGCGGAGATTTTCAGACACCGCAAACGAGTTATGTGATTGCTGACTTGCACCGTCGACATGTTTCCAAAAGAAAATCGGTTCGAAATGTTTTTTTTTCCTGTTCCATTACAAAATTCATTTTGACACTGAGTTTTATATGCAAGGATTAAACACACCATCTAGGAGTTGAGAAATGTTTCTTTTAAGAATTCAATATGTGAAAGGCTCAGTAACAGGTAGTATACTCACAGCGCGGTAAGTGTCTTCCTTCCTGAAACCGAAGTCCATTTTACCTCCACGTTTGCCGATGTATTTGATGAGGTCAATGGCGTCCTCCCATGCGGTGTCGGACAGTTTCTTGTAAAGTTTGGAGAAACCGGCACGGTTTTTCTCGTAGTTGTTGAAGTAAGTTGACTAAAATGAGAGAATGAAATAATTGAAGACAAGCAAAAAGCATTGTTACAGAATCAGCATAGTTGGTGTAATGTACACTTTCAAAAAAACCATAATTGGATGACGCTTTAGAGGCAATGAGGAAATTTATGGAATAGTAAGCAAGAAAAAACACTATGAAATGGCCCGAACTGTATGCAAACCAGGTGGAGAAATGGTGCTACGTCCACACCATTTCGCGGGGAAAACTAAGCCAGAAAGTTCCTAAAATTTCAATTAGGGTCAAACAAAAAATTTTTTTGAGCTCTGATGAGTACCAGTACAAGGCTGAGAGGGGGGGAGGGGTGTTCCTCTTAACATCTAGCGTTGCTGCTGAACAACTCACATAACAAAACAAGGAAAACCCGAAAAAATGTACTGGTACTCATTAGAACTCAAAAAATTTTTTCATTTGACTCTGAATGAAATTTTTGATTTTGTTTTCCCTGTCAAATGGTATGGACCCAGCACCATTTCTCCACCTTGTAGAAAAATAAGTTGAGCACATATTAAGCCTCAAAGAAATGAAATTTAATTCTCTAGAGGTTGAATATCGATTCGGGAAATTTCACTGCTTCATCCGTCATTTGTACGTGTGTTGATAGCAATTTACTAAATTTCAATATACCCATTTGGAAAGAATTTTTCTCAATTTGAATACTTACTGGAGGAGAAACCAAAAACATCTTACTTAGAGGAAATTCTTTCGATAGAATTTTATGAGATTCAAGTGTGTTCATCCATAACATCCAGAACTAAAGCCTCGCTAAGTGCTTACAGATTTAACATACCATTTCTCAGACATTCACCCTTAAATGTCAACCAACATCGGTTTAAACACTGCTTGAGTTTAGTGCAAACATGGTTTCACTACATTGCACATTCAGCATTCCATTTCTTGTTTTTTTTTTTTTTTTTTTTTTTTTTTTTTTTTTTTTGCACCATGAAGTTTAATTTAACATATCTTGTTGTAGACTTTTCATTTAGTTATCCCTTACTATCCCCCAAATGACACAGCAACGACTCTTAACGATTTGCGATGCTTTGTAACATTTTAAATTAACTTTCAGTTATTAGAGTACTCTTAGTATTTAAAAATTCAGCTGAGGGAAAAATGATTTTAAATTGGTTTTTATTTAATGAAAACAGAAAGGGTGTCGCACTTCGGAAAAATGTATACTTTCCTTCCACTGTCTACATCTCACAATCAGCCAGATACTAAGAGTAAATAATGGTTAAAAACGTGCTTCACAACATTCATTCCAGAGATTAATTCTTTTACAATAAGAAACAAACATTTCAAAAACGTCATAGCTTATTTTCTCAAAACTGGATTTCACCATATACCTACAATCATTTTCTTTACAGAAATTTTTTTTTTTTTTTTTTTTTTTTTTTCAATTTATTTCACAAAAGGTGGCGGACTTAATTTGAAGGACTCACCATCAAAAGATATTGCCAGTTCCGGGTTATGTGTGTATTGACATAGCTCTGTAAATCTTTCATTACTTCGTGGGCAGCTCCGTACTTGGCATTACAGTTGGCCAATTCTGAGCCTAGAAGAATATTCAAACATTACAGTCTGCTAAAAGCAAGCCATTTGTAGTTTCAAGTTTGTGAACTACCAATTCCTGAATCTGTCAGGTGACCCAAGTACCCATACCAGTTAACAGAGAACCTTGAAAATTGACATTTGTGGCCCGATTAAATGTAAAAAATTAGTCGGAGACTAAAGTCAATTGAATCGCATTTAGCAAAAAGGAACCAGCACGTTTACAGTGATGTAAAAATGTTGCTACTTCATAATTAACTAAAAAATTTCCCGGTGTAGCAAATTTTTTTTCGCTTCCCACCAAAAAATTGTCGATTCAAAAGGAAAATCATTATGTAAGTTTTAATACTGTTTATGTTTTGAGTATTTTTAAAAGGAAAAGAGAGGTTGCACAATCTTGAGAAAACTGTAATTGTGCTGGTTCCTTTTTGCAAAATGCGATCCAATTAGTCGACCTTTCTAGGAAAGAGTTTTGCAGGATAGAGCTGAGTATCATTGCAATGTACAGAAAGTTGTGCAACTTTTTCCATCTTGCTAAGAAGCCTGAAAGTTCGAAAGATGTGTTTAGAAATCAACTCTCAGGCCAGTTATCAACATGTACACTTTGTGATCAAATGATACACAATTTATACAAACGGTGCTATTTACACCTACGACATTTGACAAGAAATATCAATTAAGTAAAAACAGTCAAATGTTCTCAAGAATGAATTTTCGAACTTCCTGATGAGAGAATCATATTTTTCTCATCACAGTTTAGTAATGTATTCCTGATTAGTATTAAATTTTGTATCCTTTTTGCTCTAGATCCTTGCAAACACTTTTATTGGTACCTACTTAATATAATTCACTTCTGAAAATACCTTAGTATCCTACCACAGCGACATTGAGCTCACAGTGGGAGCTCTGCGATTTCTAACTATTAAAATTTACCTTCTCTCCTCTTGTAAATTCTTTCTCCCTGTCTGTCTGAGTAGGCAAGGTGAAGAATGGGACTTTGATCCTTCAGGCCGTACTTAATCCTGGACCTAAACCTGATCGAGAGGGAAAGCAATCGCTGCAGAATTGTACTGATTCGACGAGTTGATAACTTTTGGTTATGACTGAGAGAAACACACATGGTAAAATATACATCTCATATTATATTAACTGGTAATGAATTGATGAAAAAATAGAAAATGACTGTCTAATGAGCCTCAGTAAAACGTAAAAGGAAATGATACCTGTGGGACTGCAAGCTCCGACGACATCGCTGTAGCAAAATTCAGCGCTAGCCGCAGCGACAGCACCCAGCAAGAGAAGAAGGCTCAATTTTGCATCCATGATTGGACCTAAAATCAAGAATGAATCATTTATCAGAGAGAGCAAAATGGGGAAGTGAGGCTCCCATGGGGGTGAATATTTTGAGGTCGGAAAACCAAGAAAAAATGAAGCCAAGACAAGAAATCAATATAATAAATTGTTCGTCAAAAACTTACGAAATGAGATG
Source organism: Bemisia tabaci (assembly GCF_001854935.1). NCBI lineage: Eukaryota > Metazoa > Arthropoda > Insecta > Hemiptera > Aleyrodidae > Bemisia > Bemisia tabaci. The sequence continues at coordinate 4,177,742 of NW_017547174.1, read as the reverse complement.
AAATCCTGAGAACTGTAGTCTGGCCTTCGAGGGAGGAAGATTCAGCTTATCAATTCAAGTGTGAAACGGAACAGAAATCATGTACTTGCTCGTTCTTCGCACCGAATCAACTTTAGGACAATAACACAGCAAACAACAAAAAGATTGGGAAGGACGCATGCGCAGTGATAATCTTTTGTTGTCTTCTCTCTTTTGCGCAGTCATCGGTCGATGTGTGCGTGAGTAAACCTCGTCAGTGTGAGTGTGTCTGTGTATCTGTGGAAATTTTGTGTTTTTATCAGTGCGCGATACTCGAGTGGATTCAAGCAGTGATTAGAAGTGTTTTTTCTCGTTTTGTTCCCGATGATGTTCATGGTTTCATCAAGAAAGATTTATCTCTCTTAACACCCCGCATCAGCGAAACCTCGTTTCACTTCTTTTGTTACCTTCTGCTCCAGTGTGGGTAAAGGTAGTCGGAAGAAATTCTCTCTTCTTATCCCTCACATGTGAATTAACATCCTCCCTTAACCTTACCACTGATTGTAACAAGGCCGTTTGTGTCCTCTAGGAATTCGTCTGTCTTCGTCAACCATGAATTACGTGCTCGTCACTTTCCTTTTGGCTGCTTTTGCAGCTTCAGAGTCGCTTGCGGACACAAAATTACAATGTAAGTTGCCAGCTTTTTCTCACACTTGTCAAGGATGTATCGGCAAAGTTCCTCCAACTTTACCGAGTTAATAACAAATACTTTTTCACCATTCTGATGATAAGAACGCCACTGCAATTCATTTTCTTACATTTCCCCCTGATAGTCACTTTTCTATCATCTTGCGTGTCTTGAACGCAGCATCTGTAAGCGTGGGTATTCGTTGAAAACAACTTCAGTCACAAGGCTAAAATGCGCTGAGGAGGTTGCTCACTTGTTTTGGCATTGCTAGGATTCTTAAGCTAAATCTGTGGCGCTGACCCCCCTCTAAGTTCTCTTGCTTCCAGAAGAGGCCTGGAAATGACATTCTTTATAGCAAGGATTGTTCAAAGCCTCCCATGTTCCCTTAAATGGCAGTCAAAAGATATACAGCATTTATAAATTGATGATATTTGACTCCATCACTTTATAAGTGGCTCATAATGTCAACTGATGTAATGCACCAACCCAACCTTACCGAATGGAGTTACCCACTGATGTTTTGAAACTAGAGTACTACAGTAGTTTGAAGGACGTTAGACATTACAAGTATCAACTTGTAAGTACTGTTAGTATACTCTTTTTTCCTATACTTTGAGCACCAAAATATGTGTAAGTACAGTATCTTCTATCCATTCAAGTTATTCTGTATATTTCAGGCAAGTTACCGAAAGTCAACATCCCGCAAGACTGGATCACAATGGTGGATCCATGTGTTCAGAAAATGAAAGACCAAGTGCAGCAAGAACTGACTGCTTCCATGACCTACCTCGCCATGGTAAGTTATATGATTGAATTACATACTCTCATCTTGATTAGGCATCCTCAGCCTGATATCACCTAAGTATAGTTGAAAGCAAATAGAATTCGGTCAAACAGCATTAGAAACTAAAAAATATTCATGGACCTAAAAAGAGCATTTATTTGTGAGTGAGGGGGGGGGGGACATTTTTTGCCGGTGTTTGGATCATCACTAAATCGTCCTTTTGCTCATATTTTAGCTGGCGCTATAAATTAAGTATGTGATTTTTTTATTTTTTTTTCAATAATACTTGAACTTATTCTGAGATGTTCTGTGGAGCTTGAGATCTGAGCTTTTAGACAAACAGATACTTTGCACTCCAGATAAATATCAGCTTGTAGCTGTCAGACGTTTGTGCTTAATGCTCCTCTGAAAGAGGAATGCCGTCAGGGCGTCAGGTGTAGCATCTGACTCCCAACATCTGAAAATTTATTAGAGCCTATTGTTTCTTTGCCATCAAATTCTGATTATCTCCCTGTTTTTTGAGGAATTAGGAATACCTAGGTCATTTTCTGTCTATTACAGCGCGTTTTTGATGAGGATGTTTTCCTAATATTGAGTAAACTAACAGTCAAAACATTATGATTCCACCCCTGGCCTTTCTGTCTTTTCATGCCCTTTCTGTTTGAGCGCTTTTGCCTCTTTTATTACATTCAATGATTTTTCATTTGCTCATTTAACTGCGATTAAGAGCAGAGGTGTTGCCGCATTACACTCCAAAACTCATATTAAAATAAGTTTTTTTAGTCGCTAAAAATAAAAAGAGGAGAAAATAAACTCAGTATTACAATTTCCTCCTCCCTTCATCCACTGAATAAATCCAAAATTGGTTGGCTTTTAGTTCTTTTTTTGTATCTGTAGTTGGTACTTTTGACTTCAGATAATTGTTTCTTTGTTTAAGAAGTTGGAGGAATTAAAGGATTAAAAAATTTAAACAACTTAGTACAACCACTCTTCGACTCATACTTCAGAAAGTAAAAATCAGATATGCACAAAACCCATCAGAAGTGGCCAGAAATGTGCTTAATTTGCACCCTTTGTTCCTATGGAGCCATGAGTAATGGAGAATTAAAAAAAAAAAAAAAAAAAAAAAAAAAAAAAAAATTCATCCTTTAAGTAATTTTTCTCCTTTAAACATCTTTTCTTTAAAAATAATAATAGTTGCTGGTAAAATCTGGGGCTAACGAAAGATGTTTTTCAGTCCCTAAATAGGTAATGTAACTGAAGCCTTGAGTTGACTCAAATTATATTTGAGCAGAAGTCCTTCTCCTGCAATTTTCAAAAAAGACAAACTAAGAACCCTGTTTTTCTACTTTTCGTCCGCCTTTTTCACAAAATTTTTCATCATGGACCCTCGCTGCAAGAATCGGAATTTTGTCAGTTGTGCATAGTGAGTACATACTTAGTGCGTTTACTAGAATCGTGCTTTGAATCAAATTTTACAAAGCTTTACAGGGTGGTTAGGATCAGGAAAAACCCAATAGAAAGCCAGGAAATTTAAAAAAAAATTTGGAGAATCGGGAATGTACTTGAATGGAGGGAAAACAGTGTTGCTAGCTTTCACAACTCGCCACTGGTATCTACATAAACTGCTGATGAGGCTGGAGAGAGGAAACCATGATGTTTACGAATTTGGTGGATTTACCTGACTGCTACAGGGCTGCCTGAGGGCTGCTACAGTCAGGGAATACCGGGCAAACCAGGAATCGTCAGGGAATTTTTAAAAGTCAGGGATAAATTGTTAAGTCATCTTTATTTCCTTTCTAAAATAGGTTTGACGTTTTGAACAAAAAATTTTGTCTGAAAACTATTTCAAATCATGCCATTTTAAGCATCTGGCGTGTCCTCAATTTTCATAGAATTTTACCAAAATTTGACAGAGAAATCAGGGAAATGTCAGGGAATTCACACACGCAGAAGCCGCTTTTACACCGCTTTTTGGCGCTCTGCGACATCCAGCCGCCAAAGTCCCCTACCTATCCTCCCAAAGCCCTTTAGGGAGTTGGGATTATTTTTTTTTTATGTAACAAAAGGAAGGGAATCTTATTTTCTAAATTCTGTGGTAACTCTGACTTGGGATTCAACCATCAAATTAAGAGTTTAAGGCGCATGCCTGACCTATTCTCAAGCTGCAGAATGCTACGAGCATGATGGAGGATGAGAAAGTTGAACATTCATCAAATCACTTTCGCTCCCGTGAGGAGGAAAAAACAGTTTTCAGTATTTTTCGCGAGTGTAGCATAAGCTCTGTGATTCTCTGGACAACCTTGAATACTTAATTTTTAAGGCACTTGATCCGGTCATCCGCTGGACCAATTTGCATGATTTTTATGCCACTCGCACTTGACGGATCGCCATCGGTCTATGAACCCAACATCGTTAAATCTTACCTAAATCTTCAATCTGACCAATCCCAGCAACCATCCACACCTTGAAATTCTTTTTTCCTGCCTTAATCGGTTTCGCTATAGGGTGCGCAAGAAGAGAATTTGTAGTTCCCAGCTCTTATTATTTGGCCCTCATCTTAAAGTTTCATTCAGACAAATTACGAAATTTCAGGGGTCTGAAAAGTTCAAACTTGGTTCAGAAATTCGTTTTTGCTTACGTGACAATATCCGATTCCATAGCGAAATGTTCGATTGCGCGGCAAAAATTGCTGGTTGCATCATTTTCCCTGAATGATAAGCTAAAAAACTCACGAGTTTCCTCTCGTCGGTCGCAATCTACGAACTGTCTGTAATCAAGCCTTTTCTGCATCCCTCTGAAAAACGAGCAAAATATCGTTGACTGTGAGAAAAGATGCCGCAAATCCCTCTCAAAAATGTCTTCCAATGCAATCTTTTTGCGATTTTTTCTCTTGCTTTCATTCTCATCCTTCCGTACATTTTACGAGGCCACAGATTGCCCTACACTGGAAAGGGTGTCTACTAGTCCGGAAATAGTACTGATTTTTTAAGGGCGGCCCGGAAGCAGTGAAAAAATGCGGAAATTCCGCAAGAAGCTCCGGAATTTTTTCAATAAAGAATGTGAAAGTTTCGAAATTTTGTGAATTTCGTCAAGTAGAGGCACTGTAAAAGTACTGAATTTTTCTGTTGAGGATGTACTGAATTTCTTGGAAATGTACTGAAGAAGTACTGTAAAAGTACTAATTTTTGGCTAGTCTGTTTTAGTAGACACCTTGCTACTAGATCCAGAAATCTGACTAGAAAAAATACACTTGATTCAAAGGCGGGCTTTTGCTTGAATCAATAGGTAATCCGCTTAAATTAAGATGCTTGCCTCTCGATTCAAGCACAAATCCGATTGAATCAAAATTACTTTTCCTTCTCAAATTTTTTAAAAGGCTCGACTCTGGATCCGAGAGACTTTTTTCCAGCGTAGTGTAAAACGATAGCGTCGTAAAAGCAGCGCCAACGTTAATTTTTGTTATCGGTCTATGAAAATGACGATCGGGGGTACACTGTCGCGCTAAGGAAAAACGCCGTATGAACATTCGAGAGTTGCCAAATTTCCCTTGATAAAACCTGTATTTTTCACTTCATTCATGCATATTTTTCTCCAAAATTGTATGATATTTTAGATTAAATTGCTTAAAAAATCGTCTGAAAATTTTGGAAAATAATATTCAAAAATTTTCCCAGTAAATTCAATTTTTATCCGAGGAAACTTGGCAACGTCTGAAGGCTCATACGGCGTTTTTCCTTAGCACGGTAGTACAGAAGATTGGTTAAAATATTATCGGCATTATTATGAATGCACGCGCGCGTTGCACGGTGTGAGTCAGCTCATTGTTGAAGCGGCGACGCTAAGA
>NW_017547174.1:4132454-4172457 GCF_001854935.1 Bemisia tabaci | reverse complement strand
TGAGGGGGTGCGTTCCATTTCCGTGTCATAACGTGATGTAAGCAAGTGACGTGTGACGTAGCGCGAGGCAATCTGGGCCGAATTATTATTTTAAATGAGGTGATTAAATAATAGCAGTGAGAAGGGATGCTTCTTTAGAAGTCTTAGCCTCCTTCCATTTTTTTTTTCTTTTCAATGAAATACGGTGTATTACATCCTCAACACAGAGTGATGTGTTCTTTAGAAGTAGAGAATGTTGACCAACCCTAAACTGTCAGGAAATTTTGCTGCGGCAGTTCGAACGTTTTTTTTTTCCAGCCAAAACGTTTCACTTGTTTAGTATCAAGAGACTTCGTTCTTGTCCTGTCCGTGAAAAGAATGTTGATGAAAATCATGTCCAAAACAAATTGGAAAGTCAGGGCATTGATGTTGAAAATCCCTCAAAAGTCAGAGAACTTTGAAAACCAGGAAAAATTGTCACCCTGTAGATACGGGAGAGCAAGAAGATCAAAAATTGCTTATTGAAGGCGAATATTCCAAAAAAATCCGTTTATTTTTTTAAGCTTTTTCAGCTAATCAGAAAGAAGTTCTCGACTTCCTAGACTTTTTTCTTGTGCTACATCTTGACCATTTGAAGTTTCACTGTTTACAAAATTTCTAGGGGATTTACTATAAGCATATTTTACTTTGCTCTCCGTGATTTCAAAAATCCCTCCCATAAATTTGCACTGCAACAGAATACATTTAAAAAATTATTCCTCGTCTGTATTCTCATATTGTAAGGTTCAGTGGTCATCCTGTCCGTAAAAAACGGGGGAGACATAATTTTTACTTCACCACGAGGAGAGGGAACAAGTAACTCAGGGAGTGTTCTGTAAGGGCACGCTGTGCCCCTTCAGAACCTCCATATGATGAATCAATCAAGCATGTCTTATTTTCGTCGTTTTGAAGTGTTTACTTGGTAGTTTTTTTTTTTCTCAGAATGAAGGAAAACTATAGAATTGTAATTATCAAAGTTGCGTCAGGCTGATGCGGCGTAGATAGTGACGTCATGCGCATCTCGGAAATCAAGAGGGGGGATTCCCTGCTGCGACGCACAGTGGATTGAGTCAATACGAGAGGTCGGACATAATTTGGAAACATTAAACGCTTATAACTCCGTTTATACAAAATTTTGAGGCTCTAAAGATGGTTCCAATGGTTTCCTCGTGAAATTTTCTTCAACAATCACCCCTTGAAATTCAAAATGTGACCAAATAAACATCAAAATTTGCGGTTTTAGTCGAAAATTGCATGTCCGACCTCTCTAATTGACTCTATCCTCTGTGCGACGCACGAGTAAATCAGTCGGCGTTAAGATCAAGAGTGATGATGAGACATGATTCATGAGTTGCATAGTGCATTGCAAGAGATTTTCGAACCCTCATTCGGGAGCTATGCAACTACCGGCACAAGCCAGTTTAAATCGGAGTTTCACTTGAGGTTTAATAAGAATTTCGCTGTTATCATTTGGAGTCGACACACACTGGATCGGGTCAGTAGGAAAAGTCGGACAAAATTTAGAAACTTTAGAAGCTTTAACTCCGTTCATACAACACGTTGAGGTGTCAAAAGTAGTTTCATTGGTTTCCTCGTGAAATTTTCATCCAGTCGCACCTCTTAAAGTTTAAAATTTGACGCCTTAAACATCAAAAGTTGCAGTTTTAGTCCAAAATTTCATGTCCGACCTCTCTGGTTGACTCTTTCCACTGTGCGACGCTGCATGGACGCAAAATTGGTCGGCCCCCCTCCCCCCTGCTAGTAACATAGGGGGAGATCTGTAAAATCTCCCCATTATACACTGTAATACACTGACTGTAACGGCAACCCACGTCGAAAGACCCCATACCTCGACCGTCATTTTCTCCCTAACCCATGTGCCCAAAGCATTTTATTTTTAAATTGATTTTGTATTTACCTACTTGTTGTTTTTGACGTTATGTAGACAGTGTAAACACGTGTTGAGGCACAACACAAATAAAATAGGTTTGCCTATCTATATCCCAGACATGGATTATCTTGCGTTGAACACATGAAATTCCCTAATTTACACTAACACTAAAAGTCAAAAACTGCGATGGGTCGTTAACGGCCCAATGGGCATATATGGGCTAAGTCCATGAGAACCACCCGTTTTAACCAACAGGATCACTCCGTTTTCCTTTTGTCCCCGTCGTCAATCGCTTTTTTTTCTTTTTCTTTATCAATTTCAATAATCAGCCAGCTGCTCAGAAAAATCGCCCAGCTTTTCGTTTAAAAATCGGAGTCGAAAGTTAAAGTGCACGTTGATAATATGCTCGTCTCTAGCAAGATACTTTGTGAAGCATAATTATATGTTTATCTCCCTTCCGACACCTACTCTGTAGATAATTATGTGACATGTGTCAAACGGAAGCAGCCGAGAGCTGCGTGAGTTTTACGAAGACACGAGTAAACGACAAGCTGTTTGCGTGCCCCTCTTATCGAGAACCCAGAGACTAGAGAGATGTTTATACACGGTGTTCAATGAGATGATTCGATGTTATTCGGCAAGAGTTTACAATCGATGAAAATTGAGGCGTTGAATGCAGAAAGGGCAATTCTTCGTTGTGAGAAGGAGTAGAAGAAATTGAAGTGAAGCAATGTTCGTAAGCCAAGGACAGGTTAAGAGAAGCCAGAGTAATTGGAAATTTTGGAGTTGGAAGAAGCCGGAAAAGATAGGAAAAGAATCGGACAAAGAAGATAATCTCCAGGGTCGCCACAGTCAGGGAAAGCCGGAAAATATCAGGGAATTTTAAAAAGTCGGGGAAACGACGTGAGTGTCAGGGAAAAATTGTTAATTTAGAATGGGTTTGTCGTTTCGAAAAACTTGCCTGGAAAGTATTTCAAATGATGTATTTTTAGCCATCTGACATATCTTCAATTGTCAGGGAATTTTACTCAGATATTTCAGTGAATTTTTAGGAATTTCATTTTGTTAATTTTGTGGCAGACCTGAATTTTGGAAATCTTGTTGCTCTAACTATTAGAAACAAAAAATTTTCAACATGGTAGGATGGAATATTTCCTATCATTAGGTGGAACCGTTTTTTTCGAAAACCCGTTCATCGCCACCTCGCGGTCAAAGTATCACAAGCGCCATACGACGTTTCAAACTTTCCGCCGCTATTTTATTTTTTTACAGAGAAGTTTTTCAACGCAGCTGTCCGAAAATCACTGGATTTTCTTGATACTGCCAATAAAATTCAGCGAAATTTTCGAACAGATTCAACCAACAATTTCTCTGTAAAACAATAAAATAGCCTTGGAAATTTTGAAACATTGCATGGCGCTTGTGATACTTTGGCCGGAATGTGACGACAAATCCATTGCGTTCGATGATCTCATTCATTCTCAGCACATTCAAACCATGGTGTCTAGTTTTTTAAAAACCGGGGAAAACCGGGATTCATCAGGTAATGAAAATCAGGGAATCTGTTCCAGAAACCGGGAATCTCTTCTCTAACCACCCAGGTATAATTTCGGAACACCTAGGAACATTTTTTAATTAAAATTTTGAATGTGCGCCAAAGAAATGGCTGAAAGATTAATTAAAATCGATATTCATATCTGAAACTCTGGAAAATAATGTTTTTTCCTCCAAGAATATCTTGGGAAAGTGGGAGAAAACTTCGGTCTCTCATCAGGGAATGAGCTCCTGAAAATCAGGGAAACTCAGGGAAAAATCAGGGAACGAGCTTTACCAAGAAAACTAGACACCATGATTCAAACTCATCTTCAGTCCTGAGGGCGGATATACTTATGCACATGCAGATGCACACGATGACACGACACCTCTCGACCTTATCTATACCTGCCGATGCCCCAGGTCTCATAATCCGTGCAAACGCATCGTGCGATGATGCACTACTGCACGTAGAGCCTCTTTACCTGAGCTTTCCGAGATACTTGCACTCACAATTAGCCGGTGATGATTCCCGCGGACACCCGATCAGTCACGTCTCTTGTATCGCCTACGATGCCTACATAGTTGACGCGACGACCCGTCGCCAGCCGACCCGAATCTAAATCAGGCCAAGAGAGGGCTCGCTGACCTATTGTCGGTTGTCGGCCGAGCGGCTTTGTATCAGTTGCGTGGCGTGAATTGCGATGTATCGATTGTTCTGCCATTTAAACCTATGGTAAAGAATCGATCAGTAAGGTGTTCGCTGCAAACACCCTGTTTATCGATCCTTTTTCAGAGGTTTAAATGGCATAACAATCGATATATCGCAATTCACGCCACGCCACTGCTTTGTGTACTAGCTGATGACCGATTTGTCGGACTTGTGTCTTTGTCGATGGGACAGGTCAGGAAAAATAGATGAGCAGTGTTTTCACATGCAAAAATCAACAAAAGTCTAAACACAGTGCAGTCAGCAGCGGTTAACAAGAAACGCACAGCGCCTTCAAGGCTGCATGAATACTTTAAGCATTGCGCCAAACGCAGTGCGGTCAGCGCGAAACGCTTAGCGCCTACAAGACTGCGTGAATACTTCACGCATTGCGCCAAACATGATGCGGTCGGCGCGCCGATAAATGCGAAGGCTGGTAAACAATCCCTTTTCACTTTGCTCCTTGTTCTTAAACGTTTTTAGTTTGCAGGGATGAAACATCTCGGGTTCGGTGCGCACTGCTTGCGCTGGATCTATGAAAGTACCGTGAGCGCCTTCACGTTTTCGCATATGCATCACGGACACCCGTAAAGTAGGTTTAGTTGTATGAAGATGCCGTGCATCATGTCTTCGCGACTGTGAAGCTGAAGACACACTTTTACTTCTATCTTTGGGGAATGCAGCCCTGAAGCGTTGTATAACTTACTAGGGGGCCCTGCCCTTAGGCCGCTACGCGGCCCTACCCCTTATAGTCGCGTTTTGGTTTGAAGGGGATCCCTCTCTGCAGTAAAATAACTTGATCTTACTTCAAAAATAGCGAACTTATCAAAGCTATTTTTAAATTAATTTACCTATTTTACAAATAAACGGAGTTCAGGCGTATTTTTCAATAAATAACGGAGAGGAAAACAAACAAAGAAAATAAAATAATTAGAATAAAAATATTGTAATTGGGCAACAAAACTAAATGATGCGCGTGACCTTTTAAACCACTTTGTCGTAATGAAACGAAATGTTCGTTTTATCCGCGTTGATTTCTTTTCGATAAAACTGGTTTAAAATAAGTTAAAGAGGTGAGCATTATCCGGATGAAAAAATCTGAAAGAAAATAAAATCTATGACGTTTAATTTCCACCATATTTTCTTTTTACGCCAGGAAACCTTAAAGGACAGTACTCGTTGCTTTCTCGTCCTCTTCAAGATATATCGGAAAAACAATTTTCGGTTTTTCCCGAAGAAAGAAGCAATCAGATTCCAAATATTGAAATACGGATCTTGAAAAACCTATTCGCAAGTCACCCTTCAGCATCCATTTCGCAACATTTCGAGTGATGTTCGCAATACGTTGTTTTTCTCGCGACGAGCGGACAGTCGTGCTTTTTGACTCCTTGCCAGACAGCACAATATTATGAAACGGTTTCTATTCATCTGTTCTGGCGCGTGCGATCGCCCCGAAGCAAGGCACCAATAGTAATTTGACGCGTTGGATTAATTCAGGTTCTTGACTTTGTTATTTATCACCACGCTGTGAGGAAAAACATCATATGAAGTTTTGGAAGTTGTCGAATTTATTCCGATTAGATACCAATTTTCTGGAAAACTTGCAAATATTTCGCTCTAAGATTTTCTCAGGGGTTGCGACACATTGGAAAGTCAATGAACTTCAATTTGTTTCGAATCGAAAGTATCGTTGAATTTGGGAAAGCTGCCAAATGCACTTGAAAGTATTTGACCTTTACACCTCCTGGCTGTGGTTCTCTGGAACGAAGTTATGAGAGTAGGCTTACAAAAGTTTTATTATTACGAGAGTACATTTTTATTTTTAAATCACTTTCCGAGGTCTCTAGTTCTTTTCGCAAGAATACCCCGAAATGTACTAGAGAAAAAATGTAATTTTCTTGAAATAGCCGTGATAAACCTTGATTTGACTACCAATAATCGGACATAATTTTGCAATTAGGAACTACAATTTCTCACTCATCCGTAAAAACACTCATGTGCATTGATAAACCGACCCAGAAATTGTAGTTTCTAATTGCAAAATTTAGTTCAATTAAAATCCCTTAGAGATTCCTTCTTTCTGGTTTCGAAAACCCGTTTTGAGCCTTTGTTTTAGAAAGCAGGGTACCTAGCATCAGGAAAACCCGGGAAAAAATCAGGAATTTTGGCCTATCAGGAAAAAACAGGAAAATCGAAAAAATCGGACGTTTTGTCAGGATTTTTTCTTACGCGAATCTCCTCAGCGGAGATAGTCTTACCGCTTTTTACCTACCGTGCCAGGAGTCGAGAAAAATCAGGAAAATATTAGGAATTTTAAAAATGAAAAAATCAGGATTTTTTTATAAAATATCAGGATTTTTCAAAATTAAAAAATACTAGACACCCTGGAAGGAAAGCATCATCCGCAAGATAATTTGATGTGTTTGAGGATTTCAAGGAAAATTATCATCGACCTCTCTAAAATAATGATTTTTTTTTTCGAGGAAAATTTCGAACCACATTCGAACGCTCGCACGAAATTTTTCGTTAACACGGTCGGTTACTGCCGGCTCTAATCTAGATGAAAACTCGAAACCAGCCGTCGGGGGAAAAAAAATCAATCTCTACTGTAATGATCTTAAGCCGGTCAGACACCGGCGTTCACCGGCTCATTGTCACCGAGTATGAAATGGACGTATTTCTACCAAACAGAACTATGTGCATTAAGACATGAGCCCTGAAACCCATAGGATTATGTGCATAACAGGGCTCAAGTCATAATGCACATAGTTCCGTTTGATAGAAATACGTCCAAATAAGTACCTACTCTTATTAGTTGAGACGTTGCGTAAGCGTGTCAGGTCCACACTCCCGTGCTAAGAAAAAACGCCGTATGAACATTCGACAGTTGCCAAATCTCCCCCAATAGAATGTGTATTTGTAAGGAAATAAATGAATATTTTTCTGTGAAATCTTCAGGAAGTTTAGGTAAAATTGTGAACGAAATAATCTGAAAGATTGGAAGAAAAATAATCATAACTTTTCTCGAAAATGTGTGTTTAATCAAGGGAAATTTGGCAACGCCTGAAGGTTCATACGGCGTTTTTCCTTAGCACGGCAGCACATGACGTTGACTTGAGGGACACGTAATGGACAAGGCTCCAAGCAAACCAATTATTCAGCGGCGATGTACAATACTGATCCAGGTTGGAAGACAACAATGGATCAGTTGCGCACACTGGAAAAAAAAACACTTTGGATCTAGAGTCCAGACTCTTAAACACATTGACAAGAAAAAGTACCCTTGATTCAATCAAATTTAAGCTTAAATCAAAAGGAAATCCGCTCAAATTAAGAGGCTTGGTTCATGATTCAAGCTTAAATCTGATTGAATCAAGAGTCATTTTTCTTTTCAATGTTTTCAAGAGTCTGGACTCTAGATCCAATGTGTTTTTTTTCCAGTGCATGGCACTTGCAGGATTGTGTTCTAGCTTGTACGTACGTTAGCGAAACATATGATCCCTCCAAACGTGAAGTTTCTACGCTTACCGTTTGTGCCTCTGGGGGCGAATTTTGCTGGTCGTTCCACCGTTGGACAACGCACAGTGGATCGTGTCAATAGAAAAGGTCGATCAAAATTTGGAAACTTAAAAAGCTCATAACTCCGTTTATACAAAGTTTTGAAGGTCTGAAAGTGACTCCATTGGTTTTCTCATGAGATTCTCTACTGGGAGCACCCCTTAACATTTAAAATGTGACGAAATTAACATCAAATTTTGCAGTTTTAGTCAAAACATTGATGTCCAACTTCTCTGATTGACTCAATCCATTGTGCGACATTCAGTAGAAAGGAACAAGCCACATCAGCTATCGCTAAATTTAACCGGGCAGCTTAATTTTGAGAACGTTTGTGTGGATTCCTTTGAAAATGTTAAGGAATTCACTCCGTACCATGCAGAAAAATTCGCAAGAAATTCAACTCTCTGATTGGCTCAAGCAAAAATAATCGAAATGCAGACAGACCAATTAGATTTCGATTATGAAATTGCAATGACGTAGCCACTAAACCAGGCTATAGGAAGAAGGAGGCGAAGAAAAACCTTGAAACCACTCGAATTTGTAACCTCTTATCTTCTATTATCAATACCATAATCAATATTTACAATGGCCCCCTCCATTTTGTGGAATTTTGATTTTATCGTCTACCACCCCTTATTTAATCTTTAAATCTCCCCGGAGCTTGGACTCATCGCACAGGGTCGATTTTAACTTCCCACGCCGAAACGGGAACATGTTTACGTGCTAATACATGGTCTGATTTATCGATTGAACCCATTACTGAATATTTTACAGGCGCCCGTCCCAACTAATGAAACAAGTGGATATGCTTGTGTTTTCGATTCATGGTGCCCCAGGGTCAAGCTTGGAATGCTTCTCGCCGTTTATTCCTCCTCCCTCCCCCCTGGTGTTTCAGTCCTGATTGATATCCAACCGTTGTAGCTGTTAACAACAGCGCAGCACACATTTCTACCATTTCCTGGTGACCACGATTGCAACGATTTTTTGCGGTCCATTGCAACGACCCGCTTCCACTAATTGGATCCCTCTGTGCCCCTCTTGTCCTCTCTGTCTATAGCTTTGTCTCTATAGCTTTGTCTATCAATTTCAGTAATCGTCCCCTGGTCATGTATGAACAGGGAGTATAAAGCGACTGCCTATCTTCTTTTACTTTTACGAGGAACTTCACCCAGGTTACATTTCGGCAGAAAGAAACCAATTAATTCCGTCAAATCGTTTGAAATTGAGAGGAAGCGTGCATCATGTGCGAGTGTGAGGTGATAGGCATTATAATAACAGTCATAACCATGGCGTTATCGGCTCTCAGCCGGTAGATAATTGATTATTTTGTCAGCTCATCGCACCGCGTGATATCTATTGTTTGCCCCCGGTCTTTTGTCTTGTTTTTCAATTTCAGCCCCGACTATTTACCCGGCAGTGGCAACAAGTAGCGCGCCCATAGTCACTTAGAGATCGGTAATAAATAGCTATTTTATTGCTCCAGCGGGCTGATTGTTGAAATTGATAGACAAAGCTATAGACAAAGGAGGCATAGGAAGTATGGAGCGATCTTATTGGTCGAAATGTGTGGTCGTTACAGACCAAGGGGGTAAATGATGGACTAACTAAAATATCTCTCGTGGGTTGCCGTTAGTTAGTCTTTTGTACACGACGTCTAAAATTGACTTATCTCAGATCATCAGGCTACAGGAAAACGCAGGCTTTTTGAGGTGGCCCTTGAAGGTGCAAAAGTCTCACCTCGCATTTGCAGCTCACCGGCCTTCTGGCAAGTGGCAAACCATCGGATCGGATTTTCCACATCATTCCACTGTCTGAGTCCCATTTTTCATCCTCCTCAGCCTTCAGATCAGCGTCTCTTGACGAGAATTCATCTAATAAACGCGTTGATCCACGCATGGCCGTTTCATGCATTTACTGTGGAGACTGAGCATTGAGATCGCTCAACAATTTAAAATGCTAAGAATGACCAGGGACAGTGTTGCCAACGTCAGATTTGGATGGAAGTGGGATCGTGTACTCCAAATGCAAAGTCACCAATTTTCTCTACGATATATAGGGACGGTGCAAAACTGCCGTGTAGCCCAAGTGCCCAGTTGAAGAAAGGAAATTCAAAAGCTATGCTCAGATTGTGCAACTGTTCCTTTTATTTAACAGGAATTCACTTGCCTAGTTATGCGACAGTCCTGGGTACTCTATCATGCACAACTACCAAAATTTAGAGAAAATTTTTCGATAAAAAGTCCCAGAGGCGAATGTACCTAGATTCTCTTATAATGAGGACCTCAATGCATAATCTTAACAACTCCTGATGGTACTTACTAGGTCTTGAATTTCCACCCTTCGGTTGGGTGTGCGTTTTCAGGGTTGTCGGCGGCTGAAAAACCGGGAAAGTCAGGGAATTTCCGGCGACCGGGAAAAGTCAGGGAAATTCAAGGAATTCATAGGAAAAGTCAGGGAATATGCGAGGTACGTTTAACAGTAGTGATTGTAATGGGAAAATAATCAAAGTGAAAGTTTTATTAGAATGTCAGGGAAAGTCAGGGAATCCGAAAATTTTAGAGTCAAGGAAAAGTCAGGGAATTTGATGATAAAGGATCATGGCATTCCTGATTTTCAACACATCGATGAGTGCTGAATTTCTGATCTACAAAATTACCGACCAAATTTTGACTCGAAGTTCAGCAACACTGTGCAGTGCAGCCCAACGTTCGTTACGTGGATCTTTGATGCTCCTCCAATGAGGGTACTCGTGTGAAATCGAGTGGATGGTGATCGCGGATAGGCA
This sequence comes from Bemisia tabaci, assembly GCF_001854935.1. Classification (NCBI taxonomy): domain Eukaryota; kingdom Metazoa; phylum Arthropoda; class Insecta; order Hemiptera; family Aleyrodidae; genus Bemisia; species Bemisia tabaci. Next base: position 4,161,963 of record NW_017547174.1, on the reverse strand, counting down.
ACCGCGGGTCCTCGCAACCTCAACCCTGAGACTCGCGACTTGAAGAACGCGGATGGACTTGAGTTTTAATAGCCCACCGGCCGCGCCGCGCCGGCAGACAGCCGGAAACGGAAACTTCCCATCAATTGGTCCATTTCCCCCGGAGCCATCGCACGACACGACGCACAGGAGATCGAGTCAATATGAGAGGTCGGACTAAATTTGGAAACTTTGAACACTTATTAGCACTTATACACACGCGGAGAGAGCGCGTTCGTAATGAACGAGTGCGTGAAATAATGGGAGTTGAGGAAGATATTGTGCACGATATCAAAACCAAGCAGCTGGTTTGGTATGGACATGTGCGGAGAATGGCAGATAGTAGGTTGCCCAGAAAGGTATTTGATTGGGTTCCTCCCGGAAGAAGGCGGTGTGGACGTCCAGTAAAAGGTTGCCGAGAGGGAGTGGAGGGGGAGATCAGACGGTGTAATCTGCCCGATGATTTGTGGGAGGATCGATTCCGATGTCGATTTGGAGTCGCAGAGCGCTCTAGTGCGCTGAGGTAGCGGCTTGGTATGTATGTATGAACACTTATTACTCAGTTTACACACAAATTTGAGGTTTTAGAAGTGGTTTCATTGGTTCTCTCGTAAAATTTTCTCTTATTCAGGGTACCTACAAGTCCGAAATTTTCGGAAAGTTTGAAAATAATACTAATTTTTTACGGGCGGACCCGAAGTACTGAAAAAGTGCAGAATTTCCGCTAGGTGGTCCGGAATTCTTTTCATTTTCTCGTCATTTTTGTCGCAATTTGAGCGAGAAATTCAAATTTTTGAAATGTTTTGAAAACACTTCTTACTCAATTTACACAAAAATTTGAGGTTTTAGAAGTGGTTTCATTGGTTCCCTCGTAAAATTTTCATATATTCAGGGTACCTACAAGTCCGAAATTTTCGGGAAGTCTGAAAATAATACTAATTTCTTACGAGCGGTTCCGAAGTACTGAAAAAGTGCAGAATTTCCGCTAGGTGGTCCGGAATTTTTTTCATTTTCTCGTCATTTTTGTCGCAATTTGAGCGAGAAATTCAAATTTTTGAAATGTTTAGAATTTCATCAATTGGATGTACTGAAAAAGTGCTGAATTTTTCTGTTGAGGAGTTACTGAATTTCTTGGAAATGTACCGAAAAAGCACTGTAAAAGTACTGATTTTTGGCCAGCCTGTTTTAGTAGTCACCCTGTCTAAAACCACTCCTTTAAATTGAGAATGTGACGAAATAACATCTTTGCAGCGGGCCGATTATTGAAATTGATAGACAAAGTTATAGACAAAGCTGACAAGAGGGATATGGAGGGAACCTATTGGTGGAAGCTGGTAGTTGCAATGGACAAAGAGACTTGGTAATAGACTAACTAACGGCAACCCACGAGATACTCGACAGTCAGTCCATCATTTTCTCCCTTAGTCCATAAGAACCACACATTTCAACCAATAGGATCGCTCCGTACCCCTTATGTCTTCTATGTCTATAGCTTTGTCTATCAATTTCAATAATCAGCCCGCAGTTTTAGTAAATTATTTCATGACTGTCCAACCTCTCTGATCGACTCGATCCACTGTGCGACGGCAGCCTCCCAGGATTAGATCATGAGATAACCCGCGAGCGTGGTCCAAGGTCAGGAACGCTCCAACGAAACCGCGGATATTCGTATGGTCTCGACTTGCGGATACGCGGTTTTGGGACTGGAGAGCGGGCCGCGTGTGACACATTGATTAACGCGGGAAAATGGGCAGTCCAGCGACCTATCGACGGATGATGCCTCCTTCGTCTCGAGTCGCTGAAAGGGAAAAATCAATTTCGCGAATCGGTTGTGATTTTTTTGCGAGAGGCGCGATTCGCGAAAAAGAAGTAGGTCCGTTCCGTGGATAATCGATTCACCTAATGCAGCCTCCTGCCTCCTCCATCTACGCTCCTTCCCAATTGGCGATTTTGCTCTTGAAAGGTGAAGCAGAGGCAGATCCAGCAATTTGACAAAACCGGATTTCCTCCATTTAAACTTATGTTAAATAATCGATTGTGGTCAGAACACTAGGCCCCTGCAAGAAACCATACATTTCCGTGGATTTAAATGGAGAAAGAACGATGTTGCCGATTTGGTGGATCCACCAATGGGTGAAGGAAAATCGGGGGAAAACTGCTTTCAAACCTTACAATTTTGTATTCCAACGGAACAAATTCGTCGGTTTTGCATTTCTCCAGGTAGTTCGAAGGGCTGAACGTAAAATGGACCACATGTTGCAATAGAAAACTACGATTTATGGCTCAACAACATATTATATGCCTTTAGTTTTCCTATGCATATTGGTGTTAATATCTACGAACCAGAAATTGTAGTTCCACATTGCAAAATGCACTACAAATGTGCCACGGAACGTAAAATCAGGGTTGCCTCAGTCAGGGAATACCGGTTAATGTCAGAGAAGTTAAAAAGTCAGGAAAAATTATGAAAATGTCAGGAGAAAATCGTCAAATCACCTTCATTCGCCTTTTCGAGTGGGTTTGACGTTGAACAGCAAATTGTGCCTGATGACAATTTCTAACCGTGTTTTTTTAAAAAATCTGGCTTATGTTGAATTGTCAGAGAATTTTACCAGAAACTGGAGAATTTTACCAAAAACTGCAAGGGAAATACTGTAAATGTCAGGGAATTTAATATTCCAAATCCTGTGGGAATCCTGTTAAATGCCATAGACTGTCAGAAAATTTCAAAGTGGAGAAATTATGGGAACCCTGTGATAGGAACCAATTAGTGGCAATCAGTAATGAGGTTAGTCCAAACACCAAAATACCAAGTTTCTACGTAGGCACAATAGTAACAGAGATATCCATCCAAAAATAGTCCAGTGATGTGATACACTGCGGTAGAGCATATCGTGGTTTCTTCCACTTCAAGTTCATCAATTGATGATGCAATTACTTTCATTGGTTTCTCAGCGCAAATCACCGATGGAACCGCATGAGATCGAAGAAACTAGGATGTGCATTATTGGTGGACAGTCGCATTGCAGGTATCGTTTTTTTTTTTCACCGGGCTCCATCTCTCTTAAAATTTGACACAGAAATTTGGCCCTCGGGCGGGTCTTATACTTTTTTTTTTTTTTCATATTTAACCCTAGTAAAAACTATCAACATGGGTTTATGTCGAGCCCAATGTTTAGGCTTTTGTGTTTTAAAATCGCGTGCAAGATGGCCACACCCTGGAAAAAAAACACATTGGATCTTGAGTCCAGACTCTTAAAAACATCGACAAGAAAAAATACTCTTGATTCAATCAGATTTAAGTTTAAATCAAGAACCAAGCCTCTTAATTTGAGCGGATTTCCTTTTGATTTAAGCTTAAATTTGATTGAATCAAGAGTTCTTTTTCTTGTCAATGTTTTCAAGAGTCTGGACTCTGGAACCAATGTGTTTTTTTTCCCAGTGCAGTTGAAGAAAATCGGGAAACTGAAAAAAGTCATGGAAAAAGAACCTATTGACTAAAAATTCTAAGATTTTCTATTATTTGATTAAAAATTTTCACATGTTATAAATACTTAAATTGTTTTTTATCATCCTGTGTCGTCTCAAAAGACTGGGAGTTCTCTTAAAATTGATCAGAAAAGCCGGAGAAATTTCTGGGAATCCCAATTCCAAATGTCTCAAATCACCATGCATCGGATAGGTCCTTGTTGAGCACAACAACAAGGACCCATGTCGGTTATTGTCTCTGGAGAATCTACTAAACTGTGGTGTAGAATTATAATGGAAAACATTCTTCTGATACTCGCACAATTGTCATCATTTAAAGCCCATGCCTCAAGAAAAATGTTCTATATTCCTTAGATCCCACCTATTTTCCTCTATGGAATAAGTTTCAACTTTAATGTAAATTATGGGCGAGTCCGGAGTTAGATTGCACCCTGTTGTGCACTGCTTACATGCTCGTCAGTGTGGCGTTTCCATTTTTCAAGTGCTGGCTTGTCCCCTTATCAGTTGTGTTCCCAGTCCTCTGTTTGATTTTCTGGTTATCTCCGTTTCGATTGTGATTGCGACGCAAATGCGAGTCAATGTGTGTCCCCCACACCCAGGAAACGTGGTCCCTGCAGACGCACGGTCAACAATGCGTCCCTGGGGACTTTTTTTGCCACAATGGAAAAAAGTGTCCAATTGGAACCAAAATCCAGACTCTTAAAAAATTTGAAGAGTCTGGACTCTGGATCCAATACTGCCGTGCGAAAAACGTCGCATGAACCTCCAGGCGTTGCCAAACTCCCTTCAACAAATCACGAATTTTCAAGAAAATTCAAATTTGTGAATATTCCCATTACGATTTTTCAGAGGATTTTGTTCGTAATTTGATCTATAAAGTCTGAAAATTTCGAGGAAAAATATTCATGACTTCTCTCAAAAATAACAATTTTATTCGAGGAAATTTGACAACTCTCGAATGTTCATACGGTGTTCGTGCTTAGCACGACAGAATAAGAGACTTATTTCCCGCGCGAAAGAAGTCTCCTATCTTCGCCGTGGGGCCGAAATTTCGTTTTCGTATCATGAGGTGGAAAAGAAATAGTAGGTAACTATTCAAATTGAAAATGATCGTCGTTTAAATCAAACTACATTCCAATCAGATCTCCATTCGCTTGGATCCACTGCTCTCTTCGTGATACTTATCAAGAGGATAAAATCAGCTGCCTCGCTGAATAATTTGTGAAAATTCTGAATAAATTTTCATATAGTGAAATAGATATTTCGAAAAATTTTCAACTAATGAGCGCTTGACCTGGTAATATCAGTCTGATATGTTGAAGGAATGAAAATTCCAACATCATGTCATCTAATACCTGCAGGCGTATACACCCCATGCTGAATAGAGTTCTTGTGTGCTCTCTTTTCTAGTACGCCAGAAATTACATATCGACGGTGAAACTACCAAACCACGTATCTCGGTTTGCGACGTCGCGGACTTCCTGTCATACTTTATTTTTTAAATGAAAAACTACTCGACGTCCAGTCTTGAAAATTTCTGTGATTTTTCCTCTTCGTGCGGAGAAAATTCTGTGAAAATTTCAAGGAATGATATTGATTTGGTCTACTTTAAAAAAATAAAATGCGAGCGTAGATTTTTAAACACCGCAAACGAGATACGTGGTTTGGTAGTTTCACCGTCGATATACATACGTTGCCTTTAGCTTAAGTATGCCTAGTCGGAAGATAAGAGTCAATAATCCTCAGTTCACATATACCAGGGTTGCCACAGTCAGGGATTACCGGGAAATGTCAGGGAATTTTTAAAAGTCAGGAAAAACCTAGAAATGCTCAGGAAATTGACGTGTCGGTGAAAAATTGTTAATTCACCTTTATTTGCTTTCTCGATTATTGGCGTTTCGAACTACAAATTTTGCCTGAAAATTATTTCTAACTATGTATTTTCAGCAATCTGGCAATTGTTTAATTGTCACTGCTGTGTTCGAAACTCACCTTTGAGTTTCAGGAACCATGTGGCGCATCAAGCTCGATTTTTAGGGGCCAAATTAAGTTTTTGCCTTCATATCACGGCGCATTTAGTGAAAAGTTAGACGCAAGATGTTTTAGTTACAGAACGAGGAACTGTAACTTGGGGGAAATTTTGAAAAGTCACCGAACAGAAAAATTAGGTTTTTTTTGGAGGGGGGAGGGGAAATTTTTAGGGGCCACGTTGGCGCAGAGCCTTCTTTTTTTAGGCGCCATGACCGATCTCTTAGGCGCATTTGGCGCGTTGGCGCATGTGAGTTCCGAACACTGATTGTCGGGGAATTCCACCAAAATGTGTTAGGAAATTTAACTCTCTAACTTCTACGGCAACCCTGAACCAAAGAACAAGTTTTGCATTTTCATGCGCTCAGTTGATCAGGACGGGATCAAAACTTGCATTTTGGCTATCGCCCCCCCCCCCTTCCCCTTCCCCTTCCCCTTCCCTTCAAAAACCACCTCGCACATTCGCAAAAAATGCGAAACGTTGAAAGAAAAGAATAGAAATCGATTCCACAACCGCGGATGAAAAGGCAACTTAGCGAGAGACGAGAATAGTCGGGGTGCCGTGATTGGCCCACTAATTGAAGGGTCAAGGTCACTTGCGGTCCCTTGCTGTGCTAGAATGTTAAAAGGCTATTCTGAGGCTCGAAGGTCCTGGGGTAACTAAAAAGCCCCAACAGCTTAAATGAATACTAGGACGATGCTCTTGTAAAATGAATTCAATCGTCGGCTGAGAGTGTAAGAATTTGTAGGGTACCGTTTGTTCACAGGGTCAGTTTTTGGGTGTTCGCTCTGAAAGCATTTTTCAGGGCGAACCCATTCAGCACCCCATCTTTCCCCCTGCACATAGTTCTGTTTGACAGAAATACGTCCATATATACAACAGGGCCGGATTTACCTACTTGCCGCCCATGGGCCGCCTGTATTTTGCCGCCCCCTTCTCATTCGTATTGAAATATCAATAAAAACCATCGAGTGATCGTGCCAGCGGAGGAGGAGTGCATACAACGCGTTTACTCGTGTTGAACACATTTTTTGGGGATGCCCTGTCAACACTACTAGCAAAAATTAAGTTTTGTAAACCTATCTCTGTGTGGACAAGGCCTTTCATTCATAAGAAATGAACGAAAAAATTATGAAAGAACAAACATGAATGTGGTTTAATGATTTTAACTTCCGCCGCCGCGCCGCGCAGACCGCACCGTGTTCGGCGCAATGCGTGAAGTATTCACGCAGTCTTGTAGGCGCCATGCGTTTCTCGCTGACCGCACTGTGTTTGGCGCAATGCGTGAAGTATTCATGCATTCTTGTAGGCGCCATGCGTTTCTCGCTGACCGCACTGTGTTTGGCGCAATGCGTGAAGTATTCATGCATTCTTGTAGGCGCTATCCGTTTCACGCTGACCGCAAAGACCGCACTGTGTTTGATGCAATGCGTGAAGTATTCGTGCAGTCTTGAAGGCGCTGGTATGTGTTACATGCAGATCGATTCTCCTTTTCATCTCAAGTCCTCGTCATCATTGCTCTCTGTTCCAGGCCAAATTGCGTGTTTGGTTTCTCTCTTAACTCGACTAATTAAAGGTGCTGTATCTTGTATCTCTGAAAAAGACGAAATTAAAAATTACTACACTCGCAGGAAATGAGAAATTTTGTCGCCTTTTCTCGTTTGCAATTTTTCTTTCTAAATCCGATATTTTTTTATACCTACATTTAAAACAATTGCAAAATTTGCCGCCATGGGCCGCGGCCCATGTGGCCATCCCCTTAATCCGGCCCTGATGTACAAACGATACAAATGAAACCAATCTATCAAAGTAAAAAATCTATCCTAGGTCCTTTTCTTGGTTAACGGTATCCTTCCACAGCGACTATCATCTTCCTTCCGAAGCATTAATCCATGTTTTTTTTCTGTTTCAGGGAGCGCACTTCTCTCGTGATACGGTGAATCGTCCAGGTTTCGCCAAGTACTTCTTCGAAAGCGCCAAGGAGGAAAGAGAACACGCCATCAAGTTCCTGGAATACCTGCTTATGCGAGGTGGTCTCACTGAAGACCTATCGTCCCTCATCAAGAGCCCTGTAAGTAGCGCTAAAATATCCCATGCTCACTTGGATAGAGCCAGTGGCGTGGCGTGCCTTGCGATATATCGATTGTAATGCCATTTAAACCTATGGAAAAGGATCGATAATCAGGGTGTTCGCAGCGAACACCTTAATAATCGATTCTTTATCATAGGTTTAAATGGCAGAACAATCGATATATCGCAAGGCACGCCACGCCACTGACAGAGGCCAACAAAAATGCACCTATATAGTCATATTTTGAAAAGAAGAAATGAGTTGGGAGTGTTTTTGAATTCAACCAGTCATAAATTTTTTCCCGTTAAGAATTAAAAGTCCGTAGAAAATAATATAAATGTGAGAATAGTTCTGAAACTTTGTCCATATCATCGAGTCTAATAGAGGAATAAAACTTCAAACCTCTTTCGCTCCATTGACTCTTGGATCGCGCCTAGCAGAAAGGAGCTAAGCCACATCAGCCATTGCCAAGTTGAACAGGGAAATATAATTTTTTACATGAAAACGGTTGTGCAGATTTTTGTGCACCTTTCTGTGACTTTTTTGCATTGTACAAAGCAAATTCCTCAAAATTTTCAAAGGAATCTGCCCAAACGTTCGATAGTACCTAAAAAACAAAATGTTCCAGTTAAACTTGGCAATAGCTGATGTGGCTTGGTTCCTTTCTGCTAAACGTAGTCCACTTGATGCAGCTCGATGCACTCCTATATTGAACTCGGTCAATGTGTCCTGGATTGCTTATGTAGAAGTCTCCTAATTGAACTGTGTTCAGCTAGAAAAAAGTTGTTGTCCAAAAAATGGATAATTCAGGTGCTGATAAAAGTTATTGGTGAAAAATTGAACTATAAATTCAGAAATTTATGATCGGATGCTTTTTCTAAAACATATTTGATGATGAAACTGCAAAAATGCGTATCTCGGTTGAGGTGTTTCAAAATCTCCGCTCCTTTTTTATTTTTGAAAGGACGTTGAACCAACATCATGGCTTGAAGTTTTTACAGAATATTCTCCATAGAAAAAATGTAAATAACTGAAATTTTCAAAAAATGACGTTCAGTAGTTTTCCATGTTGAAAATGAAGTGTGACAGGAAGTCTATAATGCCGCCATCTGAGGTATGCATTTCTGCAGTTTCACCATCAATATATTGGAAAAATCATTGTGCTGGATTTTTAATTTTCTTTTTTAGATCTCTACTACTATATTTTTTCACTACAGTTGTTTAAGTATTGCAGCCTCTACGTTTAAAGGGTATTAAAAATAGTCTATGAAATGCCAGTATACTAATCCAGGGTGTCAACAATTCTGGGGAACTGGGCATTGTTAGGTAATTTTATCTGGTCGGGAATTAGTCGGGAAATTTTATGTAAAGCACCGGAAATTTGAAAAATCTGGTAAAAAAACCATAAGCACTGCCCACATAATCAACCCGCTTCTAAGTCTCATTCAGGGCTCAATCCGCCAAGTTACCCTCTGATTAGGAATAGAGGAATAAGTTTCAATTAAAAATTGCAATTTTAGCTTATTTAATGATCAATGTCTGAAGGAAATGGGTTCGCATGTTTCTGTCTTTTACAGTGAAATTAATTAAAAAAAATAATCGTTCATTTTCAGTTCTGAACGCACTAATTTTTCCCTGAAGAGATGGAAAATATTGATCACTCTGATTAGAAAATCTGGAAAAACCAGGAAATTTCATTTTAATTTTTTTCTTGCAGGAACCAAATGCTGACACTTGGCCCGATGCGATCACCGCCCTCCGAGATGCATTGAAATTGGAAGCTCATGTTACCCGCAAAATCAGAGATATCATCAAAGTCTGTGAAGAACCCCCAACCAAGGAAGGCGAACCCTTCAACGATTACCATGTATGTATTGCAAGAACCACAATGTTTATCCTTGTTTGTTGGTCAATGACTTTTTAAGGACCTTATGGCTGTGCCTGCAGTTTTAAGGCTCAGTAGTATTCCTACAAAAAAATCTACAAATCTACGGTGTGCTTCAAAAAATCTACAAAAAGAGGGCAAAGAGTGATCTCTCCTCAAGGGAGAATGAAGTCATCACTTTTGAATTTTGCCTCTTGGGCCAAGATCCGTGTTCAAATCCAACAGGTGCTGTGCACTAAGTGCACCTGTATATTTCTTATTGCCGCTAAAATAATCGAAGTCATAGCCAAAGTTGGCACCCAAATATTCGCGGTCAGCCAACTGTAAAAATGCTGGAGCCCAGGTAAACTTTTTTGATTGATACTAAAATGTACCAGAAACCTTCAGCAAGGATTCAATTGAGCAAGGAAAAGTAAAAAAAAATGTGTACCTAAATAGCCAGAAAAAGAGCAATTCAACAGCGCTGAAAGCTATTTGACACTCTTCATATATTATATCCAAAGAAACATTTTTGCCCCTGAAAAATCCAAATAGCCCCTAAATATTGGCTTAACCGCTCGAGATGACCCCTAAATTTTTGGTAAGATTTGAACACTTCAATCTGCAAGTTAAGGCATTTTCCGCACACCTCTTTTGTACCTATCTACGTCGCTTTAGATTTTCATTCCAAATTTCAGTGTAAGTAGTTCTACATCCTGAATTTCTGTAGAATATGTGTAACTCTGCAAACTTGAGCCTGCTTAAGAGTGCTTGCTGATCCCTTTGACAATATCCACTTGAATACCTTGCATGCGATCGATCTTCCTAAAGAGCTCCTCAAGATAAAATTAAGTTTGACAAGGGCTCTTGAATGTAAATAGTCTGTAATAAATAGTTTTAGCACTGTAAACCTCTCGACAAAGACGTATAACGGAAGACCACGTATGTGAATCTCAATGAATGCCTTTTATCGGACAAATGAATTGAAGCCACGTAGGTATGAATTGAAATCGGGAACACACTTTAGGCGCCAAGCCTGATCTTAAATGAAGAATTCGAAATCATGAATGCGCAGCTATATTTTTATCATTTTTGTCAGGAAGCTTAAGGCTTTTTCTAAGCTTTATTTCATAGTCCAATCCGGCTATTAAGTCATGTTTGTCTTAAAATTTATTTTTACATTTATGAACATGATTTTTTTGGAGGTAGATATCAAAATTACCCATGACCTACAGCGTCCTTGAAAATTTTTCAATAGCCTCTCTTTGCAAACTTTTGTTCAAGCTGCATTTTTCTAGTCATAGGAGCCAACTTATTGATTCCGTTTTTACTAATTTTTGCCTAATATTTTCAGCTTGTTGACTACCTGTCTGGTGACTTCCTTACTGAGCAATACGAAGGCCAACGAGACCTTGCTGGCAAAATCTCAACGTTGGGCAAGATGATGGCACAGAACGGGCAATTGGGAGAATTCATGTTCGACAAGAACCTTTTGGAATAAACTAATCTACCTTACTTATAGCATTATTCATACTCCTAAAGTCCTTCGGGACTCTTTTAATTTTGCCATAAAGAACAGTTGTCACCGGAGCTAAGTATTATTGTACATATTATTGTTTATTTTTATTATTTTCCCCGTACTTGGCGTGTGTAAATAGACTCCATCTTTTCAGTTTATGAATTGTTTTCAATTCGGCAAGAGAACTTTTTCAGTACCTCGCTGACTCTGTGATTCGTCGTAATTAGTTTCCTTTAGTTCTGATTGTGTGGGCCTATGCTTACAGACTGATGTTGTCGTAGCTGTATGTTCAATTCGAATTAGTTTCCAAAAGACACTCTTCACTGGGTTCCTGTCAATTAATCCTAACATCTTTTCTGTTTTCCCAGCCTGGTTTTTCAATTTTTTTTATCTAGCTGTAATCATCGGTGACAACAGTATCCCCTCAAGGAAGCCTCTTTTGTATTTGATGTTCATTTCATGATTTACCTATATTTTTCAAAATAAATTTAAGATTGTTGTTTAATTTACTAGCATTTTTTTTTAAAAAAGGCATCCTGAATTTACCTCTTTTTACTGCACTTATCAGCACTAAATACCCCTACCATTCAGCAAAGAAACTAATGGTTGATAATGCATCGTATAATAAAATTGATCAGTCATCATCAGGAGGCTGTCAGCATTGAAATGTTGTCTCAAGAAATAGAATGAAATAAGACCAAGCTAAAATTATGGAATCTGTCACTTGTGTCACTCAAACTCTTTATTTGTGTTGAATAATCGACAAGCAATGAGCCATTACTTGCTGATTAACAAGCTATGGGCCCTCACTCACTGGCTGACAATCGATCAGATATTTTAGCCAATAAATGATAATAAATGAACTCTTACAACTGACCATTCACTAAACGGAATTCCAGCTTAGTTCTATCATTTCTCATCATTATAAACAAAATTTCAATCATCGTCCTACAGATCTTGTGAGATTTTGCCTATTTGTACTCAGAGGTTTCTCCATTAACGAACTCAAAAGGGAAGTTGATTTTTTTCTTGATTTTAGGAAAAGACTACATTATTTGTTTTACCAACGATGAAAATACAATAAGCCATAAAATAATTCAATCTCGGCTTGATGTATTATTTGTGTTGAGCAAAGATTCAATTGTCATGCTAATATTTTGCGAAGATTCACTTTCTTCTGAAGAAAGACTTCAAAAATAGTTTGGTTCGAGAGAGGAAGGTCAAAAAGAGTTTAGAAGAGAGGAGATGGGTTGTTTACAGAATACACGATTCGATTTCCTATCTTTTGAATCCTTCCAGTTGAAATGAGAATCGATTTGACCAAAAGATGTTGGTGTCAAAAACTCTTCAGCTCAGAGATTTGCCAGACTCATTTATCGTATTGGTGGTTTCCAAATTTCAAGATTTCTTGACGTAAGACAACGTTTTCACGAGAAATCCTCCTAACTATAGTAGTTTTTTGGCCCCCAAGTAAGATCTTGATGCCGCGCAGAATTTGAACACGAATAAATCAAATAAAACTTGAGTATTAGGGCCTGAGTGAAAAGAGTAAAAGAATAGCTACTACATTCTTTCAATTCAGAATAATCTCCTTGGCTGCAATACTACAAATATTCTTATTCTACATTGCCATCAAACTGTATATGTCACAAAATGCATTTAATTTCAAGTACAATTTTAAAGGTTTTGTAATTTATAAATATGGTTAAGGAACGGCTTGAGTAGTAAACCATTCTTTTCACTTCATGAAAATCTGATCCAGGTAGTTGAAACAAAAAGAAAAAAACTGGGTATCATTACTCTCCAGGCGTCCAGCCAAACGGTGGGTAGAGGGCATCCATGAAGAGATGGAGAGATGCCACCTTCTGGAGGATCTCTACCATGACAGATTCCTGTGGAGAATAGGCGTCGCAGAGCGCCCTAGCGCGCCGTAAAAGCGGCTCATACATACATACATCATTACTCTCCATTTCTCTGAAGGAAAACTAATGATCATTTTCACTTTCGAATCTCTTTGAACTTATCGCTACTAGAGCAGATTCCCCGACAATTTTATGGAGTTCTCCATCGAAAAAGCATGAAATTTTTAAATGCAGCAATGCAGTTTATTTCTTGCATTTCGATAGGTACTAGGCAGTCAAATAGTGCCCATGCCGAAGTTGAGAGACTTACCAACTTCTCAGATCTTCTATCAGGAAATATTTCACCGAAACAAAAATGAAGTTGATTAAACATTCTAGATGTGATAAAAGTGTCCGAGAACTTAAAAGATGCTGAATTACCCGCTACTGCAGTTTTTCGTACATCTTGGCATTGCTAAAGTAACTGCTATAGTGGATAATTCGGCATTTGATACGTTTTCGCACTCTTTTCTAGAATGTTAAATCAACTTCACTTTTTTTTGGTGTTGGATTGTGGAGTGACCGCAATAGACCAATTTATGATAATCTATCCCTGTAATAGTCAAGACTTATCTGAGGAACAAACCTGCCCCATTAAAAGCTGGAGATGCTCGAGTTCAAGAAATGTCAGCTAGCAAGTTTGATCCATCACCAAGTACTAGCCTATTGAATACAGTTACCTTTCACGGAGCAAACCGACACGGAAAGTCCCTACCTAAGAATCTCTAGATAATTCAGGAAAGAGAATAATTCTTTAACTTGAATGCGCATTAAAATATTGGCATTGTAAGTTCCTTGTAAAAGTATTGTTTTTCACCTGCCAAATAAGTTGTGACTGCTTCCTTTTTCCTTCAATCAGTGAGGTATGCAACTTAACGTGCACAAAGCATACTCTGCTAAATGAAGGGGCTAAAATTTAAGCTCATCTCTGGTTCACACTTCACATTTTACAGTGAATGAATTATGAATACTTAAATAGTCTTGCCTAAAACGCTCTCTTTGATCTTACTTAGGTGACCAGATGAATGATGGAAAACAATTTAACAAAAGAGAACTCTCCTGAAATTTTCTAAATATAGCACCTCATGCTATGATTTTTTTTCATTTATTTTTTTTCCTATAAATTTTACAAGAACATTGCCTACTGAAATGCAAAGTTTCAATGCATCAGGTGTAACGCAACTTCCGAAGACTCACATTTATAAGCAATTTAGCAATTTTTATGCTTACGTACTTTTGAAAATTGATGACAATGGAAACTTGATCAATGAAAGACAATAATGAAAAATTCTAAAAAGTATCTTCTTGTGAAGAAAGATTTTTCAGAAAAAGTTCTTTCCCAAGAGAGCAAGGTCACTCCTTTGGAATCAAAAAGCTAGTTTGGGCTTCTTTAAAAAACTTGCATCTTAGGAAAAGTTTTACTTACTGGCACGCAGAGGAGAAATCCAGGAGGTTCATAAAAACCATTGTTGGCTTGATCAAATGAGCGCCATAGATTAAAAAGAACATGAGAAATGAAAGTGACAAGAATGGTAAGGAAAGCAAAGTAATTTTTGGTCCATCCTCTTTTTGCTCAGCGATCACCAAACTAGTTAATTTTTCATTTCTTCCGCAGTAATCTCTCAAATTCTCCTTTCAATAGCAGTACCATTGATTCCCTAGATGATGGATCAGTTTTATACTTCACAGTTGATTGGAAAAATTTCTATCAATGTGTTGCGTAGCCAATCAGTAGTTAGTCAAAAACTGCGAATTCCCAATCCTGCCTGGCTAAGAAAGAGCAGTTTGATTGAAGAATGAGCCAATAAAGAAAATCTACTTTGTTCTCCGTTTAACAGGTCATCTTATAGACTGGTCTCATGTTTATCCTTGGTTTTCAAACGTTTATTATTCGATTTTTATTATAATTCATTGCCTACCGCTCATAAGAACGTATCTAGTCTGTGCTTTCAGTGTTTCTTAGAAAATTTTTTGTTTTTCATGGCAGAACTGTCGCATGAATTGGTCTGGAAATTTCAGAGTCCGTTTTCATGAGAGTGATATAAATGCACTGAAAATTTCAGAGAAATTCATGGAACAGTTTTGCTGTCAACAAATAAACTGTAATCCAGAAATACTGAAACAGCACAATTAAGATATGTTCCTGTGTGCGGAGACGTTGAGTCATGGAAATTTGATTTAGGTAGTGGAATCCTGATGGACGTCAATTCTATTCCCTACAATTAAGCTTCAAGACACTAGATTAGATTCATTCTAAATTGATTCTTTCTATTCACGCTTCAACAAATTGCTGAAGATCTAATAAGGAAATGATAAGTCAAAAGGCCCTGCTGTATACAGCTAATAGAGGAGTGATCATTCTCATTGTTACATATTAACACACCTAGAGCTCAGGGATTAAGGTTTAGAACTAGTCATCACTAATTCTATGTAGTTGACTATGGAAGAAAATATACTCTAGATTTTATGTTTGATTTTCAGTATTATAACTTTATAATGAAGTCTTTTCATTGGAAACTATGTGGTAGATGAAAATTGAGAACTCAAGTGCGAAATGGGCTCTTCCTTGTTGCAGCATTTAGGGGATTTCAAAAGAGAATCTCTTTCTTCATGAGGAAACTACTGGTCATAAATTTTGTGTGAAAAATAACTTAAATTGTGAAGAATATTCTGTCAAATTGCCATATCCCTGCAAAGCAATTTTAACCTTGCTAAGAGTACAAAAAAGTAAAAGGAAGTTCTAAGACACTGTAGGACCCTATTTCACACTTGATTCCTCATTTGATGACGACACTCGTCCAACATAAGCAGTTCAATCTTTCATAGAAAGTTCAGTAAGATACTCGAGTGCGGTAACTATGTAAAAATGAATCTTCTACTGACATAAACCACAAAACATAATTTAAATTCATTCGTTCACTTTGAAAAACAAGTGATTTAAGAGGTAAGTTTAATTACTTTTATGCCAATGGATTAATTTTGAAAAAGACAAGGAAAAATTACAATGAATACCCATGGGAGGAGAGAGAATTTTCTTGAGATGAACAATTCTGAACTAATTGTGAGAACAATTCTTTTAGAACCTGATTAAGGTCTAGTTGTGTCATGAGTTTCAGTTTCAAGACGTAATGATTCAATGAGGAAATAGTAGTTCATCAATTACTTTTAAGAAACGACGACCCTATAAACCTTTGTAAGGCGATATTCTTTCATTTTTGCTGAAACTTTCTGGGATAAAAACAATGATGCAGCATCGACGAATAATAATCCATCATTGATGAATGAAATGATTTTCCAAGTACCGTTCCACAAGAAACTGCATGTAGATGCTTAATTACTTCTGCGGTTGGAAAGAAAGTGTTAGTGTTAGTGGAGAATTGAAAATTAATGTGTATTCATCACAACAGTATTAAAGATTTTCTGGGTAGAAGACATTTGTTGAAGACTTGGGTGTAAAAAGAGTACTTCTCAGTCGTGTGTTTATACTCATGACAGAGAAAAAATTGCTGGTTGAGGTGAAAATTTAACCAGATATTGTACATAATTTAACAATGTCCTTGGGACAAATCTTCAGTTAAATGATAGACTGATTCCTTTAAAATAAAATAAATTATTAATAGAAATTCTAAAACACTCAAATGGAGAAGTGACCTTTTCGCACCAAAGTCCTCGATTGATGTGTGATGGATTTTGTAATGTGATTCAGCAACAAAAATGTCCTTCACTTTCAAAACAACAGTATGTTACATGTTTCAAAATCTTGTGTAGGTATAGCATCAGGGCTAATATTTTTGGATAAACAACGTAAAAAAAGAGCCAGTTCAAAAAAATACTCTCAAAAATGTATTTACTTCAATGTTTTCATAAATAAGCAAGTTGAGGTCGAATCTAAAGTAATAACATAGGTTCAAAAAGAGAGAAAAAATAATAATAATAAAAAATAAAAATTGCTAAATAAAGAAATGAGATCTCGAGAGAAAATAAACTAAATGCAGATTTTTGATGCTTTTTTTTTAAATAATCATGAATGTACGCCCACAAATCATACGAATGACTCGAAAACAAAAATTAAAGTTCGCTAGTTTTTCAATCCTTCTTAAAAATTACTGTTATTCTGGGCGGTTTTTCTGTTTTAAACGAGAAAAGGGTGGGGCTTAACTAAGTCTTAAAAAAGCCGTAAAAAAGGAAGAAATAAATATTAAAAAATAAAAAACCAAAACATGGAACTGCAAATTTTATTCACTAGCGCTTAAAAGTTGTACAAAAATAGCTATGAAAATTTAAGATTTTTTTCAATGTCGACACTTGTAACGTGCTTTTCAGACTCGAAAACATTAGTTGAAAAGAGCTGAAATCCTTGCTTTTCAAATTTTCGCTAAGTTGTAACAAGGGGGTGAGGGAGGCATTAATTTACAATTTTTACAGTCTTAATTACATCGTACATTAAAAAGCAAATTAGTTTATTTTCATGGGAAAGAGGAGCGGTGAAAATTCAAACCAACATAAAAAAAAACCCTCGGGAGAAAATTAGACATTTACAAATCTTGAAAGTTATAACAGTTGCTTATTCCTCAAGAGACGTTGCGTGTGGCGAGACGCAAAACTTTAAACGATCTTCGTTAAAACCTAAAATCATGGGAAAATGAACAATGTCCTACAGGGTAAAATAGCCACTTCGTCATGAACAAGGCCCAAAAATTACAGTTCCATACATAAAAAATATCCAAGATTTTTTTAGCATATACTTCAACATTCTGAGCTTATGTACATGAATTAAAATTACTTTTTCATGCTAAAATTGGTTCAACTAAAATATGACTTTTAAAAAAAGATAGCATTTTTTTATTTAAAAAAACGAGGTAAAATCCAAGTTCGGAACATTAAAAGTTTTGCATGCTTATGGAGAACGTTATTTTTTATGTAAAAAAAATGAGTAAGTTTACGTGAGATATTTACGAAAAGCACTCTTTGAGAGAAAAGCTTCGCTATTCTAACTGCCACTTCAAGAATCCCTGAGTTACAACTGTTTTTCACTCGGAACCGTGAGGCTGAACCCGCTTACAATAAAAACAAAGAAGAGGAGGAAATTAATTCATTAATTGTTTGAAGACTTGCTTTAAAAAATTAAAACCAAGAAACCATGCGGCTCCTCGCGGAAACGTCTGTAGAAAAACTTAAAACTTGTCGAGAACACAAAGGACGTAGAACGGAATAAATAAAAATTGAGAGGCTTTCACATATACATAAATTCATTTCTCACCTGAGTTAATTAGCAAGGTTCTACAGAGGCATGGCGTATGGCCCTGTGGAGAAACAACATTTGAAAATACATGCTCTGTACAAGTGTTTTCTTTATCGCTATATATACGTTTCCACTTTCAAGGTCGTTTCTTTCTGTCAATGTGGGCTGCATCAATTAACTTCTTACTTAAAATTACATACATATATTTAAGGGAGTCTGAAAGCATGGGAGCTATTTATGTACAAGGGAGGAGTTCCAGCAGTGAACGCTTAGTCATCATCCTCATCCTCCTCTTCTTCGTCATCGATATCTTCTTCGTGTGCGACGGTTGGTGCCACGCTAGGCTTTGATTTTTTCTTGTACTCATTGTTTTCCTGCAAACAGAAACATAGCATTAGAAATCAGATGACAACAGGAAAAAACTCAGCCAGGGTATCTACAAACTTTGAGGGAAAAAATTCCTTGACTTTTCACATCAACAATTACATGCCTTGAACTAAAATAGATTAGAATACTATACCAACAAAAATTGATTAAGTTCGGTCAATGAGACTGTGAGTCAAGATCCAACAATCGTTTCACTTAAGACATGAGACCTAATGGCTGTAAATCCCTATAGCAAATAAACTAAAACTTCTTTTCAAAATGGGACCACAATTTTAGCCCTTAATTGCATAAATTAGTTTGAGATCTTGGATTCTAAAAGATCAAAGTTGTAGCTGCTGTTAAAATAAAGACACCCAAATTTATTTTGTCAAAATTTCAAATTTTTGGTCATCATTTTTCAAAAAAAAACACTGATGAAAACTCGCAAAATTATCCCACCAAGGAAAGGTTCCATTAATAAAAAATAAAAGATGCGCTGTACAAATAAGTAAGCCACAAGGCTCATTCCACAAGAGAATCCTAGGATTTCAATTGCATAAACATTTTACATAGAAAAAAACCGAGTTTCAACATTCAGTTGACCCCAGAAAACTGATTTCATGTTACAGAAGGTTTAAAATTTCTGTTGATACATTCCACTTTGTGGGAAAACATTAAAGTCTCTGAGTAAGCTATTTAAAATGGCGATGCCTGATTAGGCACGAATCAAGTGACACTGATATCTGCTTTACGAACGAATTAAGTTAGCATTTCCATTCTTTTTTATTTTGTCCAACCTTTCCACCTGAACACAACAATATTAGTTTCTCTCATTTGCCTCTTTGGACATGTTATAGATATGAAGTAAGCGCAAGAGTACTCCTAAAGGTGACACAATACATACCCTTTCGTAACGGGCCTTGTCCTTTTCGGCCATGGCTTCGTACTTCTGCTTCATTGTTGAGGTACAGTCGGCCCATCTGCGCCCTAATTCCTTGGCAATATCTCCAACACCGTATTCGGGGTTTGCTGCCTTGACGGTTCCACGTTCATCATTACAGAACCAGAAGAAGGCGGACCTGAAATTTTAAAACATTACTTAGTAATCTTCAAAATTCACAATTCAGCTTCAGATTCAAATTGAGCTCCTGCGACCACCTTTCAGTTATACAATGTGAGGTAAAGACATGTCACCATGTCAGATTCATTGTCAGCGGACTGATTATTGTTAAAATTCATGTCAGCACAAGAAGACATCAAAAATTGATAAATTACATGATTCGAATAGGGCTGTGACTTGCCAATATGCCAGGAAGTTGTTTCAAGCAATGGCCCGCTAATCTGGCTTGCTGATCTCTGGCCACTGATCAAAAAATTGCATCTTCTCTCCTCCGGAGGAAGATTGCAAGTTCCAATCTTTAAGGGATTAGCGAAAGGCGCATTGATTGGAAGTACACATGTAATTTAGCAAGATGTAGCCTTACAAGTTGGTTTTCATAGAAAAAATTCCATTGATATGCAAAAATCTCTCGTACAACAGCGATTTCAAGACGCTGAGTTCCTTTTTCTACTCCCTCAGTTTTTCCTGTCTTCGCACAGGAAAGAAAATTTAATCCAGCATAAGTAAAAACACCTTTGGGCAAGCCTCAGCTTGAGATGCAAGCAAAATTTTCCTGAACTCTCATCGAGTAAAAATCTTCTGAAAGCTTCAAATTTCTAATACTCATTACTACCGAGTGTCCAAAAGACTGTTTCAGGATTTTTGAACAGACGTCATGTAGTTTGTATGGTTTATTCTGCCAGATTATATTCTCCCTTTTTTTAACAGTCACTAAAAACCTTGAATTGATAGGAAAAATATGTCCGTAGCATCTTCATCTTGGAATAACTTACTTTCCTTGCTGAGATTTTCTGATGGTGTTCAAAAATGGATAGGTAAATTCTGTATTTTTTTTTAAGTAATAATCATGACATTAAGGTCTTTGAAACTAATACTTACAGAGCTCGCTTGGGTGCATTGGGGTCCTTGAAGTGCTTGCGTTTCTTTCCGCGAACCTTCTCACCCTTGGGAGGAATGTAGTTCTGCATCTCTGACTCGTACCTCTTCTTGTCCTTCTCTGCCATTTCGTGGAAGCGCTTCTTTTCCTTGTCGGACATGGTCTGAAACAGAAAGAGAACAATTGTTAGCACCATTGATGCTTAATTATGTTCCACTCGCAAAAAAACCCAGTGAAGACTTTCATTTGAAACTAGAACGGTGGGGAAATGAGGAGTTCCTATCTGGCATCTTCGATTACTAAAATTGGAGCGTGAAATAGGGAAATTTTCGGAGAGTTATACGATGTTAATTTTACTTCGCTTTCGTATCACTTAGGGTTTTTCGGCACTACATAGTATCCAGCACCGAATTCCACTCTTCGATTTTCAACAGTGTGGGCACCGCCTGTCTCTTTCTCTATACTGAAATCTTCTAGTAATGATTACAGCATTCCTAGCAGGATAGAGATTTGCTGATTTCAAAATCATGAGAACGCAGACTCGCAATTTCAAAATTAGACGTATTCATGCTATAAGGAACTAAGTGCATGGGATTTGCGGGTAACATAGTTCCTTTCAGAATAAATACGTCCATTGATCGCGGGAGAAGGTGTAAATACGGTGGAGCAGCGGGACTAGCTGGACAGCCTCACAATGCAGCAAAGTGCAATTCTTTCGCCATCGCAGGAAGGGACGTGTGCTGACGGCTGACGGTTGCAGGGTTTCATAACTTTTCACCCCTTCTTCACCAACCTCGCGAGTTTTCATCCCCGGGGAAAACCTACTACTACATTTCGTTCAGAACCGAATAGCGTTCGACTGCCACTTAAGAGAAACTCTTAAAACCCCCTAGGGTCGCCGAGGCAGGGAAAAGAAAATGTGACAGCAGAGGCGGATCCGGCAATTTGGCAACACCTGATTCCCTCCATTTAAACCTGTGTGAAATAATCGATTAGTGTCGGAGCACCTGGCCATTCCAAGAATCGATACATTTCCAGAGACTTAAACGGAACAGTGTTGCCAATTTGCTGGATCCGCCAATGTGTGACAGAGATCATCCCCGTGGTTGTTCCTGAAACTTCTGGCCTTGAAAAGTGAAAAGGAAGCTCATCCATGTATTTTACGGAGGTTCTGCCTTATTGTTAGTTCCCCAAAATCGAGATTCCTCATCTGCGAATGCACCCCCACTCCAGTCCCCGGCAATCGCGTTAAGCTGCCAGCCCGCGGGCTGATTACTGGAGCTGATAGACAAAGCTATCGACAAAGAAGACGACGGAGAAATGGAGCGATCATATTGGTTAGAACGGGTGCGAATACACCCCCACTCCGGTCCCCGGTAATCGCGTTGAGCTGACAGCCCGCGGGCCGATTACTGGAGCTGATAGACAAAGCTATCGCCAAAGAAGACTACGGGAAAACGGAGCGATCTTATTGGTTGGAACGGGTGGTCTAGGTTTTTACAATAGCGTAAGGGCACTTAATTTGGTCAAAAAGTACCCGTGAAGCATGCTTTAGCGACAACCTTCAGAAATTCTTTCCAGTGAGATAGGTTTGACTGAGTTTTATGAAGTTTCAAGTCTTAGGATCTACAACAATGCAGCTGGCAAGTTGCGGACCCGATTTTAACGCGGAACCCGCTCCACAAGAACTTCCCTAGCCGTTGATGAAATTCCCTGACTTTTCTCGGTTTTTCGCCGACCACACTGCCTACATCTATTGCTATGTCTAAGAATTACAGTAATCAGCCCACCAAGAATTCAACATTCCCTGACTTTTCTCGGTTTTTCGCCAACCACTCTGCCTATATCTATCGCTACGTCTAAGAATTTCAGTAATCAGCTCAGCGCCGAGAATCCAATTAAAAGAGGACTTTCACTCACTTCCTTCGTCCCTTGCAACCACCCGCTTCCACCCATAGGATCGCTGCATTTTCTCCCCGTCTCCTTCACCTATCGCTATGCCTACGAATAGAGAGTCCCTTTATACTGAGAGTCAAGACAACACCCCTCATGGAGTCACAAACGGGAATGAAGATTACACAAATTGAACGTTTTTCGTAATCTTTGATCGGCCCATTCCCAAATTCCTTTCTCCGTTCTTCCTTTCATTCCGTTTGTTCCTTGCCGAACCCGTAATTCCCTGGTCCATTCCAGATTATAATCTTTGCGATCGGTTAAAACGTAATCTTCATTCCCGTTTGTGACACTGTGAAGGCCTAAAATACGGGGACCCATCAGAAATGGATTCACATTGTCTTGACTCTCAGTATAAAGGGACTCTACGTGGGACCCGCTCCACAAGAACTTCCCTGACTTTTCTCGGTTTTTTGCCGACCAGCTCTGCCTTTATCTATCGGTATGTCTAAGAATTTCAGTAATCAGCCCAGCGCCGAGAATCCAATTAAAAGAGGACTTTTACTCACTTCCTTCGTCCCTTGCAACCGATCACTGCATTTTCTCCCCGACTCCTTTACAATCGCTAAGCCTACGAATTCCAATAATCAGCCGGCCGCCGAAAGCCCAATCGAACGGGAGTGCCTTCGCGCCGGCTGCAAGGCCGCGCGACACGACCGTGCATTCGAAAGGGCGCCTTCCCGGAGCGCCCTCCCCGTACCCCGGGTCTGAAATTCGGAATAAATCCCGTTCTCTCGGCGAGCGCGCCGAACTGGTGCTACACGGCGAGGGGAGGGGAGGGGAGCCCGCTCCGAAAGCGAGGGGCGCCGAGGGTGAGGTGCTGTTTTGTATACGGCGCCATTGATTTTTGAGAGGGTCCGATACTCGGGCGAAGAGGAGGGGAGGGGCGGCGAGGAGGGCGGGAGGGCGGGGGGGGGGTCTCTAATCATGCCAACTTACGCCGAGTGAGTGCGTGAAAGGGGGCGAGGGGTCCGGGGTCGATAGTGGCCGATGAACGCGGGGCAAGGGGCGAAGGGGGAGAGGGCTTTAAATGCGCGCGCAAAATATTAAAATTAAGGCGCCGCACAACGGTCGGGAATCGCTCGGCTCCCGGGTGAGCGTGAATCGGGGGGTTGGTTTTATTGCCCATTATGTTTCCCGTTTTCGACTCCGCGGCGTAAACTACCCCGCGCCTTCGAGTGTCGCCCTTCGGAACAAAGGCGGGTTCGGCATCCCGCCTGTTCCTTAAGCGTTTCTTGAGTTGAGGGGTTGGTTAGGGGTGGTATCGAAAAATGTTGGGAAAGAATTACAGCGAGAGCTTTTTCGGCATCCCGCCTGTTCCTTAAGCGTTTCTTGACTCGAGGGGTGGGTTAGGGGTCGTATCGAAAAATGTTGGGAAGAAATAAAGCGAGAGCTTTTTCGGCATCCCGCCTGTTCCTTCAGCGTTTCTTGACTTGAGGGGTTGGTTAGGGGTGGTATCGAAAAATGTCGGGGAGAATTAAAGCGA
The DNA here is from genome assembly GCF_001854935.1 of Bemisia tabaci. NCBI lineage: Eukaryota > Metazoa > Arthropoda > Insecta > Hemiptera > Aleyrodidae > Bemisia > Bemisia tabaci. The sequence continues at coordinate 4,138,028 of NW_017547174.1, read as the reverse complement.
GAGCTTTGCACGGAGGGCGGTGGAGTTCACCGGATGCACCTAGCAGGATTGATACAGAATTATTTTGAAACTGAATTTCCTTGACATTTCCCTGACACAGTTCGGTATAATTCCCTGACAGTTTCAGATGAGCCAGATGGATGAAGACACAATTATAAATAGTTTTCAAGCAAAATTTGTTGTTTGAAACTAACGACAAACATTCGAACATTTTGGTAGAATTCCCTGACAGTTGAAGATGAGCCAGATGGATAAAGACACAATTATAAATAGTTTTCAAGCAAAATTTGTTGTTTGAAACGAGCAACAAACATTCGAACATTTTGGTAAAATTCCCTGACAGTTGAAGAAATGCCAGATTATTAAAAAAAACACAATTTTAAATATTTTTCAAGCAAAACTTGTTGTTCGAAACGTTAAACCCATTCTAGAGAGCAAATAAGGGTGGCTTTACCGTTTTACCCTACACTTTCGTCATTTTCCCTGCCTTCTTAAAATTCCGGGACATTTCACCATTTTCCCAGTATTCCCTAACTGTAGCAACCCTGGCCTAGAAATATGGAGTGCTGCACCAAAAAAAAGTATCGTTTAGAATTGAAGCGAATGCAATTTTTTTGCCCCGGTATTCCCTGACTGTAGCAACCCTGGTCCAGAAATATGGGGTGCTACACCAAAAAAAATATCGTTCAGAATTACAGCGCATGACATTTTTTTGCATATGGAGCGGTGGCCTTTACCGGGTGCGTCGAAAAATAAGGGGTGCTGCACCGAAAGTGTCGTTCAGAATCAAAGGGAATGCGAGCTTTTGTATGTAGGGTTAATGTCCTAGCTCTACAGAATGCCAAATGCGCTGAAAGACAAGGGATGCTGCTTCGAACGTTGCGCCTGAAAATAGGGGGCTTTTACTGTTGAAAGGCATTGGAGTGTGATCACTCCGGAGCTTGTGTACAGGGTACGGTACCCACACGAATTCAGAATTGAAATGTTACAGACGAATTTGAAATCCTGATTTTATTCCCTCAACTTTTCTTGACTTACTATTCTCATTTCCCCATTCCCGGTCTTTGAATTCTCTTCCCCGACTCAAACATTTTCAAACTCCCTGCCTTCCCCTGACATACGAAGAAAACTTCCTTTAAGAACTTTTTTCTCTGAACCATGGTGTCTAGTTTTCTTGGCAAAGCTCATTCCCTGATTTTTCCCGGATTTTCAGGAGCTCATTCCTTGACGAGAAACCGAAGTTTTCTCCCACTTTCCAGGGATTTCCTTGGGGAAAAGAATATAATTTTCCAGAGTTTAAGATATGCATATCGGTTTTAATTAAATTACAGCCATTTCTTTGGCGCACGTCAGATTAGACCGCCAAATCTGAAAACAAAATGATCCCTGGGAGGTTCGAGAAGAGATTCCCGGGTTTGGAACAGATTCCCTGATTTTCCCGGTAAATTTTCATTTCCTCATGGATCCCGGTTTTCCCCGGTTTTTAAAAAACTAGACACCATATTTTTGGATGACGACAAGGATTTTTCAAAGATTTCCGTCCTGAGCATTCAGATTTCCCACATACTTCCTTCCAGGAGACCTCAATCGCATCGAGATGACCAGTACGCAATCCACTAGTGAGCGACAGCGGGGGAGGGGGAGAGTGTCGCGTGGGGCAACCCGAACCCCGAACGGCGAACCGGGGGGCGATTAATTCGGCCCGCCCACGCGCGACACCGTCACCGTCGTCGTCGCGGTACGCGCGCACACGAGCGGACGCACAGTGGATCGTGTCAATCAGAGAAGACAGACATGAAATTTTTGACTCGTACTGTCAATTATATTGATATTTAATACGTCATGTTTTGAACTTTGAGGGGTACTTCTGCAGGAAAATTTTACGAGGGAACCAATGGAGCTACTTTTAGAACCTTAAAGTTTTGTATAAACGAAGTTATAGGCATTAGAAGTTTCCAAATTGTGTCCGATCATTCCTATTGACTCGACCCATTGTGGTGCGGGCCGAGCGTGCACCTTGGTCCCGCAGTCAGGGTGTCTTTAAAACTAGCTGGCTGGAAATCAGTACTTTAACGGTACTTTTCCAGTACATTCCCAAGAAATTCAGTACCCCCTAGATAGAAAATTTCAGTTCTTTTTCAGTACCTCCAACCGACGAAATTCGAAAAAACTTCAAAAATTTGATTTCTCGCTTAAATTGCGACAAAAATGACTAAAAATTCCGGACCTTCTTGCAGAATTTCCGCACTTATTCAGTACTTCCGGATCGTCCTTAAAAAATCCATACTATTTCCGGACTTTCCGGAAATTCCGGTCTTGTGGACACCCTGCACAGAGGATCGAGTCAAGTACAGAGGTCGGACATGGACTTTGACTAAAACTGCCAATTTCGATATTTATTTCCTCGTATTTTCAACTTTGAGGAGTGCTCCTGTGGGGAAAATTTTACGAGGAAACCGATGAAACCACTTTCAGAACCTCAAAAGTTAGTATAGACGGAGTTGTACGAGTTTGAAGTTTCCGAATTTTGTCCGACATCTCCTATTGACTCGATCCACTGTCGGACGAGCCGAGCCGCGGCTCGACGAGTTGTCGCCATCACTCATCGCCACCCGATCCTGACAGTGACACTGACCGTCCCGAAATACCCCACGCGGAGCCCAGGGGAGAAGGGATACGACACGGGGGTGAATGTCGTCCACGATAGGGATCTATCAACATTTGGCTTTTGGAAAATGAAATGGGTCTGTTCTGCCGTGATAGCAAAAGGAGCAGGATTGCCACAGAATTTAGGAACTGGAGTTCCCTGATATTTCCCTGTTTCCCCTGACACATTTTGGTTCCATTCCTTGACAGTTGAAGATATGTCCGATTGTTAAAAAGGTATACTTTCAAAAATATTTCGAATCAAATTTGTAGTTCGAAACGTTGAACCCGATCTAGAGAGCAAATAAGGGTGGCTTAACTGTTTTTCCCACACGGAGAAAAAAAACTCGTGCGTGGGACCCGAAGTTTAGGTCATATGGATCTCTGAAGTTTTCAGATTGAGCATCTGAACACTTTAGGTCCAGCTGCCGAGGTTCGGATCACACATCTGAAACTTCAGTTCTTACATCTGAAGTATTTCGGTTCTCACATCCGAAGTACTTCGGTTCTCACATCTGAAGTACTTCGGTTCTCACATCTGAAGTACTTCAGATGTAAGAACTGAAGTTTCAGATGTATGATCCGAACCTCGGCAGCTGGACCTAAAGTGTTCAGATGCTCAATCTGAAAACTTCAGAGATCCATATGACCTAAACTTCGGGTCCCACGCACGAGTTTTTTTTCTCCGTGCAGACACTTTGGTCATTTCCCCTGACATTTCCAGGTAATCCCTGACTTTTTCTGGTATTCCCGGTAGACCCTACTAACTGTCGCAGCCCTGTTACAGGCACGAGAGATAGTTCGGAACAAAAACAAAAAAACAAGGGGGGACTGTTTGGGAGTGTTTTTCGAAGAAAATCTGGGACTTCTTCCCCGAAATAGTAAGAGAAAGGGAGCTAGTAGGGGCGTTAAAAGACGTTTATAAGAGCGTTTACACGACTAATTTTACAAGGCATTTTGAACCGATGAAAACATACAAAGAAGCAAGCAACGCTTCAATTTTTTTATTCCTGCAGGTTAAACCGCGCCGCTGAAAATTAGAAAATGCCGGTGTTTGGGACGATTTTTGTCATTTCATGTGGACCTGAACAAGAAAATGGGGGACACTCTTCCAAAATCGGGGATAATCAAGAACATTGGGGGCCGGTAGACACCCTGCCTATTGCCAGTGCAGGGTCTCGAAGACACATTGCCTCCGCGTGGACACCGTGGAGAGCGGGCGGGCAACAGGGCAGCGGGCCCGATGGAGCCGCTCGCCTCGGAATTGGAGAAAAACCGCCCGGTTGGAAACTGAATAAAATTTAAACCCGGGGCCGGGGCGGAGGGGGAATTAGTGGACTCGAAAGAAACAAAGAGAGTCGGGGCCCCGGCGGAGGGGGGCGGGGGAGCCGGCACCGGTGCCCGATCTCGGTGTAAACACGGTTGTTCCCCGCCCTGATCGTGCAGGTGGTGAGCCCAACGTGCTGGCCCTCGAGGCCGCTTGGCGGGAGATCGCCTCGGACCTCTTGACCGGCCATGCTTCGCCTTGTTCTCTGCAAAGATACCTGGGGACCACCTCTGCCGTCTTACCCCGAATGGTAAGTGCAAAAATGAAGTTTTGGAAGAATTGGCTCACAATCAGTATCGCCTGAGCGGGCGGAAAAAATCCAAAGTTCCTTAAAATTTTTTGAAACAATACCTGCGATTCCTTGGAGATTTTAGAAAGAAAAAAAAATTCCTTGAAGATTTTGGAAAAAATACAATTCCTTAAAGATTTTGGAAAAAATACAATGACTTTTGCGACTTGAGTGGAAAAAGAAGTCCCTTGACAATTTTCGGTGTGTTACCCAAGAGCCATAGTAGGTGCATGTGTGAAGTTTCGAAAGAATGGGCTCACAATCAGTGTCGCCTGAGCGGAGGAAAAAGTAAAAAATTCCTGAAAGATTTTTTGAAAAAATACAATGACTCTCCTCCAACGTGAAAGCAAAAAGAGGTCTATGGACAATTTTTGGAAAATAAGAAAGTAGCACTGTTCCATTCTTAACGTCGAATGAAAAAACTCCCTGACTTTCCCAGGTTCTCTCTGACGGTCATCGTCCTGCACAGGGCGGAAAATGAACTGAAATATGAAAATGCCCTGCCTTTCCGTAAAAAAAATCCCAGGCGGATTTTGGGAAAAATTTCCTGAATTTTTTAAAGTTAAAACAATAGCTCGACTACTTTCGGAAATGCGTTCTTTGCTCTGCAGCATTCATACAAAACTACAGACGTGTGTGTCCTTTCGGTGCATCTTGGAGAATAATACTTGCCCTTGCACATTTGCTAATATACAAATAGTTGCTTGGATAACCAGTAACACTCTACTGCGATCTCTTATAAAAATGAAGGATTCCCATGACCTCCAGCCTGATTCTTTACCTTCCCCTGACGTTTGCCACCCTGCTACACTGAAGAGGGGAAAGGTCGGATACAGAGGAGGGTTGCACTTTGCCACGTGCAGGCTGCTCGTTGAAATTGATAACAAAGCGATAGAAAAAGAAGACATGGGTAGTTTGGAGCGATCCTATTGCTTAAAATGGTTGATTCCTGTAGACTAAGGGAAAAGTGGTGGACTAACTATAGGGCCTCTCGAGGGTTGCCGTCAGTTAGTCTCTTGTCCACCTTCTGCGTCCATTCTGAAAACATTCTGAAGCTCTTTCGCTGCAGGTTACGTTAGAGTTCGAATCCTATCTTCCTACAATGGAAAAAGACATCGCGCACCTGGATGCAAATCCCACTCGCGGCTTTCGGCGCCCGATCACGAAAATCGAAGAAAAAGCTCCCGATTTCGATTTCCACGGGCGGCGCAACGAGAGCGCACGCTCCGATACCCGCGGAGGGGCCGGGATTCGGGGGCGGAGACGGGGGGAGGGAAACTGGTTGCTACCGCCAAGCGCGGGGGGGGGGGGG
>NW_017547174.1:4107757-4132438 GCF_001854935.1 Bemisia tabaci | reverse complement strand
GCGGGTTCAGGAACCCCCCAAAAAAACCAGTTAGCCTTCGGAGGAGTCCGCCACGGCGCGGTCGGAGTCGAGAAGCCGAGGACAGGGCCAGGAACGAGCAGCGTCTCGGGAGACACGAGCAGCGTTGCCGCTTCGTGCACACCAATAGGGGAAAAAAGAGGTTCGGTTTGCAGGGACCTAACTTCGGTTGCAGGGACCGAAGTTCGGTTTGCACGGAACACCCAAGTATTCGAATTGTTAGATCGTGGGAACTGAACTAGAGATACTAGGGGTGGCTGATCTCGAGTGTTTCCTTGCGGACTGATAGACAAATCGATAGACAGAGCGAAAATGGAGCGATTCTGGAAAAAAAGAAGTTCGGTTTGGAGGGACGGGACTTCGGTTACAGGGACCGAAGTTCGATTAGCAGGGACGTGACTTCGGTTACAAGGAACGAAGTTCGGTTTGCACGGAACATCCGAGTATACGAATTGCTAGATCGTAGGAACTGAACTTGAGATACTAGGGGTGACTGACAGGAATAAAGCGACTTGATTCCTTGATTTTATTTAATTCCGAGAATTTCCCTGCAGACTGATCAATGAAGTTGATCGACAAAGCGATAGAAAAAGAAAAAAAGAAAATGGAGCGATCCCAATCCACAAGAAACCCTGAAGTTAGTCAATCATTTTCTCCTTTATTCTGAAGAAACTGGAGTCCTGAGACAGTGGCCCTTCCCTGGCCTCTTGGTGACAGGTGAAAACGTTTACTTTCGAGAGTCCAACAATTCCGTATGGATTTTTATACTCGAGGAACTGAACTAGAGATACTAGGGGTGACTTACAGGAATATGGTGTCATGATTCCTTGATTTTAAACCTCCCTGAGAATTTTCTCGCGGACTGGTTAATGAAACTGATAGATAAAAGCGATAGACAAAGCGCAAATTGACCGATCCTATCAGTGGAAGGGGGTGTTCGCCACCGAAGTTCGATTCGCACGGAACATACGAGTATTCGAATTGTTAGATCGTAGAAACTGAATTCGAGATACTAGGGGTGGCTGACAAAAAAGAGGTTCATTGCTTTTTGTCATTCTCGAGTGTTTTCTTGCGGACTGATAGACAGAGCGAAAATGGAGCGATTCTGGAAAAAAAGAAGTTCGGTTTGCAGGGACGGGACTTCCATTACAGGGACCGAAGTTCGGTTTGCACGGAACATCCAAGTATTCGAATTGTTAGATCGTAGGAACTGAACTAGAGATACTAGGGGTGACTGACAGGAATATAGTGTCAAGATTCCTTGATTTTATTCATTCATTTTCTTGCGGTCTGGGTAATTCAACTGATAGACAAAGCGATAGACAAAGGAGACAAAGCGCAAATTGAGCGACCTTATCAGTGGAATGGGGTGTTCGCCACCGAGATCGGTTCGCACGGAACATCCGAGTATTCGAATTGTTAGATCGTAGAAACTGAGCTCGAGATACAACGGGTGGCTGACAAAAAGGAGGTTCATTGCTTTTTGTCATTTTCGAGTGTTTTCTTGCGGACTGATAGGCAAATCGATAGACAGAGCGAAAATGAAGCGATTCTGGAAAAAAAGAAGTTCGGTTTGTAGGGTCGGGACTTCGGTTACAGGGATCGAAGTTCGGTCTGCACGGAACATCCGAGTATTCGAATTGTTAGATTGTAGGAACTGAACTAGAGCTACTAGGGGTGACTGACAGGAATATGGTGTCATGATTCCTTGATTTTAAACCTCCCTGAGAATTTTCTTGCGGACTGGTTAATGAAACTGATAGACAAAGCTATAGACAAAGAAGAAAAGGAGAAAATGGAGCGATCCCCAACCGACAAGAAACCGTGAAGTTAGTCGATCATGTTCTCCTTTTTTCTGAAGAACCTAGAGTCCTGAAACAAAGAAACCCTCCCCTGACCTCTTGGTGACAGGTGAAAACTTTTACTTTCAAGAATCCAACAAATCCTTATGGATTATTATACGGCAACGACAGTCATCACTCTTTTTTTCGGCTGTCGACCTACCGACTAAGTGGATGATGAGCTTCGGGTGACGTCATGAGCCAAAAAGTTTACCAAACTTTGGTTGTTCGCAGAACGAGACTACCAACACGTTATATTCAACATCCACCTGGTAGATAGGCCAACAGTTGAATGTTGAAGTCCCGAGAGTAAAAGCTTCCACCCTTGCCGAGCTGTCAACGGAGGGTATCTTGTCTCAGGAAGAACCACTCGTTTCGGCCAGTAGCGTCACTCCATTTTCCCATTGTGTTGCTTGTCTATAGCTTTGTCTATCAATTCACATGATTAGCCTGCTGATTTTGCTCGATACAATGAGAAAAATGTCTGTAGAACGGTCGGAACTGCTATTTTCCTGATATGAGGCCGTCCGCTAAAGAGGGGCCATTGGTTAACAGAAGCAAAAACTCAGTACAGGGTCGCCGCAGAATTTAGAAAATAAAATTCCCTGCCATTACCCTGATTTCCCTGACACATTTTGATGAAATTCCCTGACTATTGCAAATATATGCCAGATAGTTATTAGAGCATTATTACGAATAGTTTTCGGACAAAATGAGTTCTTCGAAACGTCAAACCCATTCCAGACAGCAAATAAACGTGAACCAACAATTTTTCCTGACATTTTCCCTAACATTTCTCGGTTTTCCCTGACTGTGGCAACTCTTGTCAGTAGCGCAATTTCTTCCGAGAAAAAAAGAAAACTCGTATCTGTAGCTTTCACTTGCGACTGTCTTAGGCGAAGGAATGGTTTCAGGGATTTTCCTACTTTCCTTGGCAACCTCGGCCCTTGTTTTCCTCGCATGCAAGTCCCCTTGGGACTGTGGTAACCCTGATTTGAACTGTGTAAATACGTTTCTGTAAACTCGGTCCGATCATTTCCATCAGACAAAAGATCATTGAAAAAGTATCATCTTGAGTTGTGGTCTTACCTTCCATCTTTCGGCGCACTTTTTGGAGAATTCGGCGAAGACTACGTTTTCAGTGGGGTGCTTCTTCTTGTGTTCCTCTCGGCACGTCTGAACGAAGAAAGCGTAGGCGGTCATACGACCCCTGGGCTTAGCGTCTGATTTACCTCCTCTAGGCATATTTCTTTGTCTGTTCTGAAACATAGCAAAGAGAAAGTTAGAAACATCCAGCTGGAATAGACATCACATAACGCAACAAGAGAGTTTACATGGTATATGACAGTGGTGAGAATTTGTACGTGATTCCGAGTTGAAATAACATAAAGGACGGGAGCGAACTAACAGATGTGCAAAACAACGCAACTGCAAGTTGGGGCATCTAATATCAACGCACTGGAAAAAAAACTTATGGACCTAGAATCCAGACTCTTGAACACATTGACAAGAAAAAATACTCTTGATTCAATCAATCAGATTTTTGCTGAAATCAAGAGCCAAGCCTCTTAATTTGGAACGGAAATCCGCTCAAATTAAGAGGCTTGGTACTTGATTTAAGCAAAAATCCGATTGAATCATGAGTATTTTTTCTTTTCGATGTGTTTAGGAGTCTGGACTCTAGATCCAATGTGTTTTTTTTTCCAGTGCATTTGGGAACCATAGTGATCGACGTCACCTATCAAGCGGGGTTGCCATAATTTCTTCATGTTCAAAGTCCATGACTTTTCCTAACTTTTCCCTGGCTATTTTGGCTTTTCCCTGACTCCAAAATCATCGGATTCCCTGACATTCAAATGAAACTTCCTCTTCGATGTTTTCCTTTAAGTTACCTACTCGCACTTCTGATAAACGCACCTCGCAGAATTTTCCCTAATTTTCCCAGACATTCGAATAAAACCTCCTCTTCGATATGTTTTTCTTTAAATTACACTCACATCTGATAAACGCACCTGGCAAAATTTCTTGACTATTTCTGTGAATTCCTGGACTTTTCCCTGTTTCCTGATAATCAATGGCTAATAGTCAATGGTATTTTTATACGTGATTTTTCTGGGGGAAAAATATACACATTCATTCTCGGGAGAAAACCCAGTTATTACTCGCGGCAAAAACAACCACAACAGAAAAGAAACGTTGTGCTAGCGTTATGCGTTACACAACTTGTAGCAGCTCGTGCTACGGGCACTTCTATCTATAATCATTACGAAACGTGAGCAATACATTTGACAATTTGAGTACGATAATTGCGCACCCTAAAAGCTAGACCTGCTACATCCATTCCCATGCTTCCAAATTGTGCTTCCTCACGATCATTTTCTCTGAAAAGCTCAAATGAAATCATCACGACTTAGCTTCCATTAATTCCATCAACACATGACTGGTATACCCACTGGTATATCCCTGACGCATTTGAGTAGAAGTCCCTGACGATGGGAGATATGCCATAAGGCCAAAAAGACATAATTTTTGGTAGTTTCCAGACAAAATTTAATGTTCTACACGTCAAATCCACTCCAGATGCTAATAAAAGTAAATTAAAAAATTTCCTCGACACTTTCGTAATTTCCTCTGACATTTCCATGTTATCCCTGACTCATAAAAATTCCCTAACATTTCCCGGTTTTCTCAGTATTCCCTGACTGTGGCAACCCTGTCAAATCCATTCTGGAAGAAGAAGAAAGGAAATTTAACAATTTTTCCCTGACACTTTCGTCATTTTCCCTGACTAATAAACAATCCCTGACATCCCTGAAAAATACTAATTTTTCCCGGACACTTCAGTCGTTTTCCCAGTCATTTCCCGGCTTTCCCTGACCGTGGCAATGGGCCTGTTGCAAACTTTTGCTAGAGCAAAAATAAGAGTTGTTTCTTGTAGATAATGCCTCAAAAATCACGATGAGCGCATCGGCAAAGTCTGAAATGCACTCATAACTTCACAATCTGCGTAAGAAATTTGCGTTTTTTTAAGCTTCCCGCTTCAAAAACGATACTACGGCACAGGTGAACATTTTGTTAGAAGAGTCGCTCCATCGTCGGCGATATTCATCATGGCCGACGCTTGCGCGCAGTTCGGCGCGTAATTCGAGGAGAGTTCAAGGTCAATCAATTCGGGCGTGGAAAATATGAACGTTAACACACCGATTGTTATCGGTCTAATCCAATTCAGGTGTTATCTCGTCCCATCAAACGTGTTTTGGCGGATTGGCGTCGGCCATGATGATTATTGCCAACGATGGAACGACTCCTCTTACAAAATGTTCACCTGTGCCGTAGTATCGTTTTTGAAGCGGGAAGCTCAAAAAACCGCAAATTTCTTACGCAGACTGTGAAGTTATGAGTGCATTTCAGACTTTGCCGATACGCTCATCGTGATTTTTGAGGCATTATCTGTAAGAAACAACTCTTATTTTTGCTCTAGCAAAAGTTTGCAACAGGCCCATTCTGTAAATTGGACCAGTCAAAAAATGATAAAATGCATGCCTAGACGAGAAAGATTCGGACGACTTAGATGTTGGCTTTCGTTTTTTTAAACAGTTGAGCATGCACCCGAGTTCGAGGCGTCAAAATTTGGCAATGGTGTCGGGGCAGGGCGGGACTGAAGCTAAAGTGCCAGCGGCGAATTTAAGTGGTTGCGCGGCGCGGCGCAGTCGTGCCAACTCAACCGGGATAGCCGACCGAATAAACGCATTCGGACGCGAGGAAAAACGACCATTTTTTAGAGTCACCCGACCGCGATGCCCGGCGCGGGTGCGGCGGAACGATGCCAAATCTCCTTAAAATATAAAATTTCCACAGGCTCATGAGTAAAAATATCACTAAATTTGCGAGATATTGGCAATGGGGTCCGTGCGGTTGGCGCAATATATCAAGCGTTTCCGTAAATGCCAGCGCTGCCACTATACCGGGACCCTACGAGGTAAAAAGTAAATAAGGCGGGGGGTTTTGGATCAGCACCAACGGGCAGCCCTGGCGGACCCTGATGACCTGGGCTCTGGCCTTTGGGTGTGCAGCAAAGGCTTGGTGCTTGGACGTGATGCTGGGTCCAGCTCTGGACGTTGGCAGAAATCAGATATTTTTTTAAAGCGCATGGATCCTATTTTTGAAAGCAAAGTGACGTGCAATTTCTGTCCGAAATTTTGCTTATTTTGACGCGTCAGAGAAGAAATCAGTAATGTCTTGGGTTGAAACCGAAAGAGACGAAGTCACTTTTAGTTAAACCTTAATTAACTTTCATAAACTTTGGGTGGACTTTCATTTTGAAGCAGGAGAATTCAGAAAGTGCTATACATCGTATTTGGACGAAGGAGCACAACTTCACAATACGAATGCAAACATGTACATTGTATATACGTGCAATTTTGGTCCAAACTTTTGCTGATTTTGGCGCGTAATCAGAGAAGATCTTAGTAACGTTTTCACTTGGAAACTTCAGACTCATCCCTGGTTAAAAGTATCATTGACACGGGAAAAGAAGTCCCTTAGATCATGAGTCTAGACTTTAAAAAATCGGAAAAAACAACTCTTGATTCAATCGAATTTTTGCTTAAATCAAAAGGAAATCCGCTTAAATTAAGAGACTCGGCTCAAGCGAATCAAGAGTATTTTCTCTTATCAATGTTAAGAGTCTGGACTCTGGATCCAAGAGACTTTAATTCAAGGGGACGAGCAGAATAATTTTGCAACGTTGGAATGTAGTAACTTCATCTGATAAAATAGAAAAGAAAAAAAATCTTGCGGAAAAATTGCCGCTATCAAAAGAAAAGATGCACTACTTTACGAGATCCCGTCTCATCTGCGGCCTGAGTGGCCTGACAGTTTTTCACCAAACAAATTTCCATTCATAAATATTTATGCTCGATGTTTGATAATTTCGTGTTGAGACTAGGCTAGATCTCACGAAAAACATGACAACCTCCCTGAATTCAAAACAATATGCAAGTGCGGGGTGATTGACGCACAGTAGGTCGCAAGAAAGACGATTTGAGCGGGAGAAAATTCACAGGAGAGTACGGAATTTCCAAAAAAGAACAATAATTCTAAAACCATGAAAATGTTCCAAAATTTCAACATTTTCATTCAAGTTGTATTTCCTCATAATCTCTCGACGAATAGAGTACCTTAGTTATTTGCGATTCCAGGATGTCTACTAAAACAGGCTGACCAAAAATCAGTACTAGTACGGTACATTCCCAAGGAATTAAGTACCTTCTCGACAGAAAAATGCAGTACTTTTTCAGTACCTCCAATTGACGAATTTCGAAAAATTGCAAAAATTTGGATTTCCCGCTCAAATTGCGACGCAAATGAAAAAAATTTCGGACCTTTTTACGAATTTCCCGCAGTTTTTCAGTACTTCCGGACCTCCTTCAAAAAATCAGTACTATTTCCGGACTTGTACACACCCTGGATTCTCAATTAACACAGAACCGGCGGCCTGTAGCCTGCTGTGCGACGGCGTTACCGAACCGTAGATTTCGTCATCATGCGGAATTCGATCCAATACTAAACAAAGACGAAAAAATTGGCGGTCAGAGTGATGAGACAGCCGCTTAGTACACCCTCGACTATTGCTTGGCCAAGTTTCAGACTGATGACAGCGGATCGTGTTCGTGTTCGCAACACTGACACACTCGAACCGAAAAGTGAAGAGTGAGAGGTTACGAGAAAGTGAAAGAATGCGGCGACCGCGTCTCTGTGATTTGCACTTCAAAAGAGCGAAAAACATATGCAAAATCGAACTAACGGAAAAATAAAGAAAAATTGGTGACTTTCGTCGGGCTATACTTTTATACTGCCGTGCTAAGAAAAGACGCCGTATGAACATTCGAGAGTTGCCAAATTTCCTTCGATAAATAGTTCATTTTTGAGGAGAGTCATGAATAAACTTCCGAGAAATTTTTCGGGGACTTCAGGTAAAATAGCGAACGAAATTATCTGAAAAATTGGAAGAAAAATATTCAAAAATTTTCCCGAAAATTCGCGATTTACTTGAGGAAATTTAGCAACGCCTAAAGGTTCATACGGCGTTCTTCCTTAGCACGGCAATATAGACCTTTCATTATTGGTTGAAGATTTCGTTTGACTTATTTCAATGAATCCTGGAAATATATCAATATTATCAGGGCAGTAATTTCTTCGAGCACGCTTGTGATTTCAGGGTCTAATTTCGGGCACATTTTCTGATATTTCAGACGAGATTTCCGGATGTTTCTCGCAGATAAATTTACACTCGTATGATTTAAAAAAAATATCGGCGGTTTCTTTTTACATTCGAGAAGTCTCAAGCGCCGTTGAAAAAATAGGTCAATAATATATGAGGTTTTAAAGTTTGATATGTATAATAGGCTGCTCCATTCATCGTAGGAGAGTAAAAGCTCTCATACGAAGCACGTAATCGTAATTCGATCGATTATCAAATGAGTTAAAGGAATAGACAACAAAGTAACGTAAATAGATTAAAATGCTAACGCATTGATTCATCGCTACTAACTTCTTGAAGTCGTTACAAAACTTCACAATGAGTAGAACAGCAGCAGACGCAAAATAATCTTGAGACTTTTTTTTTTAGTAAACAAAATTATTTTACATTAATACGGTAATTATTATAATACAAGAATTCAGCTGTTTCGTTGAATGATGATTCAACGAAACAGGCGAATTCTTGTCAAAGGTTGTCTCCCAGTGAAAGGTCATCAAAAAAATGGTACGTATTCTGTCACAAAACGACCTCTCTCTTGATCAAAACTGCGTATTATAGACGGTGCCATAAACCTACGTTTTTTCGAGACCTTGAGGTAAGTCAAAGCACGAAGTAATTTTTTCAAAGGTCATAACTCTCTGCTTCAATTACTCGTAACATTTTACACACTGGGATTGAAAAAATCGAACTTGGAACAACTCAATTCCCTATATTGACGGTTTACTTTTTTATTTCTGCGATTACTTCTGCTTTTTCTTTCTGATAAGTATACAGAATTTTAGACTCGAGGTAAATCACTTAAAATGGTTGATTTGGTAGAGTTAGCAATACATTACGAAACGTACGAAACATCTTCGTACTAACTTATTCGTACTAACTTCTTTGTACTAACTTCTTTATACTAACTTCGGTGTTGGTGGCAGTAGTAGTGTCATCTGCAGCACATCTTTCCCACCCGACAATTCCAAATACCAAAACAACAACCGACGCAACATTTCTCAACAAAACCATCGTATAACACCACCGACCGATCACGTCAACATCGTAGGAAGCAAAGTTAAAAAATTTCTGAAATCTAGTGAATAGGTTCAGAGAATCGCTTCACGCAGGAAAAAATCACACAGAGAAAAAGCGGGGCTGGTGAAGAATGGGAGCGGGTAATAGCTCCGGTTATCACATCGGATTATCGATAAAGCGAGTATGCAAATGTGTCCTTTGTTTCCCCGGCTTCTTTCAAATGGTGTTTCCAATTAAATGATAAAAGGAGGCGGGCTTTGCGCGGCAAGCTCATGTAGTAGGTCGACCTCTCTTTCATAAATCCTCTCCAATTCAATTCATTTTGAGTCTAAGTTGTGCATTTTAATTTTACAAACATATCATCTCTAGTAAAAATTGATTAGGACCCTTTCAGAAGGGCTGTATAGTCGTGAACGGATCCCGTTCAATTTTTCAAGGGCTTGTAAATGAAAAAAAAATTGAAAAGGAGAGGGTGCAGAGACCTTCTCTCACGTTGAAATTGTGTATTACAGCGTGAAACCTCCTTGTTAGATGTGGAATGGAACAAAAATGTCTGTCTTATAGATATACGTCTTTTCTCAACCTACTTCTGATGGGAATTTTTTACTTCCAGGGTGTCTACTTAAACAGGCTGGCCAAAAATCAGTACTTTTTCAGTACATTCCCGAGAAATTGAGTACCTTCTCGACAGAAAAATTCAGTACTTTTTCAGTACCTCCAATTGGCGAATTTCGGAAAATTTCAAAAATTTGAATTTCCCGCTCAAATTGCGACACAAATTTAGAAAATCCGGACCTTTCTACGGATTTTCCGCACTTGAAGTACTTCCGGACCTCCCTTAAAAAATCAGTACTATTTCCGGACTTTCCAGACTTGTAGACACCCTGCGGAACTTCGGGAAATCGGCGAATTAATTCCGAAAAACCCAGAATCTGTGTTAAAATACAACGGTAGCACTGCCAGGCCATTGTATTTCGGAATTTTTCACCGGACCTTCCGAAAAATCGGGACTTTCCTCGGATCTTTGGGAAATCGGAATGAATTCCGGGATCTTCGGTAAAATAAAAAAGTAGCACTGCCCAGCCATTACCGCGGTCTAATTCCTATACCTTCCGCGATTCGATAGGACGCAATTGCTCCCCATCCCACCCCGGAACCCCGAGTAACGACTCCATGACGCACCCGATCGCCGAATCGTCATCTGGATCCGGAATCCAGCCGGCGCCCAAACAAGGAAACCGTCGCGAGGCCTTCAACAGCCCCCCCCCCTGGGGGGAGGGAGGGGGGCATCGCGGACGCGGTAGACGGCGCGACTCGCGAACGCGCGAAAACCTCCCCCCCCCCATTCCGACGTCGACACAATGGAGTGACGTCGCGGACGCGGGGTGGGGGTCTCGTCTCATCTCGCACGGCATCGGTAGTGCTCTCGGATGGTGATCCTGACATTGAACTCGGGGCGCCGGGGAGCGGGGACGGGCGCCGCGACGCCCGACATCTCGTCCGTCACGGATTGACAGCGCCGCGACGCCAGACAACTCGGTCAAACGCGCCGGGCCGGGCGGGGACACCCGCTGACGTAGCCCCGTCTCCTTAGAGCTTCCAGGGCTCGGGTGAAGAGCGACGGATGAGCGAGTGCGCGGGGGAAATGGACCGGGGAAGGTCCACGTGGGGAAAGAGAGAGAGGGCGGTAGTCAGGGCTCTCGGATGTGCTGAAATTTTGGCGAAAATGTTGATTCTGTGAAACGGAAATAGGTAAGAGCGGAGTTCTGGGAAAACTGCAGCTCACTTTCTACGCTTTCCTTCGAGACTCTGGGAGCGTCAACGGGAAGTGCTGATGCCATTTTGCAATTTTTGGAAACGATGTATCATAGCAGAAATACTTGTGTACCTTGGGACAGTGTTTTTACAGAATTCTTTCGCAAATGATAGCAAGAACACTGGGAAAAAAACACATTGGATCTGGAGTCCAGACTCTTAAAAACATCCACAAGAAAAAGAACTCTTGGTTCAATCAGAATCTAGCTTAAACCAAGAACCGAGCCTCTTAATTTAAGCGGATTTCGTTTTGATTCCAGCAAGAATCCGATTGAATCAAGAGTATTTTTTTTTTTTCCAGTGAACTTAACTTGAAAATTTGAGGTGCATGGGTTACACAGTTTGTATTTTGCATAGTGTTATGTTCCAAAAACAAGGAAAATCTTAATGGATTTACGGTGTTTTTGCTTAGCACGGTAGTCATGTCAATGGTCAATGGGTGTATAAAACTAATAGTCCATTCCACCATAGACCCATAAATAATAGACCCATAATAGACCCTTTCCAACCCTGAGCACTTCCTATTGACGATTACGGAGTTTCGAAGAAAAGTGTTAAAAATGTGACATGATTTTCTAAAAACTCAGCTCACACCTATTTCTGTTTCTAAAAATCAGCATTTTCGCCATAATTTGAGCACACCCATTCACGTTTCCTCTAGAGCTTGGAAAAATAAGTTTGAAAATCTTTATACCTCAAACGGGGAGAGAAAGAAAACGAATAAACAAACAAGTTGGATTTTGCAATCGCTAGCGATAGCAATATTCGTCATGGGAACGTTAGCTTCTGAGATATGAAAATGTTAAGGTACAGTTCGTTTGTAGTATCTTCTGAATTGAAGGGGCTATGTAATTTTGTGTTGACATCTCTTTTTTAACATTTTTAATTATTTTCTTTGCATACAAGAAAGCTGTTATGTACCAATTATTTATTTTCGTTGGATTATATATGGTTTTCGGAAGTTAACGCATTTAAGTTTCAGGTTCGCTTTTTCGGCGTAAAGTGTACATAAGGTGTCCCAAAAGCACCGGGACTTGTTCTGTAACTTCGAAAGTAAGATAGATACAGACATGATCTTGATTTCATTTTAAAGATCAACTCAATACCTATCGATTAAAACCAAGATCAGCTCAATCGGATAAAAATTGACCGAGTTATGGCAATTTGAAATCAGCGAGGAAAGTTTACGCCTACGGTTTTTAAGGAAGATTCTTCATCGCCGTAAATCGAAAAGTCGGCCGATAAAGTGATGCTTATTGTGTTTTTTTATTTTCGAGGTGTCATTTATCAACATTTTGTACCATCAAACACAACAGTTGACAGTGCGTATTATTGCAAAGTACTAAAGGAGTTGAGAATGCACATTTCCCGGAAACGGTCGGACTTGAAAGCTTCGTGGATACTCCATCAAGACAATGCGCGGCCTCACACATCGAGCTTAACACGTGAATTTATGAGTAAAAATGGAGTTGAAACAATCCCTCATCCCTCTTATAGTCCTGACTTGGCTCCATGTGATTTTTGGATGTTTCCTGCGCTTAAAAAGGAGCTTCGCGGACGAAGATTCGTATCGAAGACAAAAATCCAGAATGCAATTCAAAACTTCTTCAACTCCATCCCAGAGGAAGAATTCAGGAAAACAATGTTGGATAAGTGGCAAGAGCGCATGAAAAAGTGCATCCGGTTTGATGGACGGTACTTTGAAAAGCAAAAGGAAGTTATGGAAGATTCGGAGG
Organism: Bemisia tabaci; assembly: GCF_001854935.1. NCBI lineage: Eukaryota > Metazoa > Arthropoda > Insecta > Hemiptera > Aleyrodidae > Bemisia > Bemisia tabaci. The sequence goes on along the minus strand of NW_017547174.1, from coordinate 4,119,749 downwards.
AAAGTGGATACGAATATTAACTTTTTGAATCCTGGTAAGCGAAAAATCTTCCTAAAAACCGTAGGGGTAAACTTTCCTCACTAATTTCAAATTGTCATAACTCGGTCAATTTTTATTCGATTGAGCTGATCTTGGTTTTAACCGATAGGTATTGAGTTGATCTTTAAAATGAGACCAAAATCATGTCTGTATCTATCTTACTTTTGAAGTTACAGAACCAGTCCCGGTACTTTTGGGACACCCTACGTATGATATTTTTACTCTACACATATGCCCAAATACGCATCATAAGGCACCTATGTGCTTCCTAAGTTGCCAAGTATTAATTATTGTTAGATTATTGGTCTAAAACATTCAATACAACCAGTAAAAATTAACTGTCCCCTGCGAGATTCGAACCCCCGCTTGCACAAAAAGTGTCACATTCCCAGAGGCAGAACGGTAACGCAGCCATTTGAGCTATTTCGCTTCTCAGATATGCATGGAGAAAAAGAGAACACTTAAGTGATCTCGGACGCTGAGCGGGGCTTCACAAAAGACGTCCTTGAGATTTCAACGGTTCGGCCACTGGCGTGATAAGACACAACGGATCAACCGCATTACTCTGTGAGACATTGTTTACCTATGCTGTCATGTGTCACGAGGTTCATATCAACAGGCATTTGCGATCGCGGCAGTAAGCTCAGGCAATATTTCTGTATTCATGGATTAAATCCATCAATCGAGTTCTGATTTTGGCTCATATATCCGTAACGGGTCCTCCAGAGCAATTTTCCACCTTGTACGATGGTTATTATTTCTTTATATCTATGTTTAAAATTTGAGGTGGGATAATGGCGGCTTCTCAAGAGCAACGAGGTAGGCGATCTTTTGCACCAACGAACAGAAAACTGATGGGGAAAAATAACCAATCAGAACCTCCCAAAAAAAAGAATTTACCTAAAAACGGAACTTCGTGGTTCTGCGCAGATTTACCAGTCAGACACGACATCTTAAGGTGGAAAAAAACTCGCTAAAAGCGAATTTTAGAAATCAACACAACTTGACGTAGAGACATGATTGGCTAAAAAATACAACGGTTTTTGATACATCGGAAAATCAACCAAAAATCGGAGACTGGGAGAAACGCTCAAGGTCGCAGAGGTATAGGGAATCCCATTGTGAAAGCAACGGAACGATTGTAATATCATGGGGAACTCCGTTCCCATGACAACAAAACACGAAAACGATCGGACAGTGTCTTGCAGAGGATAGTCAGTACAGACATGAGGACTGAAGCAACACTTCGGCCGGCCAGTAATAATCGACCAATTGGCAGGACAATTGAACGCGTCGGGCTCCTGATTGGTCAGTTTCCTTTTTATGAGCCATGCCCTTGCTCTTGTTACGACATCTTCTTTATGCTCGCGATAGAGCCACCACGAAGAGAAGACTCAACAGCCTCAGCTGAGATCTCGAGGATCCGGGTGAGTCAGAGAGCTCCGGGAACGAGAACGGAAATTTCCGGTAACGAGAACGGAATTTTCCGGGAACGCTCCTAGGAATGTGTGAGCGGTCTAAGTGCAGATAATAGAGAGCTTTTCAATTCTACATAAAGTTCCCGAAGAAAGAAAATTCTTAGTATAATCAGCTCTGATAACGTCCTCCTCCTTCTAAAGAACTTAACTCCATTTCGATATTGCCAAATTTCTCCTCGCAAATTGCATTTATATTAGAAGTATTTTGGGCATATCTAACTGAAAATTTTGCTGAGTTTCTTTCTGATCTCATGCAAAAATCGGAAATATCTTGGACAAAAATTGCATTGACATTCTCGTAAAAAAAAAAAAAAATGCTTGACTCAAATTTGGAACTTCAAACGAAGTTACGCTCCCAAAATTGTCGTGGGCTTTCTTCAAAAGGGGAAGGTTTCCCACCGATCCTTTGTCTGATCACCTCTAATAACGCCGTTTCCTTCACATAAGAGCGTAGCTAATTTCAATGTTGCCAAATTTCTCCTCGCAAAATGCTTTTTTACTGGAAAATTTTTGGGCATTTCTGACAGAAAATTTTAGAGCATTTTTTACTGAAAATTTTACCAATTTCTTCTAATCTCGTGCAAAAATCAAAAAAACTTGGACAATAATTGCACAGGTACATTCTTGTAGACAATTGAATAGTCAAGAGTCAAATTTGCAAGCTTCGAATGAAGTTTCGTTCTTACGTTCGGGGATGAGAGGCCGAACGCTGGTATTAGAATTCCCTGAATTTTTTTTCTTTCAAAAAAACCAGAAATAAAAACAGAAGGGGTTTTCAAAACCGGGAGGCCAATTCGAAAAATGGGAAGGCTATGAACTTTCGGCCTGGCTGAGAGGACTATGAATGAACCGCAGGAGCTGACAAAAGTCAAGAATACCGCGTCAGGAGAAGAGGGCCGGTTTGGCGACATTTTTAAAATTTTACGACCGCCAAGCAGCCGATTCGTGCGACAATTTAAGACCGACAGCGTTCCACGACCGAGCCACCGCCGGAAAAGCGGTTTCTTAACTGGAAAAGAAATCCTGGGTGATCCGAGAAATGGCTTCGGGCCTCTCTCTTTCAACACTCAAATGAAGATTTCGGAAATTACGAACGGAGGAAGCTTGCTGACCACTCCTGCTTCCTCCTGAAGTGGTTGATTATGTGGGTACTTTTCGCCTAGGTGGACTTTCTTTTCCGGCAAATAATGAGGGAATAATACTGCCGTGCTGAGGAAAACGCCGTATGAACGCCGGCGTTGCCAAATGTCCTTCAAAATATCACGCTTTTCAAGAATATTTGTGGATATTTCTCTTCCGATGTTTCAGAGAATTTCGTTGGTAATTTGATCTAAAAAGCCTGGAAATTGCAAGGAAAAAGAAGTTTCGTCAAAAACAAATGTTGTCAGAGAGGCTCACTTTCGAAAGCTCATACGGCATTTCTCCTTCTTAGCACGGCAGAATTGGAAGAGGACAAAATTTAACCTTCGGACACTTCAGGATTGCCACAGAATTAGAAATAAATTTCCCTGACGCATTTTGCTAAAATTCCCGAACAATTGAGGTATACTAGATGGATAGAAATTCATAATAAATTCAGGCAAAATTTGTTGTTCTAAACGTCAAGTTCATTCAAGAAACAAAATAAAGGCGACCTAAAAATTGTTCCCGAACAATTTCACAATTTTCTCTGACATTTCCAGGTTTTCCCTAACTTTACAAAATTCCCTGACATTTCCCAGTTATCCCTGACTGCGGCAACCCTGACAATTATAAGGGCAAGTGCGTGAGTAATCCTTCAAAACGGCGATTGTGGATCAGTGGATCAAGTCCTCGCAGAAATTTTTAAGGCTTCGACTTCCCGGAAAAGATATAGGATATCAATAGAATGTTAATCCTGTTTAGGCCTCCGACAAATTTTATAGCCACCTAACGACTTTTCCTCATGTCTTCGTCCGCGATTAGCGTCGTTCACTCCTCAATAAACTTGCAATTGCTTGGATTTTATTACGCACCGACAATTTGAGAGATGTTTTGAACTGTCAACCCTTTTCTCTCCGAGTAAATTTTGCCTCCAGAAAAACTTAACAGCAGTACCGCCACTTTCGAGCCTTTTTAAAAAAGATGATGAGTGTTCCTAACAATTGTGAGGGGCGCTATATTGAATTCACCCTATGATTCCAGTCGTACCTTACTATTAGCATGTCGCGCCACTTAAAGTCACCGATCTAATTAAATTCAAAGGTTTGCGAAATCTTGTTCACTGACAAAATAATTTTTAGCAATGTAAAAATGTCCGAAATCGTCCTTTGATGAAAGTTCAGTCAAAAAAAATTCATCATACACAAGAGATCAGTTCATGTTCCCACGCAGAGCACACTAAAAAATGAGAAAACCATGATTTAGCCGGCTTAAAATTGTGGGGTAAAAATAACTTATTCCAATGTCAAAATATTCAGAACTACCGAAAAAGTTCGTCAGAGTAAAAAACGATTATCGGAGATAGGACATGACCTCATTTTTTCAAGTCAAGAAAGTTCGTCATAAAGTTCATCGCGTTTTCTCGGGAAACACACGAAAAATTGCCTCTTTTTCATGTAATGCATGAATCATTCAAATTGGTATTGTTCGAAATCGTCCTTTGATGACTATCCAAGAGAAATACGTCATCATACACATGAAATCAGTTGATGTTCCCACGCAGAGCACACTGGAATAGTGAAAAACTACTATCCAGCCGGCTTAAAATTGTGGGGTGAAAATAACTAATTACAATGTGAGAATATTCAAAACTACCGAAAAGGTTCGTCAGAGTAAAAAACGACTATCGGAGATAAAACGTGACCTGATTTTGTCAAGTCAAGAAAGCTCATCAAAAAGTTCATCGCGTTTTCTCGGGAAACACACGAAAAGTTGCCTCTTTTTCATGTAATACATGAATCATTCAAATAGGTATTGTTCGAAATCGTCCTTTGATGACTATCCAAAGAGGAATACATCATCATACACATGAAATCAGTTGATGTTCCCACGCAGAGCACACTGGAATAGTGAAAAACCACTATCCAGCCGGCTTAAAATTGTGGGGTAGGCTCAGAAACAGCCTCAAAATGTATACACCATAAAAAACAACGCAAAAAGCAACTGACCACTAGAGCGCATTACTCTCGAATTTTACTGGATACGAATTTCCGGAATGGCATTTTACCACGCATCAGGACAAATAGTAGCTCTGACTAGATCAGATATTTCAAGAGGGACCGTATCTTCAGGGAGAAAAATTTACGGTTTTTTTCCCCAAAAACTTAAACCACATTTTTCTACAAGCTAAGAATTTTATACTCTTGAAACTTCAGCTCTCATACTTCCTTCAATTTTGGAGCTTTCATTGTCGAGCGAAGGCCAAAATTTTTAGATATTTTTCTCCATGAATTTGAAAAAAATTGAAGAAAAATTTCTCCTGGAAGGTAAGATCCCTTTTCACAGACCCAGTCACCAATAAGCTTACGAGCTAAGATCAGTCGTCCAGGGTGGCTGAAGAACTAAGATAATGAAATTCCCTGACATTTCCCAGATTTTCCCGACACATATTTTCAAAAAGACGGTCAGAAATCGTTTTCAAGCAAAATTTGTCTTTCGATACGTCAAACCCCCTCGAGAAAGCCAATGAAGGTGAGTAGACGATTTTCCTCCGACATCTTCGTCATTTTCCTCGACCTTTCCAGGTTTTTCCTGACTCAAATATACCCTCACATTTCTCGGTTTTCCCTGACTGTGGGAACCCTGAAAGGAAGTTGATTTGACGATTTTTCCCTGACATTTCCCGGTATTCCCCGACTGTGCCACCCTGTCATTCAACGTGAACTCCATCGAGAGAAGCTTCCGACTACAACCCACGTGGACCCGGATGTGGGTATCGTAGTGGTTGTACGGGCCGGGTCGGGCGACGGCGGCGACGATGCGGTCTCCATTCATAAATCAAAGCGCGGATCAATAGTCAAGTGGCGTCAATGAACAATTGATTTCTAACGAGCTTCGAGTAGCTCGGGTTACGAACAATACACCCGGCGGCGCCCTGCTGGGCTCCGAAAATTCCCTGCCGTACGTCGGATGGAACTTGCGGAGGAATAAGTACAGGGTGGACTATGAGGTATTCGAAGATGGGGGAGTAGAGCTGCCGTGATAGCGAAAAGAGCAGCAAGTGCAAAAATGAAGTTTTGAGAGAACGGGCTCAGAAGCGTCTGGCCGGAAAATTTTATTGAAAGAAGCCTCCGTTCTTTCGTCAAATTGCACGGATCATTCACTGGAAAAAAAAAAAAAAAACTCATTGGATCTGGAGTCCAGACTCTTAAAAACATCGACAAGAAAAAGTACTCTTGATACAATCAGAATCTAGCTTAAATCAAGAACCAAGCCTCTTAATTTAAGCGGATTTCGTTTAGATTCAAGCGAAAATCCGATTGAATCAAGAGTATTTTTTCTTGTCGATGTTTTTAAGAGTCTGAACTCTAGGTCCAATGTGGTTTTTTCCACAGTGTTCGAAAGACGCCTAGAAATCGTTTTGATTATTGAAAATCGACTGATTTTATTTCCATTACATGTAGAGGGTATTTTTCATTTCCATGTAACGTTAGTGTTGGGAAAGACAACCGTAGGGGCTGTCTCCAGCGCCTGCTTTCGTGGTTGCGTCTTGGACACACGACAAACACAATTTCAGGTTAAAAATTGGCAGAAGAGGGCTGCACATTACCTGAAAGCACTGTTTTCATTGGCTGTCTAGAGGAATGATGGCAATCATTGCTGACTTGCCTGAAACTACCTCATTTTTTGCGCACTAACGGATTCCTTATGTCTCGTTTTTATACAGTTACGATGAATTTTGCTGATTTCTCTGTTTCAGTGATTTCAGCTATTTCAAGGCGATACTCTGGGAAAAAAAACACTTTGAATCTAGAGTCCAGACTCTTGAAAACATTGACAAGAAAAAGGACTCTTGATTCAATCAGATTTGGACTGAGTTAAGCAGAAAGGAACCAACCCACATTTTGGAAGAAACTGAGTTATGAGTGGTTTTGAACTCAACCACTGCTCTACTATCTATCGCCAAAAATTCAAAATTTTTGTTGGAGCAAATATTGCAGAAATTGAACTTGAAGTTTATTTTTTACATTGAGTCTTATGCAGGAGCCAAACTTTAAACCTCTTTTTCTCGGTTCGATCCCGATGTGGCTTGGTTCCTTTCTGTTTAACTCCGTCCATTTAAGCTTAAATCAAAAGGAAATCCGCTCAAATTAAGAGGCTGGGTTCCTGATTTAAGCTTAAATCTGATTGAATCAGAGTCCTTTTTCTTGTCGATGTTTTTAAGAGCCTGGACTCCAGATCCAATGTGTTTTTTTTTCCCCAGTGTACGTTCTTCCGCCCGGGAAACAACGATTTTCGTATGCCATCGGTATCCTCCAAAAAATTATACCTCAAAAAGATATTACGTACACCATGTGCGATCTTAAAGTTCTGCTTTACTGGATCCAGCACAGAAACACGCTTATCCAGTCGATTTGGGCGCTATCGCGTTATTAGATGAAGCGTCTTATCTGCGCCCGCTTCGGCAATGTTGCCGAATCGAACCGTCTAGATCAGTTCGTGACGAGCGTGAAACGACAACTTGGCAACGTTGGCTGTAGATAGCTATGCCCTAAAGGTCAAAACCGCGTAAAATCGGGTGGAAACCCTGTGTGGAATCGCGGTTACCACTCGGTTTTTCGTCTTGCGTTCTGTTATGTCACTGCGTGGTAAAGGCACCGACTACAGATATCGCGGATCGGTTTCGGCACTTGCCTCGCGCTCATGTAACTTCACCACCCTGATCAGGGTGACCATGGACGGTGTTCTAGCAACTTTTAAAACAAAAAAAAGTTCACTCTGCTTTGGTGCAAATGAATTGAGAATCGTTTGATTTAGAAAAACAACGCGAGTATTTAATGGAATGAATAAAATGTTTAAAAAATGTTGAAGGACTCAGAATGGAGATATTGCATGTGTGAAGAATTTGCGATTTGACTGTGGATTCTTACATAAAAGTTCGCGAGAAACACGATGGGGCCGCTGGTTTTCTCTGAGATCAACACCCAAGCTCACAAAAAGCTCTCAAGTTGAGGCCAAAGTGGAGGGGATATTCCACGCTATCCTGAGAGTCCACCTCTACATCAAGACAAACTCTCCATGCAAAGATAGGAGCAAATACATTGAAGGGCTGCCACTTTACTTGGGGACTCTAAAACTGAAAACACGGCAACCCTGCTAAAGTATTTGCTCCCTATCTTCGCATAGAGAGTTTGTCTTTATGTAGAGGTGTACTCTCAGGATAGCGTGGGATGTCCCCTCCATTTCTGCCTCAACTTGAGAGCTTTTTTGAGCTTGGATGTTGATCTCAGAGAAAACCAGTGGCACCATCGTGTTTCTCGCAAACTTCTACGTAAGAGTCTATTGTCAAATCGCAAATTCCTCACATGCAACATCTCCATTCCTGACTATCCAGAGTGCAGGACACCATAAACTCCATACCAGTAACCCATTAAGTTACCAAACTTTTGGGGTTGTAACTCATTCACAAAGGCATCGGTAAAAACCTGATGGATTCCCACACTATCCCACATGCACGTCCATTCCTCCACGACAAAAAGGTGCTCGAGATGACAAGAATCCGCACCCTTCCGACCCCCGCGGGGCTATGACCTCAAGACGAAGGGTGGCGGGGGGTGGAATAATTTTTTAACGCAGCGCGTGGCGACGCGGGGCAGGGCGCGGGGCCCGGGTAAATTGGGGAGGGTCCCTGGCTCTCGGCTCGCACCCTTTGCTCTCGTAACTCGAGCGGAGGGCCAGGCAGGGACAGGGATAATCTCATTTGGCCCCTCCCGCGCCCCGCGCTATTTTGCATCTAAATTAATTACCTCCTCCCGAAGCCCTTGCAATGGTAACCGGGGCTTTAAACTCACTCGCACGACGCATGGCACCGTAGTTGCCGGATTGTCCTGAAATATCGACGCTTTTCCCTACGCAGGTTGATCCAGGGTTAAACGACAGGACTGCAGGGGCGTATGGAGATGTTGCATGTGTGAGGGATTTGCAATTTGACTGTTGTTTCTTATGTAAAAGTTCGCGAGGAACACGATGGTGCCACTGGTTATCTCTGAAATCAACTCTCAAGCTCAAAAAAAACTCTCAAGTTGAGGCCAAAATGGAGGGGATATCCCACGCTATCCTGAGAATCCACCTCTACAACAAGACAAACTCTCCATGTAAAGATAGGGAGCAAATACATTAGCAGGGTTGCCGTGTTTTCAGTTTTGGAGTCCCCAAATAAAGTGGCAGCCCTGTCAATGTATTTGCTTCCTATCTTTGCATGGAGAGTTGGTATTGATATAGACGTGGACTCTCAGGGTAGGGTGGGATATCCCCTCCATTTTGGCCTCACTTTGAGAGCTTTTTTTGAGCTTGGGAGATGATTTCAGAGAAAACCAGTGGCACCATCGTATTTCTCGCGAACTTTCACTTAAAAATCAATGGTCAAATCGCAAATCCCTCCCACATGCAACATCTCAGTTCTAAGCTGCAATACTCTCTTGAATTATTTCCTTTCCTTCTCTCTACAGGGGTGGTTGGTGACTTTTGGTGGATAAACGCTCGTTGATTTTTCTGTGATGAAGCATTTTATAAGAAAAAATTGAAAAAATCTAGAACGGAGCTACAGCGGTTTCGTTAAGGAAGACAGCGTCCTCGGGATATATTGCATGAACCCAGTCAATTCTGCAATCTTGGAATGGAGTAACGTTCCGTCGTTTAGGTAACGAAAGTAAGAATAGACCTGCAGGGCGATTTTTTGCCGAGGGTTTACTTATGACGTCACGGACAGCCTTCGCACCATGCAACGCACTGATTACGGAAGCCATCGATGGGTTATCGAGCGGCCTTGATCTGCGGGGTGTCAACAAACTCCAGGCGAAAAATTGTATCACTTCTCCGAATTGTTTCCGAAAAGAATGAGATTTTAATTGTTTCATCCGCGTAAAAATGCAATGTTTGTGACGGACACTGGGAAAAAAACACATTGGATCTACAGTCCAGACTCTTAAAAACATCGACAAGAAAAAATACTCTTAATTCAATCAGATTTTTGCTTAAATCAAGAACCAAGCCTCTTAATTTGAGCGGATTTCCTTTTGATTTAAGCAATAATCTGATTGAATCAAGAGTCCTTTCTCTTATTAATGTTTCTCTAGATCCAATGTGTTTTTTATTCCCGTGGACCGCAGGAGAAGGGACCTAGGACCTTACAAGGGTAACGTCATTGGTATCAGAGCAAGGAGCATTAGGGAGGAAATTTTGAAATACCACCGTAATAGAGATACGTTTCTTTGCACTTTGGCTATCGATGTATGGATTAGGTGGTAACATGCAGGGAAAGCAAGATCAGAAAGATCAAACATTTCAATTAGAGTCGAACATTTTTGAGCTTTAACATTCCAATGAATTTCCCTGAACTAAACACTCTCCCAATCAGTCTTGAACTGATACTCATTAGAGCTCAAAAACTTTTGATTCCAATTGAAATTTTGAAATTTTTGGCTTTCTTTTCCCCGCAGGAAAGTGTGGACCCAGCACTATTTTACCACCCTGTTTACAAACAGTTTGGGCCACATTTATTAGTTTCTTTCTCATATTTTAAGAATTAGCATACCGATGGTCGAAATGCAACATTTTGAAGGCAAAAAGCGTGAAATACGCTGAAAAAAATAGTGTATTTTCTTCGGAAAATACACTAAAAACTCCGGCCGTGGAAGCCGTAGTTACCGGCTATATAGACATATCATCAGCGTTCCGGGCTCAGAGGCCGAAAAAGCCAGGCGCACATTGGTTCCAGAGCCCGATTTAGGCGGCATTAATTCGAAAAATTGACTTTTAATAAAAATGAAAAATGGCACCACTGGTCGATACTACATACTCTGGAGCGTATCTCGGCCAAATATCATGATGATTGGATGAGTGATAAGACAATTATAAGCTTCCAAAGGTAAGCGCGCAGGTCGTCTTTCTGCAGTTCATACCAGTTTCCTCGGTTATCACAGTGAAGTGATTTTTATATGTGAGGTTCGTCGCCATTTTCGGCACAAAAGCACAGTTTTTAAAAAGGAATCCTAAAATTGAAGGTAAGTTTAAGGTTTACCATGTTGAAATTATATCTTTAGATTAAGTCTACAGCTTTAGATAAACCCTTAGACATAACGCTATTTTACGTGATTTTCACGTATTTTTCCACATAAATGGCTGAATTTAACTACTTTGTCACCCTCCGACACCTTTTAAACGGCCATTTCTAGTTACTACTAATCCTAGGCATGATGTAGATACAAATATCTTTTGCCAGTTTTTGCCGGTTTTTTAAATACAGCCTTTTAAAGGTCGCCCGCTCGGTTCTCATGAGAATTGGATATATCACATTACGGGTTGGTGATACCGTTCTACCTTTCTAGCAATGATATAAAACTATTTTTTTCTTTGATATTCACTTAGAGAGGAGTCTATCCACTTGGTTTTTCGTAACAATCATGGCAAATACAATTTTTTAGGGGCCGCAAAACACTGATTAGACGTTTAATGTTGGTGCTAAAAATTATCTGATACGCCCTTAGTGGCTGAAAATAACTACTTTGTCACCCTCCGACACCTTTTAAACGGCCATTTCTAGTTACTACTAATCCTAGGCATGATGTAGATACAAATATCTTTTGCCAGTTTTTGCCGCTTTTTTAAATACAGCCTTTTAATGGTCGCCCGCTCGGTTCTCATGAGAATTGGATATATCACATTACGGGTTGGTGATACCGTTCTACCTTTCTAGCAATGATATAAAACTATTTTTTTCTTTGATATTCACTTAGAGAGGAGTCTATTCACTTGGTTTTTCAAAACAATCATGGCAAATACAATTTTTTAGGGGCCGCAAAACACTGATTAGACGTTTAATGTTGGTGCTAAAAATGATCTGATACGCCCTTAGTGGCTGAAAATAACTACTTTGTCACCCTCCGACACCTTTTAAACGGCCATTTCTAGTTACTACTAATCCTAGGCATGATGTAGATACAAATATCTTTTGCCAGTTTTTGCCGGTTTTTTAAATACAGCCTTTTAAAGGTCGCCCGCTCGGTTCTCATGAGAACTGGCTATATCACATTACGGGTTGGTGATACCGTTCTACCTTTCTAGCAATGATATAAAACTATTTTTTTCTTTGATATTCACTTAGAGAGGAGTCTATTCACTTGGTTTTTCAAAACAATCATGGCAAATAAAATTTCTCAAAAAAAAAAAAAAAAAAAAAAAAAAAAAAAAAAAAAAAAAAAAAAAAAAAAAAAAAAAAAAAAAAAAAAAAAAAAAAAAAAAAAAAAAAAAAAAAAAAAAAAAAAAAAAAAAAAAAAAAAAAAAAAAAAAAAAAAAAA
>NW_017547174.1:4091269-4107518 GCF_001854935.1 Bemisia tabaci | reverse complement strand
TACGCAAAAATCATGGAAATCGGCCCGGTAGAACGCTCAAACGAACTATGACAAAAAATATAAATTTACATTGTTTAAATGGGAGAATTCGCAACTTTACCACGTAATATATAAAAACCTGGGCCATATTTTGAAAATCTGAAAAGAGTTGGCTTATCTAGAGACAATTGCCCGTCGATAGCCGCAAAAATCATGAAAATCGGCCCGGTAGAACGCTGGAACTAAGCGTCACCAGTTTCACAAAATTAGGAGGTCTTGGAGCTTATAGTATAGATGCCCGGAAGTAAGGGTTTTTCCATATTATTATTCAGCAAAGACTTCATTTCTTTTTCTCATCATGATTTCTTTGTTCTTTCTTGTTGTTACAGGTTTGAGAGCCTCCAACCAGACATCACAAGTTCAAAACTCCTAATTAATTCAGTAAAATAACAAAAGCTGCGACTTTTACCTACTTTTTTTGGCATACCATTGTCTGAATCTATAAAATGTGATCATTACCCGCAAGAATATTCACCTCCTCTCGTAGCCAGTGAAATTTTTCTTTCAATGTAATTTTGTGTGACTTATTTTGATTGCTAAATGTGTTCATGATGTTAATTATTCATCAAATTTATATGCGATTTAGTTGCTGTACATTTTAATATACATGAAGTTTAAATTTGAATATATTTCTTGAATTTTGGACGAAAACTGACTCTTGCTCTTCTCGATTATTCGTAGGTACTTCAAAAAAAAAAAAAAAAATACAAAATACATTACAACCTCTTTAATTTAAAAAAACAACGGACCCGTGTCCGACACGTTCAATGCCTTTTCTCCCTGTCCAATAGTATTATTAGGACGATGTTTACTTTATTTTCATCCTGCCATTTCTTATACCTCAAAATTATGGAAGTAGATTCCGAAAACAGATCGTGTCAATTGCATGCAGGTATACTTCGTTCAGTTACTCAACGTGGCAACCCCCCCTTCCTCCCTTCTGAAATAATTATCCAAAAATGAAGAATAGTAAAATCGTTGGTCGTTTTGGATGATTAATCATTAAATGAGTCAAATGTATTACAGCTCAAGCTCTAAGCCAAATTGTCAAATAATTATTCCGGCATTTGAGCGTGAATTTGCTATTTTTCGCAAATTTACCATGTTTTAGTTAACGATGGAGTAAAACTGACTTCAGATTCGTGATCAGCGACCCAAAAAACATATAAAAACATGTATTGCATGCCAACAAAGGTGATACTCTAATTAATGCCGCCTAGATCTGGCTCTGGAACCAATGTGAGGCGTAGCACCCAGAGTAGTAGAAATTACGGCTCCAGCACTCGGAACTTCCAGTCTCTGAGCCCGGAACGGACGGTATGTTTAAAAGGCCCGTGGCATTTTTTTTTTCAGTGTAGCCTAAAAACTCAGCAAGGACGTTGCCTAGTTTTTCAAATTGCGTAATCGGAAAGTGAAACAAACACAGCCGACAATGGGACGCCAGCCTCGTGCAATTAGCGAAAAACGGTCTCTTCGCGATGGTGAGTTAATCGACAGCCGAGTGCTTAATTGACCCGACTGCCGGCCACTCTGAGGACGCCGGGAGGACACCAAGGTTTAAAATAAAGCCATGCGGTGACTCAATAACCGGGGCCTGACGTGAAACGTCACGATCCGAAATAATCGCAATGGACCACTAGACAAGGTACGAATTTAAGCGATCTGATACATGTTTCTAGACCAGAATTTCACGTAGAAAACGATTCACACTACGAAAATTACGGAAACCTACTCCTAACAAAGATATTAACGTTTTCATTTCACATTGGTTACGAGGAATTTGAACTGCCCGCTCACAAGAAACTCAAAGCTCTACGTGAGTCAAATCGCGCACTACAACGGTTTCAGCAAGCTTCTCAATCGAGCAATGTTCATTTCCCACCATGTGTTGTTCAAACTATTAGCAATTTGCTATAACTGAGCCAAAGCGTCAAGCTAGAGGTTGCCAGATTCTTATATCGCAAGAGACTGTCATGATAAACGTTTAGCGCGCGATGTGAATCACGCAGAGCATTGAGTTTTCATGAGCGGTTGGTTTGAATTCACACATCAAGAATCGTTAAATATCTTCGTAAGGAGTTAATTGCGGTAATTTTTGATGAGCGCATCGTGTTCTACGTGAAATTATAGTTAAGAAACATGTATCAGACTGCTGAAATTCGTACCTTGTCTAGTGGTCCATTGTAGTTTCACGTGTTGACGAATACTGCCGATCACGGCTGCCCCTCCGTCGAAAATCACATTCCGGAGTCCATCGTCATCGCGTTTTAATGCCGCGACCGTGAAGTTGAGTACTTCTGCTCTCGATCGATCGATGAGGGAAAGAAAGAAAGGAAAAGCGTTCGAGGCAAACACTGCCGTGCTAAGGAAGAACGCCGTATGAGCATGTGGACGTTGCCAAGTTTCCTCCGATAGAAACCGAATTTACTGGGGAAATTGTGAATATTATTTTCCAAAATTTTCAGACAATTTTGTACGCAATGGAGAATTTGCACGCAATTTTTTTATTGCTTCATCTGAAAGTGCCTAATGAGCTGAGTTCGCAATATTTTTCATAATTTTTTTCTGACACGGGAAATTGGAGAAAAATTGATTTAAAAGTGAGAAAATGTGCCGCCTTGTGACGTCATCTGGCGGCATTTCCCATTTAAACACATGTATTTTAGCAGAATCGGTTATTTTGTCATATCTCCTCTAATAATTGCTCGATTTATGAATCAAGGGTATCTTCGTGTTCAGTTCACTCAGAGGATTCCACTTAAACAGGAAATTCATCAAATTTCAGACCCTTGCAAATTCTCCATTATATCTAAAATATCGGAAAATTTCGACGGAAAAAATGCACAAGTGTTGTCAAAAATACACGTTTTATAAAGGGAAATTAGGCAACTCTCGAATGTTCATACGGCGTTCTTCCTTAGCACGGCAGACTGAAAGCGGAGGTCGAGGAGTCTGCGCTGCCGAGCTGAGGAAAAACGCCGTATGAGCCTTCAGGCGTTGCCAAATTTCCTTTGACAAATCACTAATTTTCAAGGACATTAGTGCATATTTTCCTTCCAATTTCTCGGATAATTTTGTTCGCAATTGAGGAGCTTTCCGGAAAAAGGGCACGTGGCAAAAAATTGCGTTTGAGAGAAATGGATTTGAAGTTTTGATCATTTCTCTATGGCCACTGACAGTGACTTTCGTTCGAAATCGGGAGTCCAAGCTGCGATGAAAGGTACGATCAGTGGCCAGAAATTAATGATGGAAACTTAAAATGCATTTTTCTCAAACGCTTTTTTTGCTACGTGCCCTTTTTCCGGAAAGCTCCTCAATTTGATCTAAAGTGTCTGAAAATTTCAAGGAAAAATATCGATAATTTTCCTAAAAAATAAACGTTTTATCGGAGTAAACTTGACAACTCTCGAATGCTCACGTTTTTTTGTGAACTTACTCTTCATTTTCAAAAGAAAGATCCCAAATAGGTCTGGCATTGAGACCATTTAGGAGTGAGTATTTACGACAAACTCCTGCGATTTTCAAAGTCGTTTTTTGTTTGGTCTATACTTTTTACTGTTGTATCTACCGTCTCGAGTTTGAGTGTGGAGCTTTTTTCCGACGATACCTCATGACCGACATTTTGATGTTCGAGTCAAAGAAAAGCTATCGATCTTTTCATTACTCACAATCAGCTAATCCTTCGACGCGGAATCAAAGCGGACCGCCAATGTCAAAAGTTATCTCACTTTTGGAGCCAACTCATTCTAACACTCCGGAAACAGACAACAAAGTAATAAATTGTACTTGAAAAATAGTTAAACAATTACTCCATGTCTCAGTGTAGTGGAAAATTGATGGGTCATTAAAGGACTCATTTATGGGTCATAAAGCCGCTCCAATTAGCCAAATGACACAAGCTGAGTCTGCACTATCATGATCTCCGAATTTCACACATACTGATTCAATGAGGTGGAAAAACGAAGATATGACTATATTAAGAGAGACTGACCAGATCACTGACCTACAGAGCACCGTGCCCTGACATCCATTAACTTCAGCATCTGTGTATGACACATGGCTGATGGTAGAGTGTTCACATGTTACGCAGAAAACTAGAATTGGAAGTCGAATTGACTAGAAATTTGACAATTGGCAGAAGCAGAAACATAAATGTTTGATTTTAAGTTCTCAGGT
Source organism: Bemisia tabaci (assembly GCF_001854935.1). NCBI lineage: Eukaryota > Metazoa > Arthropoda > Insecta > Hemiptera > Aleyrodidae > Bemisia > Bemisia tabaci. Next base: position 4,103,303 of record NW_017547174.1, on the reverse strand, counting down.
CAGCTCCTACTCCCGGGCAAGTTTGACAGTTGAAGATTCTGTTGCCAGTGGGCAACCCTTTAGGTTCTTTCATACTCTTAGGTTTATTTTACATTAAGACTTATCAGCTGATAGCATTTAAAAACAGGGTTCAAGACATTTTCAGGGTCAAAGATCCCTGTGTAATAATTTTCTCACGTTTTTTTGTGAACTTACTCTTCATTTTCAAAAGAAGAGAACCCTAATAGGTCTGGCATTGAGACCATTTAGGAGTATTTATGACAAAATTCCTTCGATTTTCAAAGTCGTTTTTTGTTTGGTCTATACTTTTTACTGTTGTCTCTACCGCCTGGCCGTTTATTGCTTAGTGAAAAAAATTGGAATGACTTCAGCTTGAATCTAATGGCATGCTTCGTTCTAAGGATACTTGGAGCTCAGATTTAAGCCCACGAAGCCAGTAGGAAGCTAGAACGCTCTATTAGTCCAGGGTTGTCACAGAAATTGGAAATTGAAATTCCCTGACACATTTAGGTGGAATTCCCTGACAGTTGAACAAATGCCAGAATGTAAAAAGACATAGTCAGAGATAGTTTTCAGGCAAAGTCAGAGATAGTTTTCAGGCAAAGTTTGTCGTTCAAAACGTGAAACCCTAGTAGAAATGCTTTCACTGGGGAATCCACTCTAGAAAGCAACTGTCGGTAATTTGACGTTTTTCCCGGACATTATTGTCATTTTCCCTGACTTTATAAAATTCCCGGACATTTCCCGGTATTCCCTGACTGTGGCAACCTTGGTTCACCTGATTCCAATCATATCAGTCCCAAACCTAACCTAAATTCTGCCTTGAGGACAGTCCGATCTCCGGGCTGCGTTTCCACAGCCCACGCTGGTACGTCTAGCTAACAACTAGTGATAAGGCGGAGTTGATGCATACCAGTAACGAATGTGAATTCTGCGCCTGCTGGAAATTCTGCATATTGGCCATATTGTTCTGTAAACTAGGGTTGTACCACCAGCCGGCGGCGACGGCGGCCTGGCTGGCCGTGATCCCGCCGTCGTCGTGCCTGGCGTTGCCGGCCTGAAGATTCCGGTAGTAGTTCTGGGGGGACATGGACGACGACACCGTCGTCTGGGGCGCCGAGTTGTTAAAACTCGTGGCCATCTTGTACGAGAACAACTGGTGGGCCGCCGCCGCGGTGCTCTGGGCCACCTGGGCCTGCTGGTGGGCCGCCACCAGTTGCTGCTGGTGGGCAGCCAGGAGCTGCTGGGTTGTCGCATTGGCGTCCGAGCTGTTCTGCCACCAGGCGTTGACGTTGCTGTCTTCGGGCCGCGAATTTCCCCACATCCCGCGCTGGTCTGACATCACTCGGGGGTCGAACGGGGGATCAAACGCGCCTGGCGCGCCGTATCATTTGGGAGACACTCGCGGGCACGCTCACACCATCCACCAACACACCCGAAAACAAAAACAAAAGGATCGAGGAACGAGAGGGTAACTTGGAGAGGGTTCACACTACCACCATGGCGGGCGTCGCGGGAAACTGGAGAAATTCCGACGGGATTTTCCGGCGTGATCTGCTGCGCGGAGCCGGAGCGACAGAGACAGGATGGCCGCCGTAGGGGCCGCGGGGGGAGACGCCGCGCGCACCGCGAGAATCCGCACGAGGGGAGGGGGCGAGGAGGCGCTGCCTCTCTCTCGCTCTCCCGGCCGTCTTGGCTCGGGCTTCAACAAAGGAAACCGAACGCACAAGGCCAAACAATCCGAAGGGGGCGAACACCACTCGAGGTCACTCCGCGCGACGCCCGGGAAACAAAACCTCGCACAACACAGTAACAACACCCGAAACCGAGATCCGAACGATTCAAACACAACAACGGGGGATTGCACGAGAGGTTCACGATATTGCACGTCTGCGAGGAGCGCGGCTCGAGTAGTCCTGCCAAGACCGAGTCGTCGAGATTGGGGACCGCGGGCGAGGAACCGCCGAGGATACTGCGTCTCGGGCTGCGACGCTAGCGCTCCGAGCGGCCGGCCCGGGAACCGAGCCGCGGCCGCTAAAAAACTCGGGAGAAAAAACCGCGCCGAGAGAGCGCGAGCGAGAGGAGCGGGAGAGCGCCGCACAGTGGATTGAGTCAATTCGAGAGGTCGGACATGACATTTTTAACTAAAACTGCAAATTTTGGTGTTTGTTTCGGCACATTTTACAATTCAAGGGGTGCTTCTCAAAGAAAATTTCACGAGGAAACCAATGAAACCACTTTTAGAACCTCAAAATGTTGAATAAACGGAGTTGTAGGCGTTTAAAATTTCCAAATTTTGTCCGACCCTTCCTATAGACTCGATCCACTGTGCGCCGCGCGGTAGAAAGAAACGAAAAACGACCGGGTTGGATACGCTCGAGTCCCTCCCCTCCAGCGAGGCGCGAGGGGAAACAGGGGGGAGGGGCGCCGAAGCCGGTCAATATAAAGGAACGAGAATTCCCAGGCTTGGCTACAGCCCTGGGGCCTTCGCGACACCGCCGCCAAATCTCCCAAGCGTCAACACACCCCCTTTCGCACCCCCCTAAAAATCCACCTATCAACTTCAACCCTTTAACCTAAAAAACGTACATTTTGAATGTGGTGGAACCCCAAAACGACCGCAAAAATCCCCAAAAATACCAAAAATCGAACAAAGAGAGGATATCGACTTGGCGCCCTCGCGACACCGCCGCCAAATCTCCCGAGCGTCCGCACACCCCCCTTTCGCACCCTCCTAAAGATCCACCTCTTAATTTCACCACCAAAACCTAAAAAACGTACATTTAGAATGTGGTGGAACCCCAAAATGACCGAAAAAAACACCAAAAACGCCAAAAATCGAACAAAGAGAGGATATCGACTTGGCGCCGTCGCGAGAGGGGAAACATTCGTATGCCAGTTGCTACCTACACAGCCGGGCTGCGGCAATGGGCGGCCGGGCCGGTAAGATGCTGTTGGATCGGGCGGCCAGCGAGGATATAACGCTGGCGCTTGCCATTGTGCCTCGGCTCACTCGATAATTATAAATTCGGCAAATGGAATGGCTTTGTGTCGCTCTGTATCCATATCTCTCGCGGTAGCATCGCGCCTTTTTCGCCTGCCTTTTTCTCCCCCGTCGGCTCGGGACCGACGCCTCCGAAACAATGGGCGGCGGTGGCGCCCCCGGCCTCTCGGTCGGACGCCGATGGAACTAAACGTTTCGTGCGGTGAAGGTCTTTTGGTTGATCGTTAAGCGATGAAAAATTTAATCCCTTGGGTCAAAAATGACCTATGTCTCAGGGCGACGAGAAAAACACTAATCGGAGCTGAATTCAATCGTTCGGGTAATAAAATACAGTAGCGGCTCCCATTTTCGTTGTTTGAGATCTCTATAGGCTTGATGGGGTCGCTACCGCTCCTAGTAATTCAGGAAAATTACAAGAAAACGCTAGTCGACGTCAAAAATCGTTCGAATTAAAAACGACCCAAGTCTCAGGAAAATGCTGATCATTGTTCGGATCAAAAACGACCCAAGTATCCGGGAAACGAGAGAAAATACACTGATCGGAGTCATATTCGATCGTTCGGATCAAAAGCGACCCAGGTCTCACTGAAAAAACACTGATCGGAGTCAAATTCAATCGTTAGGATCAAAACCGACCCAGGTCTCACTACTAAACACTGATCGGAGGCAAACTCAAACGTTAGGATCGAAACGACCCAGGTCTCACTGAAAAAAACCATTCGGAGTCCAATTCAATCGTTTGGATCAAAAACGACCCAAGCCTCGGGAAAAGAACGAGAAAACGCTGATCGACGTCAAATTCAAGCGTTTGGATAAAAAACGACCTTACTCTCGCGGGAGGAGAGGAGAAAAACACTGATCGGAGTCATTTATTCTCATGATTCGAAAATAATTACAATGCATGATTGTAACCTTACAATCAATAAAGAGCCTAAATGACAGTAGCACTTGAATACTTAGCATTTTTTTCTTTGGATGTACTAGAATTGAACACTCTAAAAATGAAGTAGTTTTAGAGCTGACCGAAATCTGCCAATGATAACCTGATGAAGAGTTTCTCACTTAGAAAAAGGGGCGCAAAAAGCGACGGTCCTCAAAAACTATGTTCCTGCGATTGAACGAATTTGTGGTATCCTGCGCAGGCTAAAAAACGCAAATTCCAATTTTCGGGGGGAGAAAATTAAAACTGAGTGAAAAAATGGTGATACCTAGCACGTGTACTACGTGCAATCGTTGATTTGAGAGGGAAAAAAGCAGGAAATCCCTTTTTTTTAAAAAAAAACTTTTGGTCACTTGGTAGGATCATGGCACGTAGCAGGAAACACAATAGCGAGCGTGTTGACGGCGGAGCATCAAAAAATGTGGACTTTCTAGGGCTACAATACATTAGGAGTTTTTAATCCCCAACTCATCAAGTCTCTGAGTTCATGAACCAAAATACCAAATTTCGATTACATAGTATCATTTTAATGATATTTTGATACCACGCCAATATTTTGAACATTTTGCATCATGGTAAAAAGGGGTGACACAAATTGAAGCGCTGGGTGCACAAATGGCATTTCTTGGTTGCAGTGTCTCAAAATCTCCGCTTACGTTTCATCCATTATCATCGAAGCAAATATATGTAATTAATTGTAACTTTTGCTGAATATTCTGCAGGATTTCACAGAGCTGAACACGAAAAATGGCAGAAATTTACCTGATAATTTCCTCTCTAAAATAAAAATTAGCACTGGCGATTCTAAGACACCTCAACCAAGAAATGCCTTTTTTGCACCCAATGCCTCAATTGTCTTTGAATAGGTAGATGACTATGATACTTATTGCATATTATACAGGTAACTAACTGGAAAAAACTGGAGAATTCGAGCAAAAAATGGATATAGAGGTACTACTCCAAGGCTACTCATACGACTCGCTGACAATAATAATCCAATAATTGAAAAAAGGAATACCGAAAGAAAACAATAATAGAACCACCCAATGTAAATGTCGTGGGCTCCTCGTTGAAAGGTTATGTAAGTAATTTGGAACATTTCCGTAACAGCTAGCGCCCTCTGTGAGTCAGCTGCAGCACTAAGTGCGCTCACAAAATTTACGGCCGGAGCGATGGAACAGGTTAGGAACTCGAGAAACGCCCATTCTAAACAGGAATTGCTTCAGTCTCGCCTTATTCTACGCGTTACACCATTACATGCCTGTCTGACGGTTGCCAAGTCGGAACCACCCACAGCTACCACTGGAGCCGCGAAAATAGGTATACGACTAAGGATTTATTGCGGGGCGAGAGTATGAGCCCTTTCCTGACCTACAAGCCGCAGGTTTTCCCGCCAAAAACGTGGTCGCATCAGTCGCCCTGCCGGCCGATTATTGAAACTGATAGACAAAGCTATAGACGAAGACGACAAAAGGGATTTGGAGGGATCCTATTGGTGGAAGTGGGTGGTGGCAATGGACAAATGAGGTAGGTAATGGACTAACTAATAACGGAATTTCACGAAAGACTCAACAGTTAGTCCATCATTTAATCCCTTGCTCTGTAAGAACCACCCATTTCAACCAATAGGATCGATGCATACTCCCTATGTCTTCTGCGTCTATCGCTTTGTCCATCAATTTCAATAGTCAGTCCGCTGATTTGGGTGAAGACCGATCCGCTTGAAATCGATGGTACGTGCAGGTGGGTGGGGGGGGGCGTTGTTGCACTTCCAAAATCATTTGTGATTAGACTAAAATTTGCAAGAGGATTGGAGAGACAAAATTCGTGTCATGAGGTTTTGCCTGGGTTTTTTTTTAATTTCGCCTGGCTTTTCCAGGTTTCCCCTGACTTTTCAGGTAATTGTCACTCTGAAAAAGGATCCTAAAAATACAATTACATACTTCAAATCAAGAGGACACAAAAAGCGTTAAAGTTTACTTGAATTGTACTTTTAGACGTCGCTTATGCACTACGCAACACAAAATTTCGGATTTATTTTCCTCCTCTCCACTGCCCCTTCATGACTCGCTTATGACTCAGATCTTACCAATTAAAAATCAAAATGACGTAACGCTATCCTATATCCCTCACCCCCCTAGAGGGTTGCGTATTTTACAGGGTTGCCACAGAATTTAGATAATTAAATTCCCTGACACATTTTGGTGGCATTCCCTGACATTTGAAGATAAGACGGATGGTTAAGAGGGCAAAATTGAAAATAGTTTTCTAGCAAAATTTCTTATTCAAAATCGCAAACCTATTCTAGAAAGCAAATGAGGGTGATATGACAAATTTTCCCTGACATTTCCTAGTTTTCCCTGACTGTGGCAACCCTGATTATGGTGTATCGATCTTAAAGATAACCGCAGCGGAAAAGGTGCAACGATCACTCCATCGATCGATTCGGCAACAATCCGAATGGGCTCGACTGCAAATCATGAGACATGCAAATCGCACTCGAAATAGACCGCCACTGCTTAAATGCGACCGTTGTTCTTGAAATTCTCTTCGTTTTCAGGGGGAAAAAAACCCCGACGACAGCAGTTTTCTCTAAAATCGCGCGGAGCCCTATACGAGACGAACGGACGATTCCCGTGTTCCCATGTCCAACGCCTTCTCAGCATATTCCGCGCTGGTCTTTTCCTGTTCTTGTGCTCTCATCACCCTACCAGTTTTCTCGCTTAGCTGAGCGTCGTGGGTTAGATGGATTCCATTTTGCAAAAACATTTCCCTGATTTCCCTGACACGTTTTGGTGAAATTTCCTGACAATTGAATGTACGCCAGATGATTAACAAGACATTATTAGAAATAGTTTTTAGGCAGAATTTGTTGTTCAAAACATCGAATCCATTCTGGACAGCAAATAATGGTGTCCCTGCAATTTTTTCCTGACATTTTCGTCATTTTCCCTAGTATTTCCCGGGTTTCCCGGCCTGTGGCAACCCTGAAATGAGGGCTCGCTAAAGAAATCAGAAAATACTAAAACGACAAACGAAAAGGGAACTCAACTAGAACTGACATTGAAATTACATAAACAAACCACGAAGCGTCAAATAAAGCCGATAACGAAACTTCATTCAAACCGAATCACCGATCTGGACGGAATAGTTGAAGATTTCATCCGGAAAACCCGATCGTGAAATCCGGCAAAGAGAGCGATAACAACCCGTCCCACTCGACAACGCTGCGCACTACTTTGTCTGATAAGAGCAACAAGATTGACAAACAAATTAGAGATACATTCGAGTCGGCATATGAGGTTATTCTCTGATATCAGTACGAAAAGCGAGCAGAGGAGCGTATACATATCTCTCTCCTGCCCCTCCTGCCTGGCATCGAAAGCTGCCCGCTTTTAGCGCGGCTAACGACTTAACGAGGAACTCGAGAACAAGAGATCGTCGAGTTAAAGCTGATTTCTTTCGGGAGTGTCACGAGACACCTCGCTGAGCGATTTCTTGCGACCTGACGCAGTAATTAGAATAGGTCAAGGCCGCCTGTCAACGGGGGGAGGGTTCCTCTTATTGGACTTGAGGCAATTAGAAAGTGCAATTTCAAACTCGTTTGTAAAAGCTCTTATCTGCATTTTGAAACTGATCAAACTAAGGGTGTCACAGAATTTAGAAAATGAAAAAGAGGAACTTCCCTGATTTGGGGTAGAACACCAAAATGTATAGGGGTGGTATGCGAACTTTCGGATCACCCTGTAGATGCATTGAGTCAAAAAGTTGAAAAAGCTAGTTACTTTCTCTTTCTCTCTACTAAGTATTTGCCTCAAGTATTTTCTTCACTCTGCGTAGAACTTATAAGAACGCGTCGAGCGAAAAATTAAAATTTACTCATTTTTTTCTCAGTAATGAAAAGCTGTTTTTCCTCGTTTATTGCTCGGTCAGGTAAAATGTTATCGTCGAAAAAATTTCTCACGCAATGCACAAGAGCTGGGGCTCACTCACTCAGGCATTTTCTACACCATCCCCCCCCCCCCAATCAGAGGGGAAAATCTCCAGGTTGTTAAAGATGCCCTGACTTTCCAGGATTTTTCCTGAACATCACCACCTGAACGGGCCGTTCTGAAATGATAATTCTCTCTAAAGGTTCGAGTCGAAGAAAGAACCACGCCTTAGCCGCAAGGTCTCGTGAGGCCTGAGACACAAAGCGTTGCTTCTCTTACGTAAGGGCGTATCTCAATTTTCACGTGAGCCCCAGGAAACATTGATTCATACAGAGGACAGGGCTCACGAGGAAACAGGGATACGCCCTTACGTCGGAGGAGCGACGAAAGGAACGACCAGAATGCGCGGCTCATGAGGTGAAGTCGGCTCTACTAATTGGGAGCTTGCACTCGAATTATTGCGGCTCCAAGACCTGTACTGCCGTGCTGAGGAAAAACGCCGTACGAACATTCGAGAGTTGCCAAATTTCCTTCGATGAAATGTTCATTTTTAAGAAAAGTTATGAATATTAATCATTGAAAATTTCAGAATATTTAGATCAAATTTAGAACTAAATTATCTGAGAAATTGGAGCGAAAATATTCATAAGTTTTCCGGAAAATTAAAGTTTTATTAAAGGAAATTTAGCAACGTCTAAAGGTTCATACGGCGTTTTTCCTTAGCACGGCAGTATATGTCTGACTGCGCCACCTGGTACACCGCGCAAAGGTTTCTGGTCGAGAGGCGGCATTCCCCGCGTTAAAACGACAGCTGTATCCGTCATCGGGCCAGCCGAGTCAGGTGACGGCATCGGTTAAGTATTTCGGTCCAATGCAAAGTTGAATACAGGGTTTCCATAATTTCTTCATATTTTCCTGACTTCGGCTACCGTTGGACAGTGTAGCGCAAGTGAAGGAAAAAATGGGCCGAGTTTGGCAGAAAGGAACCAAGATACATCAGCTATTGCCAAATTTAACTGGGTAGTTTAATTTTTAACCGAGGAGCGTTGGCGCGGATTCTTTTGAAAATTTTAAGGAATTTGCTTTGTAATATGCAGAAAATTCACTGAAATTTGCACAAAAATCCGCACAACCGTTTACATATTAAAAATTGAATTGCACGATTAGATTTGGCAATAGCTGGTGTGGCTTGGTTCCTTTTGGCTTAACGCGGTCCAAATGTGAAAAATAGTAAATTTTCGTGAAATATTTCATGAGTTTTACGAAGCTGTGAAAAATATGAAACATATCTAAAGAGGCTGGGTATGCAACACGCATTAAAATACAACAAGAAGCAAAATCCATTTACCTCTCATTTAATTTTGCATGCGATTTCGAAAAATATTTATCAATATCTTTCACATTTTTCTGAGACGAGAAATATTATACATGAAATTTCAAGCTTTTATTTTTTATGAAAAATTGCAACTCTGCGCTGAGACTTCAGCTTATTCTACCGAGATCCATGTGAACTTGGTTTTTATCTCAAACTTTCATTTATGCGCCAGAGAGGGGCTACATTCTAGCTTTTGCAACTTATCTCGATGTCAAAATCAAAATATTGTTCTGCAGTTAGAATCGAATAAAAGTTATTGGACGTTCCGCATTCATGGTCACTAAAAGCACGAAGATTACAACGATAGTCACTCTTCTCGGGACATCACGCTGAACTAGACAGTGTGATACAACTATATCAACTCCGAAGTCGCGCAAATTGTATCCATCGAGTTTAAGGCGAACTGGTTTCTCTCTCTCGTAGGTATAACAATATTATTATGCAAGAAGAATCGAGTAAAAGTTACTGCCAGAGAGGTGCTACATTCTAGCTTTTGAAACTTATCTCAATGTCAATATCAAAATATTGCTCCATGGTTAGAGTCAAGTAAAAGTTTTTGGACGTTCCGCATTCATGGTCACTAAAAACACAATGATTACAACGATTGTCACTCTTCTCGGAACATCACGCTAAACTAGACAGTGTGATACAACTATTTAAACTCCTGAGTCTTTCAAATTGTATCCATCGAGTTAAAGGCGAACTGATTTCTCTCTCTCGTAGGATTTTCAGCAGGAAGAATCGAGTAAAAGTTACTGAACTTTCGCATCCATGGTCATTAAAAACACGAAGATTACAACGATAGCCACTCGTCTCTGAACATTACGCTAACCTAAACTGTGTGATACAACTATTTAAGCTCCTGAATCTCTCAAATGTTATCCATCGCGTTGAAGGTGAACTGGATTTCTCTCTCTCTCTCTCTCTCGTAGGTATCAACATATTTTCCTACAGTTAGAGTCGAGTAAAAGTTACTGGACGTTCGCATCGATGGTCATTAAAAACACGGAGATTACAACGATAGTCACTCTTCTCGGGACATCACGCTAAACTAGACAGTGTGATACAACAATACCAACTCCTAAGTCGCGCAAATTGTATCTATTGAGTTGAAGGCGAACTGGATTTCTCACTCTTGTTGCCAGTCATTCACATGATAGCGGAACCAAAGTTGGTTGCAAAACAGTCATGATTTCGTAAATTTAAGTTTTCTCAGCTCCAAATTGGTCGAGTCCACGCCAAATAAGTTTTAGCACTTTTAGACTTCGAGAGAAGATCCGCCTCCGTAATCCACGTAAGTGTCAGTCTATTAATTGGATTACTTTTTGCAAGAAGGAACCACTATCTTTGGCTCTCCCATAAAATCACTTATCTGCAAAGGAAAACCAATGGCATGTATGTTGTATCTAAAATGGGCCAGAAATAGTGGTTCCTTATTGCAAAATGTAATCCAATTCTGCGTCGATGACGTACGGGGCTAAAACCAATACGAGCAGTGGCGTGGCGTGCTTTGCGATATATCGATCGATCTACCGTTTAACCCTACGGAAAAGAATCGATAAACAGGGTGTTCGCAACGAACACCTTAGTGATCGATTCTTTGCCATTGCTTCAAACCGGATCGCAACGAACACCTTAGTAATCGATTCTTAACCATGGCTTCAAACCGGATTACGTCGATAATCGATCATCACGCCCCGCCACCGAATACGAAACAGTGTAAAAATACACTGAAAACGGCGAGAGCCCCAAAAAGGTAGAAGGAGGGGTGAGGGGTGCCGACACGAAAGGCAAGGGGGGAGGGGGCGGCAACAGTGACGTAGAAAGGTACGCTTGAAAAAACGGCGGGCCTTCCTTCATCCGTCTTCCCTCTCCGAGGCGAAATAAGGCTCCGGGAACCTCCGACCTAGGCCCTAATTGGCGGGAGCCGGATGAAGATTAGGGAAGCGGGATCAACCGCCGCCGGGAGGCGCTTAGCAGGAAGAGGGGGTAGGAGAGGGGACCCACGAAAACGCGGGAAATGCTGGATGAATGGCATCGCGGCCGGCCGGCATGTCAGAACCGCGCATGTCCCGCGGGAACCCGGGGTTCGCGGCGTCGTTTCGACCGGGCAGGGGAGAAATGCGACACAGGATCACGGGAATGGCGGGACCAGCGTTCGGAGTCGCTCCAGCAGGCCAGGAATGCTGTCGGGCTTGTGTGAGGAGAAACGCCGTAAGAACATCTGAACGTTGCCAAATTATCGAGTATTTGTGATGACTTGGGTGCATTTTTCTGAGACTTTTCAGCTGAGTCTTGTTCACGGTCTCGAGAACGGATTGAAAAGTGCCTGATCTGGCGATCCAAGGATCGCAACAAACGTAGGGCAAACCTACAAATGGACCGCGTTGAAGGATTTTGCTTCGCGTTAGGGAGAAAATTTCCTGAAATTTGCATTGAAAATCTGCACAACCATTGTCATGTTGAAAAATTAAATTGCCCAGTTAAATTTTGCAATAGCTGATGTAGCTTGGTTCCTCTCTAACCAAGGAGGAACCAAGCCACATCAGCTATTGCAAAATTTAACTGGGCACTTTAATTTTTTAACATGAAAACGGTTGTGCAGATTTTCATGCCAATTTCAGGGAATTTTCTCCCTAACGCGAGGCAAATTCCTTAAAATTTTCGAAAGAATCCGCACAAACGTTGACTCGTAAAAAATTAAATGGCCCTGTTGAATTTGTTAGTAGCTGATGTGGCTTGGTTCCTTTCTGTTAAACGCGGTCCAAATGTGAGGGGGGTTT
>NW_017547174.1:4080597-4091246 GCF_001854935.1 Bemisia tabaci | reverse complement strand
GCAAATCATCAATCATGAGTCGTTATTTCTCTCTCTGTACTACAGATAGTGGGACAGGTCGCACAAGTTGCCGGAAAAAAGGACATTTTTGATGGATCACCATGGCTAACTGTGGGCATTTTGGAACATTTTACACACCTGGGATACTCATAATTATCCATCCACTTCTCCTCGAAGTAAATTAAGTTGCAAGTTTTCTTGGATTTTAAAATACTCTGAATTGCAAGGAATTAGTTGGCATGGTTTCTCAAAAGAATTTGAGTCGAGGAAAATTTTAGTCGTGAAAAATTTTTCAATTCCATTGAAAATGAAGAGAAGCATTTTTTTCTAGCTGAAAGAAAAAAATCTAAAGTTCTGCAGCACAATTCCTAGACGTTCCACGGTTTGTCCTTATTTTCGAGAACTTACTTATCACCTTTCAAATATTTCATAGGAAAGAGGGCAACCTTTGAATATTCTTACGGACAGCTTAGTTGACAACCGCGCAGGTAACAGAAAAACAGTGATCAAATGCTCGGTTGATCATAAAATTCTGGGATGAAAAAAATTCCCTTACTTTTCCTGCCCAAGATCTACCGACAGGCATGAAAAAGAAGGTGAACTTTTTCTAAAAATTTGAAATCAGACTACACGGCTCTCTAATTCTCTAACCAAGGTAAAATGCATTGCAGTTCAAAAACACAACTTCAGTTTTGGGAAGAATATTTTCTTTACAGCAATGCCCTGTCAGTGTTCATTCAAATTATGTTGACGACTCATAATATTTTAGGGTTGCACATTTATTTCTCCCTATTCTTGAGCAGATGATGAATAGATGAAAAAAAATGTATGTACCTCAGTAGAAAATGATAAAAAAAAAAAAGGATTTAGTACAAGCTGAAGCGCAAAGGCTATTAATTATTAAGGGGGATAAAAGCTGTGAGCTGATATACATAAATACGACAGGTAAAAGGAAGTAGACTGCATTTTGTAATGGAGAACTAAAATTCCTGACTCAATTTAGGAGTATTGTATGTACCATTAGTTTCTCTGTGCACTTGACTGTTTTTACAGGCAAGCCAGATATTGTAATTCCCTATTGCAAAATGTGGTCCAAGGCTGCCCTACCCGAGTTTTTGGTATAAGGCTTCAACAACGGTTTAACCATGTCTGAGAGGCTGTCAGAATGATCTTCCGGGTGCATTAGAGAATGAATTCACCACTTTCCATATCATTCACATTTATTTAGCACAGACTTTATAGCAGAACAAAAACCAATTCACATGTTCTGCTGATCAAACTATGCAGACTGTTGTAAAACCGGCAAAACGTTTAAGTACATACGGTGCTGAACAAAAATATATAAGCCAGAATAAAATAAAAATGAGCTTTGTCAAAAGCTGAAATCTTTGGGGGGCTACTGACTCAAATTCGCAGAAGATATGGGATGAAACAGAGATGGGTGTAGAGGTCTTGTAGTTAGAAATGTCTTGTGTACTGACATTTTAAGGAAATGAATGAGATTGGCATCCCTGCATTAACTTCAACTTCCAGGCATGGCTGAGGGTTAAAGGTACCTATGATATGTAATATACCAAGTACTTTAAAAGTCCCGCAGTGCCCCTACAAACCCTAGGATTTTTTTACCCTTTTCAGGAAGGCCTTCCATGAATTCTAGGGAGGTTCCAAAACTTGTTTCTTTTGACCTTGTACTTAAATACTCACAAAAATTTCAAATCTCTATCTCAATTTTTTCATAGATTACAGAAACGCTGCTTGGTGCTGTTGGTACGGGACTTCAGGATAACTTTACAGCTGCTTGCAGAGATAGCGAACGATTAAAATCATGTTCTTCATTGAAGATACTTGAGATAGTTTTGTTTCTTTGAAGTACAGCATACTTTTTCGACAAAATTATGATTCAGAAAATCATGTTTTATAAATTCATGATGGCTAATTTCATCACTTCCCTGAAAATATAGGCTAGGCAACCCCGCTAGAAAAAACACCGAAGAAGTTCTACATAAGGTCACATTAATGGAGATGATCCATCCTAAAGTCTCAGTGTGGTCAAACTGGTGTGCGATATATAGCAACCTAAAAAAGGACGATAGCCTTTGTGCATGAGTAGGAATAAGAGTCCTTTTCCATGAAAATTATTATAAAATTGGCAAAAGTAAGAACAAAATTTGACTTCGAAAAAACTTTGCTTTCAACACAGTAAATGACCTCTGCAATAAATGAAATATGTTTCTAGACCTGGCCAAATCCTGCTTTCGTTTCTCCAAATTGTATAACATTTTCAGTTTAGAATGAATCGTCATACACGTGCACAGACTTACTTATATCCTTTCCTTGGCTGAAAGGTTGAAAAATTCCAAGATTCATTGCATGATCGTTAGAATGTGTTGCGCACCAAGAACCTAGGACAAATCACCTTGATGAGGACTTTAATTTGTTCTTCACGGTTAATTAAATCTCTCTGTAAAAATAGAAGTTTTGTGGACCGTCAATAATACGCTGAGTGAATCTACAAAATTCATTGTGATAGCGCGATGACAGATTCAAACCATAGTTCCATCCTACCACATTGGTGACCCCTTCCCCAAGTACCTTGATTTAGTCATTAGTATTGAATTATATTGAAATTATCTAACTTCAGGTTAAATAATGCATTAATTGGTGAAAATGTAGGGCCCCAGAGGTGACTGAACTGAAAGACAGGCAGAAAAAATTCACAAGTGAGTGCTTTGTAATTCATGATGTTAAGTAAATGAGTAAACAAATTGGAGTTAAAGGGTACTCATAGCAGCATACTAAATCATTTTATAGTAAGAAGTGAATCCGTTCAGAATGAAATTAGCTACTAGATAACTGGTATAATGGATTGGATGGGCCATATCAGCATATCGTGGACTAATTCCTTTCATCAGCATGAGTCGAAAGTTTAACGCAGGCAATCGGAGGCATTCACTGTTTCGTGTCGCTGAAACATTTTCCATTCCCTGAAAACATGCTTTCATTTGAGGTTAACCATGAATCAAGGGGAGAGGAAAAATCAAATATTTTGGGGGGAGATGGAAACGCGCACAAAATTACTGCATTTTCAATCTAACACATTCCCCAAACACCAATTTAAAGTAAGGAGATGAAGTAACACAAAGATTAATCAGTATCAGAAATAATAAAAGGCATTCTACAACTGCCTCGAGGACATTGTGCCATACAACAACAATTCAAGGGATGTCAGTTACAGGCCCACTTCAATGTGGCTCAGGGGCTGAAGTGTCACTAAAAAACCAATAAATCAAGGTTCTAACGGATACAAGGCCTAAACAAAGAAAATAGGCCGTAATAGGAAGCCCATTAATGGAATCGAGGAAGGGAAAAATCATTTGATCGGTGGCGAAAATCTCGTAAGTTCGGCTGGAACCGATACTGTGAAAAGCATAGGAAGAATGGAATGGACTGAAAATGCAAATAATAAGACAAAGACGCAATAATACCCCCACTCCATGAATGAAAGTCCACCTCAAAACCAAGATTCCAGTCAAAACTGGTTGAAAGTTCGATAAACTGTGAAGATTAGATGAGTTTTCGAAAAATTTTCACGTTCCCTATGCTTAAGCCATAAGTAGCATTGCTATGAGTACATTCCCTATGGCTTTCAATGCAAGTTAAATGGAGGATATACCCTTAGCTATGTCTCCGTTTGACATAATGGGCTAGTTTTTACCGCCGATTTTCGGTTCATAACTCCCGAGCCGATAAGCCGATATGAACAAAACTGCAAAATAAGTTGAGTAAACTTGAATAATCACCCGGTAAAGTTAGTTTCCAATGCGAAATATAACGGAAAATGACCGACCAAAAAACGAGAAATCCTCCATTGGTTTGTACAGCGAACAGGCAGCCATTTCCTATACAACGGCTATAGGGAAAAACGAAGATTTAGAAACCGTCTAGATTTTTTACGAAACACTGCGGCATACGGAGACTTCGCGAATAAATCTGATCAAAAATTAACTTCACACACATTGAATTTACCGATCTGACACAAAATAAAACATGAAATATTGAAATAATCTACTTACCAATGAGTTAGAATAGGACACAAGTTAAAGCAATCTTCACTGTACGATTTCTATGCACAGACCCCACGCCACTTGCACAGTACAGCGAAACCAACATAGGGAGGTAAGCCTCGCTCTGATTGGCGCAATTCAGATTAACCGCAAACCGGTGACCAATGAGAGTGGAGAACGCTACTGACGTAAGCTAGCAGCTGTGCCAATTGAATTGACCGTTAGTCTGGGCGGGAAATAAATTTGACCGTGGTTTGACTCTAGCGTCTAAACGGAAATTCCGTTTCGGACGAAATTTAAGCGTTCGCTTGCATTTTTTCTGCAGATTATTTCAAAGTAAAGAGAGCCTGTGAAACCTAAGAGTTTTTTCCGGGCTTACGTAACTTCATTCGGTTCATTGTCCGCCATTGTCTCCTGACGCCTCGTTGCTACACGAGACTATGGATTCGAAGAGACGAGAGAATAGGTCAGATAGGGCGCAGCACAATACTGTCATGAGCTGTTCTTCAAAGCATTACCTAATCTGAAGTTCGTTATTCTTTCGCAGATCGCCTTTTTATTAAAAATGCTGGGCTTGCTTTCATTTTCCTGTATTTCTTCTTGATTCCTTGATGAAGTTCACTATAAATTCCCTCTAATTACGATAATTTACTTTAATTAATTTAACTGAGTAATTAAAACATACTGAGGGTTTTTTTTATCAATTCAAACCTACCAACATTAAATACGCAAAGAGGGAAACATTTTAATCATGGTATTCATACGAATAAATATATCCATGTGAGCAACTTTTAGTAATATTGGCCATCAAGAAAAGAAATAAAAACAACCATACCACGAAGAAATTTGAAATTAAATTTTTTTTAAGGGGACAATTAACAGGGGAGGGGGACAGTATGAAGGGCACCGCTGCCCCTCTCCCCCCCCCCCNCCCCTCTGAATTTTTTTGAATTGACAACATTTACAGAAAATTTATACCTAACTACTATGTAAACGACGAATGCGAAATGTTCTAGTCTTGTACCTGGGAAAAGGATAAGGGGGAGAAGCCCCCCCTCTCCCCAGTTACCTGGCCCCTTCGCTCAAAGTCCTGACCATGGTTTAGAACAAAAATACTTGCGATNATCCCCCCCCCCCCCCCCCCATTTTTATCTTGAAAATAAGGTAACTACTTCAAATAAGGCACTTACTTCAAATTTTTCAAAAGAAGCGATCAATGTTGTCTGAGATTATCAGGTATGCTTATATCTGAACACAAGATTACAGGTAGATTACAGGTTCCTGTGTTTAAAATTTTAAATATGATGCCACGAGCCTCGCCGTGAGCTTTTTTTTGGAAAGCCAGCGGCGTTTTCCAGGGGAATTAAGGGTAATTAGAATTGACTCGATGAAAAGGATCTAATTGTAACTCACTTATCTTATTTCGCCTTCAATTCACGAGATAGGCCGAACACCATCCTTCGCGTATCAGCATTTATCTCTTTGATGGTTTGTGTCTTGTTTTTTGCCCAAAATCTTGTCTCACAACTTGTCGGTTTCAATGCTACCTCTCTTTACTTTCCTTATTCGCGTCTATATAGGTACCTACTAGATTAATAATGTAAACATGATACCTCACTCCAGAATTGATTTAAAAAGGCAGTGCTTCTCTAACATGCGTGTAGATTAATATTATCACGTCTTTTGGCCGCGCTGGAAAAAGTGCGTCTAACATATAGGTAGGCTTCAATGAGACTTTTAGTTCCCTACACCAACGAGTCACACATGCACGTTAGGTCACACATGGAGAGTGGCAAAATTTCATGAAAAATAAAACCTTGAAATTTCATGAAATTTCAGAAATTTATAAAAGATCTTGAAAAATACCGGTTCCTTTTCATGTTCCGCAAAATGTTAACATTTTGTCTTGCTTCTATTTTTGTGTGTTTGAGTGCGGGTTGCATATTCTAGCCCCTGAAAAATATGAAATATTTCACAGCCTCGTGAATTTCATGAAATATTTTACTGAAATTTCCAATCCTTCATTTCTTTCCTACGTTTCATGCCACCCTGCACACGTGCATAAATATTGAGTTTAGGGGCTGATACTTTATTCTCAATTTTTTTAGGTTGAGGGGACTATAAATGTTTAATTAATACACTTTTAATTTCTCTCTCTCTCTCATTTTTACACCAACGTCTTGAGAACCCGCGATTGAACCTATGAGAGATACTTTTACCTCTGTGTAATGGATTTACGCGTTCTTCCTTGTCTGCGTCTTGCAGGTCAAAGAACGATGCATGTATGTTTTTCGAAAGGATGAGTATTCGTGCTTCACGGTGTATTTCTTGCCTATGCCGCCAAATTGAAGGCGAAAATCAAGCTGACGATATCTGCCATTAGGTTAAACCAAGGTCTCGACCTTTCATTGACTTCATGGAAGTTTATAGCGGGAGATATTTCGGTGCATGCTTTCCGAAGAGATAACCATTCGCGCTCCCAGGCATGTTTTTTGCCTATACGGCAAAATTGAAGGCGAACTTCACGTTAGCGATATCTGCCGATAAAATTAACAATTTTCTATCGGCTGGATCGTGTCGTGGCGTGCTTTGCGATAGATCGATTGATCTACCATTAAAACCAATAGAAAACAATCGATTATTAACGTGTGCGCAGCGAAAATAGGGAAATGTCGATAATCGATTATTCACGCCACGCCACTGGTTCGTAGAGCGAGATATCGATGGCTAAAGTGCAAAACCACGTACTCCATTGCGGGGTTTCAATATTCCCGATCTTATTTTATTTGTTGCTTGTTATTTTGTTTGTTTATTGTTCGAAAAGGAACAAGCTAATTTTTAAGATTGAAATTGGACTGCATTTTGCAATTTGGACCTATAAATTCTGGCTCATCTGAAAAAACACTTATGTGCATAGGGAAACTAATGGCACATACGTTGTTTTTAAACCGGGCCGGAATTTAAAGGTCCAAATTGCAAAATGCAGTCCAATTTATGTCAAGAATTCTACTAACAGAGCAAAAAATCAAGAGTTAAATCAGAATTACGTTGATTAGTGCTCCAAAAGAAAAAGGAAGCATGACAGGAAATCTGCAACATCTGCAACGGCATAAACAGAGATATGTGGTTTCGCTATCGATATATGGACTACATTTTGCAATTTGGATCTATAGATTCTAGCCCGGTTTAAAAACAACGTATGTGCCATTAGTTTTCCTATGCACATGAGTGTTTTTCCAGAAGAGCCAAAATTTATAGTTCCAAATTGCAAAATGCAGTCCGTATGTATGTGGTAATTACTGTTCCTGGCACGGTCAAACTAGCGTGCGAATATTTCCCATGAAATATAAAAAATCTGGGTAGATTTTGAATTTGTGGCCAAGAAAAAGAAAGGTGGGCCCGGCGCATGAGCCTGAGCAATCATCCTAAACCAAAAAATTGGCAAACTACAGAAAGTGAAAGGATCATTTTTGGAAAAATCCTCGCATTGTATACAGAAATCGATAACTGTATCGAATGTAAGATTTTTCATCAAAGCATCATGCTTTCATATCTATAAATTTTGCATATTTTTTAGTTTAGAATGATGTCCTAGGCTCATGCTCAAGGGTAGTGGCGATTTTGCAAGTTGGCAAAACTGTTTTTCTCCATTTAAATCCATCAAAAATATCGATTTTCGGCGAGGCAGGCTGTTTCACCAAGAATCGATTGTTTTACATACAGTAAAATCAAGTATAAACAGTCTTGCCAACTTTCGAGAATGGACAGAATTTTCACTGGGCAGGGGCAAAATCGTTCTATTTTCGTTAAAATTTCAAAATCTGCCGAAACCTTTGACCAATTCAATGCGTAATCGATCGTAAGAAGCAATCTGTTAAATCTATAGGAAAGTGAGTGACATCTTCAGAGTCTTTTCAAACTTTAAATTCTTTCTCATTTTTTTCGCTCTCTTTATCTTTATACTTCTTCCCTCCGTATAATTATTCCCCCTACTTTTCCTATCCTTATATCCTACTTATTTTCAGCGAACCTTTTACGGTGGTGGCGCCTCGCCTGCATGCTGCAGCCCCTCCACTCCGGATGCTATCAAAGCGCAAGGAGCGAGATTTCGATGAGATAACTATTCGTGCTCCGCGGTGTGTTTCTTGCCTATACAGAGGCATTGAAGGCGAACTTTAAGCTCACGATGTCTGCCAGGATTTCACGGGTTCTTTATTGACTATCTTATTTGAAGTAGCGAGATATCGACGGTGAAAATACCAAAGTACGTATGTCGGTTTGCTGAATTGCAGACTTCCTGTCATACTTCAGTACATACACCATTGAAAAAGTAGTCAGCTTATTTCTTTAAAACCTCCTTGATTTTTCTTCTCTATTAGCGGCATATACCGAAGAAATTTAAGGCTACAAAGTTGGCTATTGTTTCTCTTCAGGGCCGGGTTAAGGGGGTGGCCACATGGACCGCGGCCCATGACGGCAAATCAATAGGGGACGACAAATTTTGAAATTTTTTTAAATGTAGGTATAGAAAATTCGAATTTAGAAAAAAAAAATTACAAACGAGAAAAGGCGACAAAATCTCTAATTTTCTGAGAGTATAGTAATTTCTACTTCTGTCGTCTTTCAGCGATCCAAGAGATGGCACATTTAATTAGTTGAGTTGAGAGAGAAACCAAACACGCAATTTGGCCTGGAACGGCGCGACTTGGAGAGAAACGATGACGAGGACTTGAGATGAAAAGGAGAAGCCCTCAACGCGGCGATCGGCATGTAACACATATTAGCCCCTACAAGACTGCACAAATACTTCACGCATTGCGGCAGACACATGCAGTGCGATCAGCGCGAAACGCATAGCGCCTACAAGACTGCGGGAATACTTCACGCATTGCGCCAAACACGATGCGGTCTGCGCGGCGCGGCGGCGGAAGTTAAATTCATTAATCCACATTTATGTTTGTTCTTTCATAATTTTTTCGTTCATATCTTATGAATGGAAGGCTTTGTCCACACAGAGATAGGTTTACGAGACTTAACTTTCGCGCAAAGTTCGGTGAGCTTTTGCTAGTAGTGTTGAAAGGGCTTTCGCGAAAAATGTGTTCATCACGAGTAAACGCGTCTTACCTTACCTCTCCCCCGCTGGCACGTTCATTTGATGGTTTTTATTTATGCTTCAAAACGAACGAGAAGGGAGCGGCAAAATACAGGTGGCCCATTTAAGGCGGCAAGTAGGTAAATTCGACCCTGTTTCTCTTCAAAAAAAATGAGTTAGGGGCAGAGCTTTTAAGGCACCGCAATGGAGATACGTGGTTTTGCACTTTAGCCATTGTATGCGTTTTTCGAAGAGATAACTATTCGTGCTCATGTTTCTTGCCTAAACAGTGAAATTGAAGGCTAATTTTTAGTTCACTCTTATCAGTCTGTCAATAGATTTGAGAATTTTTCATCGGATTTATCGATGATCATGGAGCGAAATCACTTACTTGTGTTCGTGTAATCATTAGAGAAAAATCGTCAACTCTGCCATAATTGGGCAACATCTTCAACGTCATTTTAACTTTAAAGTATTTTGTTTTCTTTATTTCGCTCTCTTTGTCTCATGCCTCTTTTCCCCAACTATTTTTTCTCCTTCTTTTCATTTCCATTTTTTTTTTCTCATCCTCTTCCATCCAGCGACCCATATTGACGGTGAAATTACCAAACCACGTATCTCGGTTTGCGACGTCGCAGACTTCCTGCCATACTTTAATTTTTAAATGGGAAAGTACTCAACGTCAATTCTTGAAAACTTCCGTGATTTTTCTTCTCAGTGCGAAGAAAATTCTGTAAAAACTTCAAGGAATGATATTGAATTGTTCTCCTCCAAAAAAATCAAATGAGAGCGGAGATTTTTAGACACCGCAAACGAGATACGTGGTTTGGTAGTTTCACCATCGATATGCGATGGCGCTAGATACTTATAGTGGGGCCGATAAGTGGAAAATATCGTAACAATCGTGCACTTCTGGAAGAAAGCATGAAAATTTCAGGGATTCATCTCTACCCTATAGACATTCGATTCAGACATAGACCCCAAAAATCTGAGCCCCCTGGGGGGGGGGGCTCCCAAATTTTGAATTTTGAATAACTACTGAACGGCTAATGTTAGCGTAATTTTTTTTAAAGCAGGACGATAGGAAATTTTATCAGGAACAAAAATGGTTCTTATGAATTTTTCTGTGGGATCGATATTTAAGGCGTGAAACGGGAAAAACCATCGGGGGACGGGGAGCCGGCCGTTCTGAGGCAGATCCGCGCGCTGCGCTGTTTGCCCGGGACGCGGGCGGCGGCGCAGTACGGTGTTACCGACGAAACAGCCGCTCGTCTTGGTTTAATCTCAACGATGCGCAGTTTTAAAAATAATAATAAATTTACTGTACTGCCTAAATACTTTTCCTCAGTAATATAAGCTCTTCTTTTTATTAGTAATACATAAAAACAAGCAAAAGCGAAATACTCCAATGTGAGAGCGCCGAGTCAATAGGAAGGATCGGTCATCGCGCATCACGCGTCTTGTTTTCTCTGAATGCAGAGCTTTTCCGACCT
>NW_017547174.1:4061575-4074220 GCF_001854935.1 Bemisia tabaci | reverse complement strand
TTACGCTAACATTAGCCGTTCAGTAGTTATTCAAAATTCAAAATTTGGGGGCCCCCCTGCCCCCCCAGGGGGCTCAGATTTTTGGGGTCTATGTCTGAATCGAATGTCTATAGGGTAGAGATGAATCCCTGAAATTTTCATGCTTTCTTCCAGAAGTGCACGATTGTTATGCTTATCGGCCCCACTATTACGTTGGTTTTTAGTTCTGGCTGTCATGAGACAAAATAATTTCCGCGGCGCTAAACAGCACATAGCAACTCATTGTCAGAGATGCTCTGAGAAGAGAAAGTTTTCGAACTGCTCCAAAGCACCTAAGATGCTCTTGACGAAGATTCGCGGATACGCGGTTTTGCTACAGCAGCAGGCTCTCTCAGGCCGACCAATAGCGTGGCGCGTTGCATTTTAAATGTTATCAAAACGCGTGTGTGCGTAAGCGTGTGTTTGTCAAGTAAATTACAGCGTGTGTGTGTGTGAGGTACTTACTACAGCGCTTCGCGTGTTTTGATAGTGATTCCTTCGTTGCTGTTGCGTTTTTGTTGATATTTTAGGAAGTGCAAGTTGGTCTGTAGATTTCTTCTGATCCATTCGTCAGATTTTCTACCGTCTAGCTCTGATCCGATTCATTTTCTACCAAAGAATTCATTGCGCAGGTGGACTTGTTGATAAGTTTTGTTTTGTTATCATTGTTCTGGGCGATTTGGCTCTAGTCATGTGAATTTTTTTCTGTCAAGGAGAGTTCAGGTTAGTCTGTTAAAATTTTCCTTTTCCCCTTTCATTCTTCTTATTGACGTATACATGCTTATGACCTCTACTCACGATTCACCCGGATCAGACTACCTATTTGTAGCTGTGAAGCTTCACCTGTCATGCTTCTTTAGCAGGGATGGATGCTTCGCTCTCCTTTCATTCTCTTTCATCAGGATGCTGCTGAAACTAAAAACTTGATTTTCAGGAATCCTGTTTGAGTAACTGCATTCAACGAAGCATATTGAAACTTCAGTTTCAACCCCTAAGTTTTCGCTCTTTGAAGCTTTTCCGAGTTGCCATCATAACCTCATTCTAAAGCCTCCCTGGGTAACATGTGTCCCACCTACCCTTACCAGGAAGCTTTTTTTATCTAGCATATATTTTATCATAGTATGGACGACTCTTCTCTTCAGTGCACTCTAAATAGTTGTTTGATGATTTTAGGACTTACTAAGTAGCCTCTGTCGCCAGGTGTTGCGGCGAGGAAAGAGCACAAACTTCTCAAGTTGATCGCTTTAAGTCCGTCCTCATTTGCATCTTTCTTTTCTTGAGATTTCAAATCCTTGAGAGAATATATGTGAGTCTGTACACAAGGCCCTAAGAAGCCCTTAATTTGTCCCAAGTACCTAGACTGTTCAGTTTGGTTGTGTAATACACAATGAATGGTAGAAGTGGCAAACATATATCATGCAAGTACATGATGGTTATCATTGAACCATCTTGTGCGTCATGAGTTAACTTGTTTCTGTGGAAACATCTCCATCCATTAGCCAACTGATTTATCAGGCACATCAAGGATCCGTGTGCAATTAGGGGAAAGGAACAAATCACACAAAATGTAGCCCAAAATGAAATGTCTGAATGAAGCCTTTAAGTAATTGAAATTTTTGGAATTTTTTGGTCTTGCCCTCCTTGCAGATCAGTGTAAACCGAGCACTATTTTAGGGGACCACCTTGTTAGGAGAAAGTTTAGTACCCTTGGACAAAATTGAACTTTCTGATCCCTTCATGTTTATCTTAATTTTGGTGATGCCCTGCAGGGAATTCCCTATTCTGCACGTAAAAGCCTTGTAATGTTTCTAACAATTTTCTAATGTTTCAGGATTAATTCGGCAAAATGAACAACGGTTTTAGCACAGGAGAGGAGGACTCTCGAGGCCCTTCCGATCAAATCTGCTGTTTAGTGGATGACGGATTTCGGTGTCATCGGCAGGCAGGCAATGCATCATACAGTAAAAGGATTCAGAAAACTGTAACACAGCGGCGGCTGAAGCTTAACTTAGACCCTGTTGTAAGTATTACAAGTAACTTCCGAAACCTAGGATAGTAAGTAATCATGATTACCTATAGTTAAGAATGATAGATCATCTTGATGGCAAATTCAGAAACAATGTATCTCTGTTTGCATTGTTGCAGACTTCCTGTCATACTTTATTTTTCTTTTGAAAACCAGTCAAAGTAATTTGTTGAAAACTTGGATTTGCCTGCAGTGTTTGAAGAATAGTCGGCATAAATTGCATGTTATAAAGTTGGCTTGCTCCTTCTCTCAAAAATATAATTGGAGTGAAAATTTTGAAACACTGCGATAGAGATGTATGGTTTTGCTCTTTGGCCATCACTCTAAACAACTCTCTGCAAGTTTAGGTGCTTCAAGTTCTCTCAAGGCACTGATGATACACTACCTTGTGCTGATGTAACAAGTTGATCCACCAGTTATAATTCTCTCAAACAGCAGCACTGGTCCATTTAAATTCACTTTATAAAATCATTCTGGGTGAGGCAGACTGCCTGCAACAATATCAATTGCTTACACGTACCTGAACAAAATCAATTGTTGCCAACTTGCTAGAATTGCCTGCTAGTATCCTTGTACAAATATCTGAAATTTTTGGAACAATTCTGGAAGTATCAATAAAGTAAATACAGAAATTTCTGAAAAATGTTGGTTTGCACAATTTATGATTTGAGTGGGGTTGGCTTGATCGGAGATCATTGTTAGAATCATTTATAATTTTTACCTATCCCATCCAATTTTTTCTTTTGTGATTTTCTTCCCTGCTATGGTTACTCTATTATGACCAGTTGCTTTAAAGAATCTGTCTCCAGTCAGCCACCTGGAAAGCTGTAAATAAGAGGCTGTTATACTGAGGAATAATTTTGACAAATTTCTCTTTGGTTTTTTATGGAGGAGGCTTTTGCGAAGTTGTTTCCAGTTTCTATGTATGATCTGATGAAAGATCTGAGGAAAGTAAAATTGCTAATAAGCCTTAAACTAATCTTCTGCCATCCTCTTCGTATCAGAAACATTGTGCCTCTTCAGTATCAATTTTTGAAAGCTACAGCCGCATTAAAGGCTGTGATGCTAATTGGGTGTGAATCTTTTACCTTATCAGACTTTAAGTATGTAGAATTTGTGCTGGCAATTGTTTGGCATTAAATTGCTCTGGGCTAGTGATTTTTTTGTTCTTTATGCTTCAACTTTTACTTACAAGAGCCCCAAAACTTTTTGAAGGACTCCAGGAGACACCCTTAGTAGTGACTGTTGTGCTTCAAAAAAGTATAGGCACCGTAGATTGATGCCCAGTTATATTAAACAGAACAAGTATTTTGCAACACCGTTGAATAGAACTGATTTTAGGCTAATGCAGCGTTTGAGTCCGACAGGCAACATGCGTCAAATGTGCCCAAATCTTTTTCGATAGCACCTGATTAATTCATATTGTAGCCAAAGTTGGCGCCTCAATATTCACGGTCAGTTACCCACATGAATGCTGGAACACAGACAAACTTTCTCATTTGATACTAATTTCCTATAGAGACCCCTTAAAAAGATTTCAATTCAGTAAAAGAAAGTTTTGAGAAGATGTAATCAGTTGGGAAAAGTCGGATTCTAAGGTGCCAAAAGACATTTGGTTCTCATCATAAGTTTTATTAGAAAAATCCATTTCGACCCCTTGTAAACCTAATGACCTCTAAATGTTGATCAAGGTAGCCAAATTAGCCCCTTAATTTCTCTGTGAGATTGGAACACTGAGACAGTGACTTTTAATTTTTTCTTCCTGTGTCGAATAATCATGCTTGAAGTGCAAAGGCTTTTACTACCTCTATCTTTAAATACCAAAATCCATTTTAGTTGTTTTCAGATTGCTTTATTTGTGTCTAACTGGAATTTTTTTTTTTTACTGTAGGCACGCCACATCTATATCTGTGATTATCACAAGGGTGTGATTCAGTCTGCAAGGAGCAAGCGGCGCAGGAACAAAGACTCGGAGGATGACTCCAACGAAACAGACACAGATGTCCCGGATGTAGATTTGCTTCAGCTACAAGTTAATACATTGCGGCGCTACAAGCGGCATTTCAAGGTCACCACAAGGCCAGGAATTAATAAAGCTCAGCTAGCTGACGTGAGTATTAGCACCTAAATGTTTATGGATTTAAAAATTAGGTACTTAATGAGGGACTTGATAAGATTCCAAGAGGAAACCTGGGAAACCGGAGAATTACTCCACATATGTTACAGGTGAAAGGAATTTGCATTCAGGGAATGAGAGTTATTTAATTTTTAGTGATAGCCTGAAGTAGGAACACAAAGAGGGATGGCAAATTGTCTAACTAAATGGGACTCGCCCTCATTGGCTACTTGGAGGGGGAAAAAATCCGAATGTCCAGAAAAGAATCTGAAGTATCTGTTTGAAAACCATCTCTCATCATCTTAATCCATTTCTGAACTGAGTCTAGGTACAAAGAAGGAAACAGATTCCCCCCCCCCCCTTTTTCTTTTCTCTCTTTTTTTTTAAATTGAAACTCCCTGAAATAACATTGTTCGTACGTATATTACACATTTGCTTGTCAACATACTTACAGGAGAGAGTACATGAGTAGTAAGAGAAGCGTAGATTTTCACAGTATTCCTTAAAGCCTTAAACATTTATTTGTAAGTTTCTGTAGTTCCTTTAAAAAAATGTCAAACTTCCTCAAAAGTCGTTTTGAATTCACTGATACAGTTGCTTTGAAAAATCCCTCGTTAAGATTTTGAAAATCTGCCATGAATTTGTTTGTAAGGAACTGCAATAATAATCTGACAAAACTATATATGTATAAAAATTGTTCAACTCAAATCTTTGCCAATGCTAACTCTATGGCCAGCACATCTTGATTTGGATAGCCCTCTTATACAATTTTAAAAAGAACTAAGGAAGACCATTTCTTCTTTTGAATCCTCCACGTCTCTCCAGAGTTAGAAATTTCAATTTTGACAGGTTTGACCGTAGAGTTACCATTTCAGTTTCTGCAGGACTGGACAAAAAGAGAAGAGGTTCCTCTCCTATCTCCTCATGATTTTCCCTTCTTAAGGAGGGAAAATCATCTTTTCTCTCATCTTCTTTCTTTTCTCTCTTGATGCAGTGCCAAGCGTCGGGTCTCCAAGAGTTTTTAAGACCTGGAATGCTAAGGAAATAATGACAACCTGAAAAATGCCGGGAATTCATGGGACAAATCAAGGAACCAAGCCAGTAGCGCTTCTGCTCAGCAACTTTAGACGATGCTGTTGGGGAGAGCGCAAATCCCTTCATTTAAATCGCTATAAGTGGAGATTTTGTCCATAGTTAAATAAAATCAGCACAACTGAAAGAAAAAAAATCGAACTTTTGATTAAAGGGCAAGGAAAGGTGTGTAAAGTCAGGAATTTGAAAATTTTAGATTCAGGGGAAAACAAAAATAGTCAGAGAATGTCAGGGAATCAGAAAATGAAGAATTTATGGAAACCCTACAAGCGGTTATCCCTAACTGGAGGCTATAAACCTCATGGAGGCCAAAACGCAGGGTTGTGCAAATGTGTTGCCTGCCCCTTGAATGGTGTCTCAGTCTCACATTTTTCTGCAGGATCAAGCACCACTGTTAATTAGAGCCAAACTAAATTTTCATACATTTGTTCTCTTGTTTCAGACCCTCCTCAAGCATTTCAAAACGATTCCGGTCATTGAAAAAGAAGCTTTGTCATTCTTTATCTACATGGTCAAGTCGAACAGCAATAAATTGGACCACAAGAATGGCAACAACACGGACACAACTTAACACTCAGAAGTGCAAACTTGTTTTATTTATTTTTACTTTTAACTTAATTTATTTTCATCATGTGCCGTGTTTCATCGAACACCATGAGCTTTTTATACTGTGCACTGAGCTAGGGGTGCAGAAAGTTCCAAAATGCTAACCGTTTGCTGTGATTTGGTGTCTTTTACTACAAGGTGAAGCGTCCAATTTTGCAGCAAAACGTCGTCCTTTCTTGCAAATTGTGCGATTTGTCCTACTTTTTAAAGGACCAAGCCAAAAAAAAAAAAAGAAAAAAGACATTACTTATGAAGATTGCCTCATGACCCAAAATTTTCCTCACTTATGCTGAAGTCCTATGATCGCAAAATTGGGCATTTTCTCCATGCCCTGCTGTGAGCATTTTCCCAAATTATTCCTCTTTCGTGGTTTCAAATGAAGACAGTAACAAGGATTTGAAATGTTTATTTTATTTTTATTTTTTTGGTGGAGAATGAAAGTTTGAGTGAACTGCCATCTTTAATATTTTGATTTTGTTCACTAGTGGCTACACAGTCAGATCCCAGAGTTCATCTTTGTCTTAAACTTAATTTTGAAATAAATTTCATAACTAAAAATGTACAATTATAAATTTAAAGGAGGGGTGGCGATTTGGGCCATTTCCGGCCCCACCTAATCCGGGACTTTTTTTGCTGTGATTCGTTACGTATAAGTGTCAAGAGAAAGCATGCCAAGTTTCAGGCCGATCGGCCCAATATTCGGGGGTCAGGGGCCCCCCCGAATTTTTAAGAGCAAAATCGGTTTTAATTTTGTAGCGCCGTCAATTTCGCTCGTATACAGATGAAAATTGGGTGCCAGGGGTAAAATTTTGCGTTCTTTCCATTTCCGCCGTCAAAATTGGCACTGGGGCAAAATTATGGGGGATTTTGGGGGGTTTTTCGCGATTTTTCGCGTTTTTTACCAATTTTCTGCGGTTTTCATGCTTTAAGTCAGGGATTTTCAGCCAAACGACCACAGATTTGATTTCTACGCAAAAAATTACATAGGAACACAATGACCAACTAACACTCAACAGCGGATTTCTCTAGGATAAACTGACCCATAAGTATGTGTTCACTCAGAAATTTTGAAAATAGCCATGTTTCGGGTACAGCCCAAGCTTGTAGCACTACCATATTCACATATGATACGCTCTGGGTCGACCCTGTTGATATTATCGGGAACTTGAAATGCTACCCGCTTGGGCGGAGGGTCGAATTCTCCTCAGAAACGAATAAAAAGGCGATAAAATTACGTTTCACGTGAATTGTTGCGAGAGGAATGTTATTGTATCGGCAACTTTCACCTCCAACTTATGTAATTTTTTGCGTGCTTTCCATTTCTGCCATGAAAATTGGCATCAAAGCAATTTAAAACGGGTTTTTTGGGGTTTTTTATCATTTTTTACCAGTTTTTTCCGGTCTTTAGCGGTTTTCATGTTTGAAACCTCATGTGGCATATCAGTTCTGTGGTTTCGTGGTTTTTACCGACATCAAGAAAAAGAGCCCCGAAGACTGTCATCCTCTTATGGAGACTGCCTAGAGGATTCTGCTTACTTATGGTCTGACGAGGATTCAGAATGAGAGATAAGGATTTTACACAACATTTCTTCTGCTATACGATTCATCCGTGACGTATTTTATGGATGTGATAGCAAATGTATTTTGAGAAAAATTAAAATTTGTGGTCGTTTGGCTCATTTGGTGAGGTTTCAAACATGAAAACTGCTAAAGACCGGAAAAAAAACTGGTAAAAAATGATAAAAAAAACCCCAAAAAACCCGTTTTAAATTGCTTTGATGCCAATTTTCATGGCAGAAATGGAAAGCACGCAAAAAATTACATAAGTTGGAGGTGAAAGTTGCCGATACAATAACATTCCTCTCGCAACAATTCACGTGAAACGTAATTTTATCGCCTTTTTATTCGTTTCTGAGGAGAATTCGACCCTCCGCCCAAGCGGGTAGCATTTCAAGTTCCCGATAATATCAACAGGGTCGACCTAGAGCGTATCATATGTGAATATGGTAGTGCTACAAGCTTGGGCTGTACCCGAAACATGGCTATTTTCAAAATTTCTGAGTGAACACATACTTATGGGTCAGTTTATCCTAGAGAAATCCGCTGTTGAGTGTTAGTTGGTCATTGTGTTCCTATGTAATTTTTTGCGTAGAAATCAAATCTGTGGTCGTTTGGCTGAAAACCCCTGACTTATAGCATGAAAACCGCAGAAAATTGGTAAAAAACGCGAAAAATCGCGAAAAACCCCCCAAAATCCCCCATAATTTTGCCCCAGTGCCAATTTTGACGGCGGAAATGGAAAGAACGCAAAATTTTACCCCTGGCACCCAATTTTCATCTGTATACGAGCGAAATTGACGGCGCTACAAAATTAAAACCGATTTTGCGCTTAAAAATTCGGGGGGCCCCTGCCCCCCGAATATTGGGCCGATCGGCCTGAAACTTGGCATGCTTTCTCTTGACACTTATACGTAACGAATCACAGCAAAAAAAGTCCCGGATTAGGTGGGGCTGGAAATGGCCCAAATCGCCACCCCTCCTTTGACCAATAAGTCAGAAAATAACTTCTTTTGGTGTGCGTTGATTCCAATTTCCTGCTCTCAAAAAAGTCTTGAAAGGTCTATTCCAGTAAAATTATTTGTCAAGCGAATTTTAGTATGTTTTATACTCACAAAATTTTCTGCATGAGCTCAATTTTTTTGACATTTGTGAAGTACATTTGTCACATCAGGTATACATTTTTACCGTGTTAAATAATGTCAATTTGTCATAAAGGTTTGATTGCTCTCAATTTTTTTTTTTTTTTTTTTTTACCCCTAATGTGATTTTAGTTTTTCTGAGGAGCAGTAAGTCAAATGGTCTAAATTGATTGTGAGCTATAAATGCTAATTTCGCATTTTTTTAGAATTTTTTGGTATGTTTAACATGCTCTGCCAGAAACTTTAACAAGGATATGTGTCTAGGAGTGCGGTTGTATTCTTTCTTAGCCTGTCTGAAGATCCACTGGGAATTACATCCTGAGCATTGTATCTATCCTGAACGCATTTTAAATGGTTCCATTGTAACAAAGCCTTTGTAGTTATTTTTTTAAAAAGAGCATAAACCAACCTCAAATTATATCAAATCCCTTTTTTTACAGCACTGATTAATTTCAACTCCACTGTCAAACGATACGCATTGTCAGTAAAACTAGGAAAACATGTATCTCATTTTAAGTGTGACAATATCTCCATTCCCTGTTTCATTTTTAAAAGACAGTTAACAAGCATTTTTTTGTAAAATTGCAAGAGTTCTTTTAGTACAAGAAGAAATAGTTAGTTTGAATGAATGTTGATCGCAAACTTAAGTCCTTAGTTTGGGACTGTTCAAGTATTATGTAAGTTGATGAAGGAGGGGAGGGAAGAACGTCTGAGATTATTTTATAGGGCCTTATGAGGGTGTAGGTGAGGGAGTCAAGTCTATTCTTCTGTAAGCTGCAAATTTTTTGCTTCAAAAATAAAATCGAAGAAAACTAATTTTTCCATACATTTTTCAGGTTTTCCTCGTTATTTTCTGACGCTTTGAGGGTAGGAGGGTCGGTCAGTCCAATGTCTTGTAATTCAAAAAGGAAGGTTAGAGATTCTCTTTTGGGTGTCTTAGAAGAGGGAAGTGGGGTCAAAAGGTTTCTACAAATGTTGTTAGTAATACTTGAACAACCCTTTTTTCGATACTTGTAAAACAAAAATTCATTGTAAAAACTGAGGCTTTTTTGAAAGGAAAAGACAGTACACATGTATACATTTTTTTCCCATCAGAACTTATTTTTTACAATTGTAAGTTCTATGTTCTCTGAAGGAGAAAATATTGTTACTTTGATTCTCTTTACCTACCATACAAATTTGAAGGTTTGCCCTCCCTGAATGAGTTCTCTGAGTTTAAACTTTCAAAGAAACTTAGTGATCAACAATCATTTGTAGCGTGCAATTTTTCATGACCTCCCATGGCACTATTTTACTAAAGCTCATGTGTTCGATAAAATACACTCTGTATTTGTTCTCGTTTTCGAATGAGGAACAACTGTACGAGCATCTGTCGATGTTCCTACTGTAGAGGCCTAAATCTATCATTTCCAATGCCTTCTCTTTGATTAAAGCTTACCGTTTCATCCTATTTAAAAGGATTTTGCAAGATGTTGCATGAAAATTTGGTTGAAAAAAAAATGCTGAAGAGGTTTAAACTATGTTTTACCTTTTTGGTTGGATAGAATGACTCCTTTAACGAAATGCTCACCTGTATTGTGGTATCTTTTTTGAAGCGGGAAGCTCGAAAAAACGCCAATTTTTTATGCAAATTGTGAAGCGAGGAGTGCATTTCAGACTTTGCCGATGCGCTCATCATGATTTTTGAGACACTTTCTACGAGTCACAACCCTTAATTTTGATCTAGCAAAAGTTTGCAACAGGCCCATTTTTATTCTTTGTACAGAAATGGGAAAAGCAAGTTGTGCACCTTCACAGAGCATTAACATATTGCCAGATTACGGAAGTCGATTAGAAGGCTGAAGAAATGAAGACTTAGCCTCTCCTGATCTAATTATTCCTAATG
This sequence comes from Bemisia tabaci, assembly GCF_001854935.1. Classification (NCBI taxonomy): domain Eukaryota; kingdom Metazoa; phylum Arthropoda; class Insecta; order Hemiptera; family Aleyrodidae; genus Bemisia; species Bemisia tabaci. Next base: position 4,063,778 of record NW_017547174.1, on the reverse strand, counting down.
TACTTTTAATCTTTGTCTAATCTTAATCCTCTTTTGTTTTGTTTTTATTATTTTATCACTCCCTTTTGGTTTGTAAGTTCTTCCCTGTATTGAAAAACAGTGATTTTGATGATCTTGAATAAATACACATTGAATTTCTCTCCGGTTTGTTATTTTTCAGTCCACTTAAATCCGAGCTTCAGCTTCGTATCAGGTTTCAGCTATTATTTATACTATTGTCTATTATAACTATAGACTATTTTAGTAGCTCCACACATGTAGAAAGTTGCATCTACAGTTGAATAGCATTTTGCAAAAAGGAACCAAGAGCATTCCAATGTTGCCAGGATTGTGCAATTTAAAATCTTTGCAATAAAGTTACTGGAATTGTGCAAAAAATCAAAGGCCAAAGTAATTATGCCATTAGTAAAGTGTCACTAAGTCACCAAAGTAATTTTTGTCTTGAATATATAGTTATCGGAATTAAAGATAAAACTTGTGTAGGTAATCAATGTTTATATTTTCAGGGTAAAATCATTTTCACAATCTTAGCGACATTGGAATGCTCTTGGTTCCTTTTTGCAAAATGCAATCCAGTTCAACTTTATTGATAGTGATGGCAACCATGAGAGCACCCACTTAGAAGTATAAATAAAGAACACTTAGTCAAATTCTCAAATATTTTAATGACGATTAGAAACTCAACCATTTCTAATTTGTAGAAGTATACAATCTATCTTCACATACCTTTCTGAAAGTACTTGTTGAATGCTTAATGAAAGTAGTTAATTTGGTTTCCTACAAAAATAATGAAGGAGGGATTAAAATATGCCACCCTGCACTCTACATTCATCTTTTTCAGCCATGAATACCTCTTCAAAGAGATGTGAAGGTCTTCATGCTATCCCCTACAAAAACTTGGTGACCCCCATTTCAGATTTTTCAATCTTTACTCAAAAAGATACTCAGTTACCAGACAACCCTTAGTAACCTGCAAAAGTGATCATCCGCTCTTCTTCAGAAAAGAAGGAGCAAAACCTAAATTGGAAAAAAACCATGCACGACGGTAACCAGGTCCTCCAATGAGCAACATCATTTTGCTGGAGAGAGTACCTATCGAAGAATTTGGAATGGAGTTATGGTTGTGGAACTCGTGTTTGCATAGCAGTCAATGATAGTATATACCTATTCTTTTTGAGAGTCAACTGTCCTCTCTTGAGAATTTCTTCACCTCTTCTAAACAGTATTATTGTCTTTACCCACTCGTCAATTGGTCTGAATGTAATTAATATGTACACTCATCTATTGTATGTACTGTACTGTCCAAAGAAATCAATGCCATGAAATAAATTAAAATGCTTTAAAAAATCCTTCAAACTGACAGAACGCAACCCTCTCACCAATGTATTGGGAGTTTGGTAGTTCTATCATTGGCCAGCACTGCTAGCAGCGCTAACGTGGTTACCTTGAGAACTAAAAACTATGGAAATTAGTTTTCTTCATCTTCTGGTTTTCTTCAGAAGCTGGCTAAAGATGTATTTTTCAACTTCAAAGTTCAACTGCAAATTTTTCATCCTGAACTATGTCCTCTAGTGCTACATCAGTTGATTAAATGTTCTTCAGTTACTTATTCTTCTCTCTCTGAATTTACTTTTGGAGGTAATAAGTCACAACGAATTGTTTGTTGCCGAGGAACCACCGTCATTTCTAGGTTATCCCAAGCTTTACAGCCAGTTTACAGCTTTTAGTGATCTGTAGTGCTTAGGAGCAGTTTTCCTGAGATTTTGAACGAACGTGCCATTTTCCAGAAATTCATTTCATCAATCTTGCATCATAGACTGGTAAGCCCTTTCACTTTAGCTCCTCCATTCAGGGACGGACTGGCCGGGGTGGCGATGGGGCGATCGCCCCACTTTCATCGGCCAAAAGAGTCGAGTGTTCAGCAGAGATTCACTCCTGAATTCCGAAGGCAGGACTTACAAAAAATCCTGCCGAATTTCCATCGGAAACTGTCTGGTGCGCAGTCGGGAGCATCGATGTTCCCTTTCTGCAGACTCTAGGCACTCCGCACCCGGAGAAGGATTTTCTGTCAGTCCTCGCCCTCGCCTCAGGCAGAGATTCAGCCCCTGAGCTCTGAAGGAAGGGCTGACAAAAACTCCTGCGGACCAAGACGGAATCTTTTAAAGTGAAACGTCCCTTTATGTAAAAGAAAAATCTGCACAAT
>NW_017547174.1:3881845-4048494 GCF_001854935.1 Bemisia tabaci | reverse complement strand
CCTTACACTGCCATACCAAAGGAGAGGGGGGAGGGGTTAAAAATGGGGGTAAAGTGCCGCACGTAATTTACGGATGGTACCAAATCCATTGAAAGGGGTCTCTTACGGTAAATCTACAAAAATTACAACTCAGCACTTAAAAGAGAGCGCTAGCTCGGCTCCTCCTGCTGATTGTGTTTCATTAAATCAGCGAAGCACTTCTGCCGTGATAGCGAAGAGAGCCGTAAGTGCAAAAATGAAGTTTTGAGAAAACGGGCTCAGAAGCTTCTGACAAGATCATTTTATTGAAAGAAGCCTCCGTTCTTTGTCGAATTGCCACTAATCGTCCTAGAAACTGACTCCTAGAAATTGTATGGATGATTCAAAATCGACTGATTTTATTTCCATTACATAAAAAGGGTATTTTTCATTTTCATGCCAGGTTATTGTCAGGCAAGACAGCCGTAAGTGCTATCTTCTGCATGCTTTCGTGGTTGCGTTTTGGACGCACAACAAACACATTTGCAGGTTAGAAATTGGCAGAAGAGGGCGGCACTTTACTTGAAAGCACTGTTTTCATTGGCTCTCATGCATCTATGGCTGTCTTGAAAAATAACTGTGTCATTTTTTGTGCACTTACGGCTTTTACATACGTCTGGTTTTCATTAAATTAGGATGAATTTTGCTGTTTTAGCTGTGTCAGTAATTTCATCCAAAAGAGTTTAGACGAATTTTGAAGAAAATTCGATTTCGAAAATTTTGCACTTACGGCTCTCTTCGCTATCACGGCAGACTTGAAGTGCCTGAAGTTAGATATTGATTTCATTTTTATGCGGAAATTACGGAGTGAAATTCGCAAACGGTTAGCCTTGGTTTCTAAATCGAACAATGATTCATTAAACCTTGTTTTTTTATTATTATTATTTACTATTCTGCAAGTAGCAGGCGAGAAGATTACTTGGTGATTCGCTGTGTATTTTTGGAGGGAAATTTCCGGACAAGCCCGCTTTTAAAAACTCCTAAGACTCGAAGGAATTTTAAAAGCACTGAAATGGCGGGAAAATGATAGAAGTGATGCACTGCGGCAATTAAATCGCCATCCCTCAATTTCCACTGATGTGCTTTAAAATAAAACTTATTTCGATGTGGAATTGTTGCTTATTTCCTACAAGTAACATGTAAGAAGGAAATTTGATTCTTTGATTTCGGAGATAAAGTTTTGACTTTACAATGGACCACTAGACAAGGTACGAATTTCAGCATTCTGATACATGTTCCTTAACCAAAATTTCACGCAAAACACGATGCGCACAACGAAAATTACCGAAATCAACTCCTAACGAAGATATTTAATGATTCTTGGTGCGTGAATTCAAACCGTTCGCTCATGAAAACTCAATGCTCTACGTGATTCACATCGCGCGCTAAACGTTATCATGACACTCTCTGCGATATGAAACTATGGCAACCTCAATCTTGACGCTTTGGCTCAGCTGTAGCAAATTGCCTATAGTTTGAACAACACAAGGTAGGAAATGAACATTGTTGGATTGAGGAGCTTGCTGAAACCGTTGTAGTGCGCGATTTGACTCACGTAGAGCTTTGAGGTTCTTGTGAGCTGGCAGTTCAGATTCCTTGTAACCAATGTGAAATAAAAACGTTAATGTCATACTTAGGAGTCGGTTTGAGTAATTTTCGTTGCGCGAATCTTGTTCTACGTGAAATTTTGGTCTAGTAATATGTATCAGAATGCTTACATTCGTACCTTGTCTAGTGGTCCATTGTTTTCATATACAAGAAGTGGAAAGACATTTGACGGAAGTCGCAGAAACCCGTGTTCGCCTCTGATTAGTGTCGGATGACTTCATTTGGTTCGGCGCGGAACCGAGGCGTCTTAATTTTGCGGGGAAATTGAGCTCACCGAACTGCGAACTTCTCGGTTTCCGAGTTACATTTCACATTTTTAATGTGCACATCGTGCTCTGCGCGTCAATGGAGATGTTGCATGTGTGAGGAATTCGCGATTTGGCAATTGATTCTTGTGTAAAAGTTCGCGAGAAACACGATGATGCCACTGGTTTTCTCTGAAATCAACTCCGAAGCTCAAAATAAGCTCTCAAGTTGAGGCCAAAATGGCCGGGGATATCCCACGCTATCCTGAGAGTCCACCTCTACATCAAGACAAACTCTCCATTCAAAGATAGGGAGCAAATACATTTGCAGGGCTGCCGTGTTTTCAGTTTTAGAGTCTCCAAATAAAGTGGCAGCCCTGTCAATGTAATTGCTCCCTATCTTTGCATGGAGGGTTTGTCTTGATGTAGAGGTGGACTCTCAGGATAGCGTGGGATATCCCCGGCCATTTTGACCTCAACTAGAGAGCTTTTTTTGAGCTTGGGAGAAGATTTCAGAGAAAACCAGTGGCATCATCGTGTTTCTCGCGAACTTTTATATAAGAACCAACAGACAAATCGCAAATTCCTCACACATGCAACATTCCATTGCCCTCGGAAAAATGAATTCGCAAATCAAACTTTGCTCACAGTTCAACGACTCATTAGGGGCCGTCTCTAAAGTACGTATCGCTTTTGTTATTTTTCGACGTACCCCATAAACGCTCCGTAACGCTGTGCTAGACCTCCCCGAAAAAACACTTTTAAATGCATAACACTTGCCCGGACAGCGGACACCCCCCCCCCCTCATTTAGATGAAATTAATCTTAATATCGCCTTGCATTTGTTGAACGGATTCGGCGTTTCCATTCAGTGAGGAAATGCGATAGGACCCATCGCAGAGAATCTTTCAGAGATTCTTTAAAACTTCTAGTGACGGCCGACGATAATTTTTACAGAAACCCGGAAAAATCACCTAAACTCGTTATGTATCGCTTCTTTCTATACCCTCACCCCTTGTTTTAGTCGCGTAACTCCGGCAAAGCCCCCCCCCCCCTTCGAGCGTTACGTAATGTTGGGACGGGCCCTGAGTCCTAGTTTTGCGGCGCTCGTATCGACTAGAGTCCACTTATACTGAGAGTCAAGACAACATCCCCTCATGGAGTCACAAACGGGAATAAAGATTACAAAAATTGAACGTTTTTCGTAATCTTTGATCGGCCCATTCTCAAATTCCTTTCTCCGTCCCTTCTCTCATTCCGTTTCTTCTTTGCCGAACCCGTGATTCCCTGGTCCATTCCAGACTATAATCTTTGCAATCGGTGAAAAAGTAATATTTATTCCCGTTTGTGACACTGTGAAGGCCTAAAATACGGGAACCAATCAGAAATGGATTCACATTGTCTTGACTCTCAGTATGAAGGAACTCTAGTATCAACCACACTTCTTCAACTTATCATGTCTGCTGTTATTCTGGGAGACTCACATCATACGTTGTCGCTCACCTCCCGTTATTTTATTTTGTCCAGGGCTGTGAATGGATGAAATCCGACTTTCTTCTCGTACCTCTGATACATCACTCAATTCCTGGCCGGTTTGAATTTCTCTCATTTCATGCAGTCTCTGGGATGATTTCGCGCAGTAAGACTCCAAAGGTTTGTGATACAGTTCTTGTAAAGCAAGAACTCAGTACTTCAGATACTTCGAAAGATGCATCTGACGATGAATCTAGTAATCTTACATCCGAATTGATTAAAGAAGAACCCGTATCCCCTTCGAGAGACAATTGTGCCTCTCCAGTTCAACCTTCAACTAATTTTGTCGGCACCTCCGTGGGTATGATCACCAAAATTAAAACCGAAACCCACAATGACGATGATGATGATGATGACATGTTGCCTCCCAGCGTGGAAATTAAAATCGAGCCCGATCTATCGTTTAGTAATGACCGTCTTGAAGTTGAGGCTTGGGGACAGACTGTGGAAGATACTACAATGTATGCAACGAATTTGTCCACAATTTCTGTACCCGAAATCGTAGGAAATCCTGATAACCCGACTCATAGAATTACACGCACATCAGGAAAAGAAATAAAAGACAGCGCAGATTCACTAACCTCTGAAGTGGATTTTGGAAATGAATCTGAGATACTCGAAATGGTCGAGGATGATAATGAGGATAACGTAGCAGTCCATAGTGGTATTAAAGAAGAATACAGCTGTGGGCAGTACTCAGAATCATTGGTCCATGAAAACAATCAAGATGTAGCCATGTTTTTGCACGACGCCGATAAATTCTTTAGGTGCAGCAAATGCGCCTATGTATTTACCCAAGAGGAAGCCTTAGAGACCCATATGATGAAGCATACTGGAGAGAAGCGAGTGAAACCTATTGATTATCCCTCCGATTTGGTCAAAAAAGAATTTGTAACACGTCATGTGCGTTCACGCACGGAAGGGGTACCGTTCAAATGTAGCTATTGCTTTTTGACATTCGCAACAAAAGTAGCATTATCGGCTCACGAACGTGTACATGGGGCACCGTTCAAATGCAGCCTTTGCATTTTGGCATTCGCAACAAAAGCAGCATTATCGGCTCATGAACGTGTACATACGAGAAAACCTATTGATTATCCCTCCGATTTGGTCAAAGAAGAATTTGTAACACGTCATGTGCGTTTACACATGGAAGGGGTACCGTTCAAATGTAGCTATTGCTTTTCGACATTCGCAACAAAAGCAGCATTATCGGCTCATGAACGTGTACACACGAGAGAGAAACCGTTCAAATGCAGCCATTGCTCCATCGCATTTACCCAAAAACGAGCCTTATTACGTCACTATTTCCGTCATACCGGCACCAAACCATTCAAATGCGACCAATGTCCTGCTGAATTCGCCGGGAAGGCCGGCTTAACCCGTCATATTGTTACCCACTCGGGTGAGAAACCTTTCCATTGCAGTCAGTGCCCCGCCGCATTCGACTTCAGCTTCAAACTAAAAAGACATCATCTGGTGCATTCTCGCGACAAACTCTACACCTGCGCCCACTGCTCCGTCACGTTTGCCTCGAAATCCACGCTCAAGCAGCACATCTTAGCAGTGCATTTTTCTAAACGATACAATTGTACATTTTGCCCCCGATCATTTTCCAAAGAAAGCTACTTACAGACGCATACTCTCATACACACAATTGGCAAACCGTTTAAGTGCCGTCATTGCCCTGCTGCATTCCCTCTAAATCAAAGCTTGACACGTCACATGTTAACACATTCCGGCGAGAGACCGTACAAATGCAGTCAGTGCCCCGCCACATTTATCACCCAACACAATTTAAAAGCTCATATTCGCACGCACTCCCCAGAAAAACCGTTTAGTTGTACTCTCTGCTTGGCCTCCTTTGCTCATAAATCAGCCTTGGAGCGGCATATGATGGTCCATAGTGGTTGTGAGAAACCGTTCATTTGTAGCTACTGTTCTGCCACATTTTTTGTTGAAAGCCATTTAAATAGTCATATTCTTACACATACTAGTGATAAACCGTTTAGTTGTTACCAGTGCGAAGCGTCATTTGCCGATGAAAGCGCTTTGAATCAACATATTTTAGTCCACCTAGGTGATAAGCAATATAAGTGTAAGCAATGCTCTGCTTCATTTGCGGAATCAAGTAATTTGGAGCGCCACGTACGGGCTCACACTAGTAGTAAGGAAATGTTTACTTGTACACATTGCTCTGCCTCGTTTGCGGTTGAGAGAACTTTAAAAAGACATATTTTGGTGCATACAGGTGAGAAACCGTTTAAGTGCAATCATTGCCCTGCCTCATTTACCGAAGAAATAAATTTAATACGTCATATTTGCAAAGAGAAAGGTTAGAAATTTTTTAGCTGCGGTTACAGAGGTTCTGCTGTATCGCTAGATGAGAAATAAATGGAGTATTCGGGTACCCTTAGCCAGTGGCGATGTTTGAGAGTCGGCAACACTGTTTTTCCTCCATTTAAATATACGTAAAACAATCGATTCTTGGTGAGGCAGCTTGCCTTACCTAAAACCGATATTTTTAATTGATTTAAATGGAGGAAACACAGTGTTGCCAACTTGCTAAATCGCAACTGCCTTGCTCTGGGTAGATGTAGATAACGGATGAAGCCGGTAACAAACAGGGGTGTAGAATTTTTGCAACCGATCGGTTGTTCATGATCCAAACCAACTCCCCCCCCCCTAAGATTTAAAAAGAGCCGAAAATCACGGGGGAAAAATGGTTTGCTGAGACAGCAACGGCCGATTTAAAATCCGATACGGCCGAGAACCGATTGGAAGCGTTTTCCCGGAATCTGAAAAGATGTGAGCTTGCGGGCGCACATCTTTTCAGCTTCCGAAAACTCCTGCCAAAATTCTTCGTTTATAGGTTCACTGTCCTCATCCAAGAAATACTCTAGCAAGATTTGTGCAGCTTCCCCTGCCCTTTATCGATTAATGACGATGATCAGACAAATCAGAATTTTGCAGAGAGCGTCATAATGCTCCACGCTTTTTGTCTGCTCACTTTAGTGATGAAGTTCTTGGTCACATAGAAATGAAAAGAGTGATTTAACATCATCGCTGTCAGCCATTGGAGGCGCTTTTTTCATTTCTTTCTTTTTACGTGATTTTTCTGAGTTTGAGGATATCTCTGATGCCCATCTTTTTTCAAAGAGAGATATTTTCTCTAAGTAAGCGTTAGCTGCGACAGACTCGGGGACCATGCTCCTATGCGTTATAGGGTTGGTGGCATAATTCAGGATGTGAGAGCTGACCAACTTACAATTATCTTTAAATGTTGGTTGGAGATGGGTTAAGAGTCCCGAGGTAGCGTGGAGTGAGTTAAAGTCATCTTTGTGCTGCGAATAAGTACTGCAAATTAACGCTGTGGTAGCTGCTACTTGATTCTGGCCAATAGGTATAGCTCGGAGGAGTGCTTGGATGTCAGCCCTAGTGGAGTCGCTGGGTGAGGTGACACCCCTGAGGAACCTGGGTTTGGGAGAAGTAAATCTGGCCAACAATGCCCCAAACCTCGTAGTCATATGCCTTTTGTCAGTAGCGCTGGTGCACGGGAACAGCCTAGTTGTTTGCTTAGCATCAATCCTCTTAAGCCCGTCGGATGGGAGTGTTCCCAATTGCAGGTAGGCGTAGGAGGAAACCGTGACTTGCATAACTTTAAATGCAGCAGCCCCAGGAGGCATTAAATATGGAGGTTTCTTTGGACTTGGTTCATGTAACTTGAAAGTTGGAGTCATTTATGTCCTTAATTGAGGCTTGTTTGTACTTGGGGCTGGGGATCGGATGTTCACCCAGACGTAAAGATTTCCGCAAGGCAATTTAGCCAGCCTAGCCATGACTTATTCAAAGGCACGCTGAAAAGTGAGAGGGGACCGCCCGCAGCATCAGTGTCCACCTGGGGCAAGGGGAAGAGGGCCAGACAACCTTTGACTGCGCTAGGTAAGGCGGGGTGATTGCCCACATGGGCTTGCACCGTGGCAATAGCTGGGATAACAGGCAGAGGAGTGAGGTTATGGCCTATGATCAAGCTTCGGGGATGGAGTTCTTGCCCCAGGGCCTCGATTATGAGGTCGAGGAACCTAACCATTGCTGGGGCGCCTATGGTATGGTAAGAGGCTGTGGTCCGAATATGAGTGTCGGTTTTCCCTGTAGCCAAAGCCCAAGCTGCAAGTAAGTTTAGGAAGGATATCACAGCATTAGGATGGGTGTGGTTACCAATCACGAATTCTGAAGCCTTTGTGAGTATTGGTAGTTCCTTGCCCCCAGCTATTTCGAGGTATGCAGCCATAAGGGTTAGGTGGTCGGATATGCCAGGTCGTTCAGCTTCGAGAGCTGCCCTTACGCCTTCTTCGGAGGCGGTGGCGTTTATGGTGATATTACTCCTTTTATGCTGAGGGCAGCTATAAGCTTTAAATGAGTCTATTACAGTATGAGGGAGCAACCCTCGTGCTGCTTGATCACTAAGGAATTTTAGATGCTCAAGGTCCAACGTTGTTTAGGATCTGATCTAGAGCTAGGGTAAAGTGGGACGCAACACAGCTCTAGACTGTTGTTATCTCCAGATGTTGGCCTCAAAGAGACGATGAGCGCTGGTGTGGATGGTCAGAAGCAGAATCGGGCGTTCTGCTCCAGTATGTATTGGGTGGCTTTTGGAAGGATGCCCGTCAGCCCAGGTCTATGATAGGTTTCCCAATCCCTTAGAGCGGTGGCGACGGGTACTCCTAGGTCTGTCCTAGGGTGGAAAGGGGTGATTAACCACAAACAAGGCGACCCTAAAGGTCTACCTAGGCGTTTCCCGGCGACGTAATGGCATCGACCAAACCATCCAGCCCTTCGATTTCGTCGGGTAGGGCATCCACGCCTTCTAGGTGGAACTCGGGGTCCCTAGCCAACAGGAAACCCTCTTTAGGTAATGGGTAGTTGTCATGCCACAATGTTATTGTGGCCGCTTGTCGAGGGGATAGGTTGTCCCCCACCTGGCATGGAGCTCGGACCTCATTAGCCCCAAAGTCGTATGTCCAGACTGTAGCAGGCTCGAAGACATGTAAATTGGCATTGTAGCCATGAGAAGCATACGCACCAGCATTCCTTTCAAAGGTGGTACTGCCACCTTTGCCAACACAAGCGGCCCTTGAGTATCGAGGGTTGTGGTCCGCTAAGTCAAAGAAGTTTGCTATGACATTTAGCATCTGAACGCCATACGGTATAAAAAAGTATGGCCGCCCACCCTCGCTATTAGAGGAGTAGCCAAGTAGGAATACATCCCACGCATGGCGGCAGAGGTGACTTTCAACAAGTCACTCTTGAATGAGACCTTGGTATTAGGCCCCAATATGGCCCATTCTTGTGGCCTCAACAGCAGGAATCCATCTATTGACAGTAAACTACTGTAGCGGGGGGGCGACATCATTTACAATACCGAATGCAGCATAATAGTCTGCTGCGTCAGCATAGGTGCAGGAAAGGGGTTGGGTTCTGACGCCGGGATAGAGGTTAAATTCTGGAGCCCACCCTCTGTAGTGGAGCATTTCCCGCTTTGGCATAGAATACCAACGGGGTTTAGCCCCTCCAGTCTGAGGTTCACAAGCCTGGCGTACCAAGACGTTGGCAGCGGCCCTAGGTATGCCGCCATTAAGGAAGGTGACAATCTTGGTGGTGGTCAGCGACATTGAAAACAGATAAGTAGTGCCGAACTTTGGAAACTTCGTAAAATATAGACTTAAAGACGCGGACAACGCGTAAAGTTCCGGGGTTCTCCGTGGGATCTTGCAGGTCAGGGTTTTAGGTCAGGCGCGCGCGGTTTTTTTGGCGCCTTTTTCTCACATTTTGTTGTTATCATGTAACAGCAGAAGAGACATCTATTAGCAAAATTAAGAGAGTTGAGCGGGCTTTTTGAAGGCTCACTTGGGCGACATCATTTACAATACCGAATGCAGCATAATAGTCTGCTGCGTCAGCATAGGTTCAGGAGAAGGGTTGGGCTCTGACGCCGGGATAGAGGTTAAATTCTGGAGCCCGCCCTGTGTAGTGGAGCATTGCCCGCTTTGGCATAGAATACCAACGGGGTTCAGCCCCTCCAGTCTGAGGTTCACAAGCCTGGCGTACCAAGACGTCGGCAGCGGCCCGAGGTATGCCGCCATTAAGGAAGGTGACAATCTTGGTGGTGGTCAGCGACATTGAAAACAGATAAGTAGTGCTGAACTTCATAATTAGGGAGACATAGGTACAAGCTAACTGTACCCAGGTCAACCCGGAAGAGGCCACAAAACACTCGACCTCTTTACGCCTGTGGGCGTCGTCCTCTAGCGGAAGCTTCCCCATTGCCCGGTAGAATGGGTGTAAGTCCGAAGGGGTTGGGACACTGATAGGCTCAAGATTCATAAACTGGCCCATCCGGTAGTGTCTGGCAGCGTTGTCTTGGCCGCGTGTAGCGTACCTGACGCCAATAACTTCTAGAGCATAGTAAACTCTCACTCTTTCGTTTTTGTCTTCGCTCTACCCAAAATTCTTCTTCTTAATTACCCTGTCCATCCCCAGCTGATTATACAGAGCACCCACCTCTTGATCAGTACCCCTCCCATTCAGTGTACAGTTATCTAGCCTCGTAATTTTAAAATCATCTGAGGTTAGATAGTTTAAGTTTATATATTCCCCCTTATTCCTAACCAAATGTTTCGGTATCTCCCTATTCACCCTATCTATCTCTTTGTTCAAGCAAATGTTCACCCACAAGTCATAACGATGCGTTATGCCGATATAATAAAATAACACCCCCCATTTTTTCGGCTTCTTGTGCCCAATCTATGATTCCCTCAATCACTCTCTGCCCCTCATTCGCAAATACATCCCCCCTTCCTGCAGCAAATACGATAACATCCCCTATTTCAAGTTCCTTTTTAATGTTGTGCCAAAACCTTGCCCACTTGTCCATTTTATCATTCCCTTTCGTTTCACTTACTATTCTAACACCATCCCTTAACAACTCATTATGCAATCTCTCCCCCACTTTCATCGTATATTCATCGTATGGTCAGCGACATTGAAAACAGATAAGTAGTGCTGAACTTCATAATTAGGGCGACATAGAGGTATGCCACCATTAAGGAAGGTGACAATCTTGGTGGTGGTCAGCGACATTGAAAACAGATAAGAAGTGCTGAACTTCATAATTAGGGAGACATAGGTACAAGCTAGTTGTACCCTGGTCAACCCGGAAAAGGCCACAAAACACTCGACCTCTTTATTCGATAAATACCGTGATATGTGAATGGTTTTCCATAAGTTATAAGCACCATCTTGCACTGAGTGGTTGACTTTAATTTTAAACCACATAGGTGCGTAAACTTTTTGGATGAAAGTAACTAATTGCACAAGTTCATCACTAGGATATTCCATCGTCACGTACAACCTTAAAATTCTACATGCAGCCGTTAGCCAGCGTGTATGACAAACTTTTCCCGGGGTTTTTTTCGCGGGATCTTCTGAACAAAATCCCTCTGAAACAGCAATTGACATTTCCAGCAGGTACTTTTGGTCGGCACTGAGCAGTTTGACGTCAACAGTTTGGTGGGTCAAAGTTGTCTCAAAGGGTTCAAAATAAATTACCTCAAACTTATGGCACTCTTCGGGGTTGGTTCCAATAGGTCCAGAAAATGCGTAGGGACTTGTTGTTTTGCCATCTAAATGTTCGATGAGGTGGCGCAAAGATAACTCATTGTTATGGAGTTGACAAATTGCCCATTGCAACGGGCGATTAAGCTCTTTTTTCAACGATCTTATGATTCCTCCTGTCGGGCCGGTATTAACATTGGTGCCGTCAGAGCCAACAATCTTTAACATCATGAGATCTATCTTCTTCAATGCTATAAAGTTCATGATAGCAATTTTAATGGAAATTGCGGTGCCACTTTTAGGGGTAACAAAACCCAAATACCTCGAATCAGGTTCCTCAACTAAAACCAAGTGTTCCACCAAACTTTTGGTCTGATACAATTTACCACCTTGAACTTTCAAGTTGACTGATTCATCTTTCCTGCCATCAAAATACAATCCTTCAATGCTGCGCATCGATTCTTCTTCTTTTTTCTTTACTTGTGCCAGGATTTTCTTCTTTTGCCGTTTGAGGTAATGACGATCCACGGTTTTTGAGCGGTCATGTTTCGTTATCTGATTAGTATCCGCCATGGTTGCGTTTACTATCACTGCTGCTTGTCTGATGGGCATGCCTGTTCTCGCGATCGCCTCAATCATGTTCGGTAGTTGCATCCGATTACGTTCAGAGGAGCCACCACTTGTACCAGGTTTGTTCGGATCAAAGTTCAGAAACTTTTTGGCGGAACCATTGAAATCAGAATCTGTGGAGTATCCATTTCCATTTCCTCCATTTCGCTGCAGCTAGACTTCGTGGGGCACGGACGGCCCTCAGAATCGCTCGGGTGCGATCACTCATGGCATGGCACGCTAGTATCGCTACGGTGACACGTTAAAATATAACATACAAAAAGGCACCAGCCACACTCCACATCAACTATACGATAAAATTAGCAGGTTTAAAAAGGATTTTAAAAGCTTCGGAAAATATAGACTAAGAGACGCGGACAACGCGTAAAGTTCCGGGGTTCTCCGTGGGATCTTGCATGTCAGGGTTTTAGATCAGGCGCGCGAATTAGATGTATCGATTCTATCGATACTATCGAATGTTTTGAAAAATAAGATAAATAACTTGAAAGCGGAATTTATCTGCTGCAATACTATATTTGGTGCTCGGTGGCACAAACTAACACACAATGAATAAGGTACAAGTATAATAACACTGAGGCTGTACCGCTACGGAACGAGAGGGACAGGGCTACGAATCACTACAGGGTCGAGCAAAGACTGAGCAAGGCGTCAGGAGGGGAATGGGTATTTGTAGAAGTGCCTACGTGACCAATCTCACGATGGCAAGGGCTACGTGAGATTCGGAACGTAGCGATGGGCGACGGATTTGGGGAATCGAGGCTGGGCGCATCCGAATTACTGATAATGAGGTGGAGGAGCGAGGTCAATGTGATAAAATGTAAGGTTGGAAAAATAAGAATGCAAATGACCGCGGCCGGTTGGCGACGCGAGTCAAGAGTCAAGAGTTGGTAGGCAACGGGGAGGCGGTGAGGAGAGGATCGATAACATCTCCCCCCCTAAGATTGAGGAACCGAGTGGAAACCTACATGAGGAAGCGGATGTAGGGAAGCGAGGTTGGGAGGAAGTAAGTTCAATTCTTGATCTTGGGTGGTTTCAGGGTTTTCCGTAGCAGTAGCAGAATTATGACTAAAGGTTAGTAGAGCACGCCATCTTCGTGAAGCGAAGTAGCATTTTGTGACGAAATATATTACAACAATCAAAATGAGCAGGAGGATACAACTGTACGCCCAAAAGTGTGACTTATGGCTTTCCAGGAAATCAATTTCCAGTTCAGGTGGAGGAATGTCGTTCAGTTCCGGGTCTTCTGACAGCTGTGTGAAGTGGAAGGATGTCTTGAGGTTCGGTGGCGACTCGAGTAACAGCATCGGGTTCTGGAAGAAGAGTGGTTTTGTTTCCGATGTTAGCGTCTTTGGGATGGTTTTGTTCCGAAAGGTGAGGCTGCATTGTCCAGGGTTCAATAGGTAAATCCCAGAAAGGTCGTGTTCTTCTGCGTGGTGAGGGCAGTTTAGGGTGATGTGTTCTTGAGTCAAGAATATTCCCAGTAGCTTGTTTGATTCGGGAATATTCTCGAGGTGATTGACAGAGATGTCCACTTTGGCATGTTCGCAGTGTTCGGAAGACAGCGTCTCGAGAATTCCCGTTTCACATGTGGCAGCAACACTGGAGTCTTGGTTGGAACATTGCAGGTGTGTTAGGCGTTGGCATGGTCCTTTTAGTGGGATGATTTCATTGTTGTCGATGTTCTTTAGAATGTACCTGTGAGGGACTCGCACAGTGATGTATTCTGACAGGTGAAGGGTAGGGATAGGTAACATGTAATAAAGGGTGAAATCGGCTTTATAATTTATGGGGACAGAAAGGAAGAAAACAATATCGGATGGGGTAATTTTACAGTGAACGTCTATCAGTTCTTCAAAGAATGGTAAGTTTTCTGGTGTTGTTGCAAGGGGTAGTTCCTCTTTGTAGAATCGCTCTATTCTTTTAAGTTCGAAGAGGAGTTCGGATGGCTTAATTACTTGGGTGGAATGTGTTGACGTGGCAGAAGAGAAGTGCGTTTTCTAGATCCTCGACGATAGTCAGGAAATTAATGAAGGTAATGCTTAATTGATTGAAAGCATCTCGTAGGAGTAATTTGTGTTCCGTTGATGAGACGGAGTCACGTAGTACTCTGTCGATCTCAACTAGGCGCGAGGCGAATTCCTGTTCATTATGGCGGATTGTCTGGAGGTTTGAATTATATTTGTCGATAATTTTGGTGTTTATGCTGTATTCTTGTTTTACTTGATTTTCAAGTATTGTTTCTCCCTTCTTCAGTTGGTCTAGAATTGTTTCGTACCTTTGGCCGTCAGAGTCGTCTAGATTTCCTGTGACGAGTTTTATACCGGATCCTAGGACATTAAGGAGACCGCGTCGGGAGCGTGTCCTTGTTTTGTTTTTGTGGGTGTGTATGGCTGCTGTGGATGGCTTTGTGAAAGCAAGTTTTTCTTTGATGGTGGCAATAGTGAAGTTGATATTTTTTAGTTGGGGTTCTACTGTTGGCATTGCAGCATGGTCTATAGAGACATTTGAGAGGAAGGCGATGTATTGACTATTCAAGATGGAGAATTCGTGCGAGAGAATCTCTGTGCTGTAGTAGTGGACGAGAGTGTGCGTAGTTCGTTGTAGTTTTGCGTCTCCGAGTTCGAGTGGCATGATTCCTGGGTTGTTCGTGATGTTTTTGATCGCATCGGTGTTTATGTCGGTGGCGATGGATCATTTGAAGGTGTACAGACATCTGCAACAAGAGGTGCAGAATTTATTAGTTTGGGGCGTCGTAATTGGTTTATGTGTATTTTTTCTCCTGATTTTTTATTTCCTGCGGCCATAGTGGCTGTTTTTCGGGCAGGGTTTACATTAGAAATTTTGGCTGGTACAAAGTTGGGTTTGTTCTTTGTTCTGCCTCTGTCATTACGGAAGAAGGCAGTGGATGGTATGTCAGGGATAGGTTTGGTGCGAGATGAATTTACCTTTTGAATTACGTTTTGTTTCTTTTTATCAAGATTGTTATGAATTAAATCATAGAGAAGTCTGCACCGTTCTTTATGTTGTGTAGTATACACTTGTGCTGTGGGGATATCTGAAGTTTCTTCAATGGGGGTTGTTTCAGTATGTCCGGTGATTACCTCAAAAGGTGTTTTGCCAGTGGCACTATGAATCGAGTTGTTGTAAGCAATAAGTGCATATTTCATAATTAAAAGAGGCGGTTCTGATTTGAATTCGGGGCGTTGGCGGAACAGTTTGAAGTGTTCCACTAGTGTGGAATGGAATCTTTCGGCGATTCCATTTGATTCTGGGTGGTTCGAGCTGATCCAGTGGGGCGTCACATTATAGAGTTTACAGAGCTCTGTCATGACATGTGATCGAAATTCTGGACCTTTGTCCATGATAAGGAGTTTTGATGGCATCCCATGGTGAGAGGCGAAGGTCAAGAGATTATTTGCGATTTCTATTGTTTGTTTTGACTGAATATTATAACATTGGGCGTATTTAGAGAAACAATCGATAATAGTCAGGAAGTAAAGTTTTTCGATTGTGAAGACATCCATGTGTACTGTCTCGAAAGGTTTACAGGGTGTTGGTGTTTTGTTTAGAGGAGCTTTTATCGGATTTCGGTCGTATTTGGCGATATTGCAAATTTCGCAGGTATTGATAAATTCTTTGACTCTGACTCGTAAATTAGGCCAATAGTATCTTCGCAGTAGGTGAGACTCCGTTTCATTTATTCCTCTGTGATTTGTCTTTCCGATGTGATAATTCTTGATAATCTGAAGGGCTTCTTCTTCGGATTCTACGTCCGTGAGCATAGAGGTGCACTTGATGATTTTGATTCCGGACGCGAAGAGACGTTGGATAGTAGTGACGAGTGCTGTGTAGATACTGTCTTCCATGAAAAAGGCGTAATAGGTTGTTCCAGGACTTAGTTGTTCCTGAATAAATTCAATAAGTGTATCAGGTGTAAAATTCCGTGGTAGATGTATTGTGGAGCGACTTTTGGATGAATTAAATAGGTCAGAACGAATTAACAGAGTGTGTGGTAGGTCATGGAGTTTGAAAATTAATTGGTCTTTACCGTAGTTCACTGGTTTTTCTACAATAGGAATTCCTACGGTCGGTTCTTCTTTTGATGAGTGTATGGTTTCTCCTCCGTCATCCTGTTTGTCGTCGTGTCGTGCTTCACCAAGACGATTTAGTTCTTCCCAGTTGATTTCATCTGTGTCTCTCGCTGGCTCGGCGATGTGAGACATGTTGTCATCGAAGTTGAATAGTTGTTCGTCAGCGGTTTGCGGAATTTCGACACGAGAAAGCGCGTCGGCATTTCTATTTAGCGTACCCTTTTTATAGACTATCTTATAGTCATACTCTTCGAGTTTAAGTCTCCAGCGAACTAGTTTGCTGTTTGGCTCTTTTAAGTTAAACAACCACTCCAAGGGTCGGTGGTCGGTGACTATGATGAACTTGTTGCCGAATAAATAGGGCCGGAAGTGTTTGACCGACCACACGATTGAAAGTAGCTCTTTTTCAATCGTACTGTATCGTTGTTCTGCATCGTTGAGTGTTCGGGAGGCATACGCAATTGGAAGATCTTGGCCTATTTTTCCTTGGGACAAAATAGAGCCTATTGCTACATTGCTAGCATCAGTGGTGAGAATGAATGGTTTGCTAAAATCTGGGTACTGAAGGATTGGGTCGTTTGATAAGATGTCTTTGCAAGTGTTAAAGCAACTGAGAAATGCTGGGTCGTCTGTTTTTATTTGGGCACCCTTTTTCAAACACATAGTTAGTGGTTTCGTAAGTTGGGCGAAGTTAGGGATGAATTTTCGATAGTATCCAATTAAGCCGAGAAAGCCTTTTATTTTGGAAACCGTATCTGGTAGTGGGTAATTTTTGATAGCATGGATCTTTTTCGGATTAGGTTTCACCCCTTCGATTGTGACAACATGTCCCAGGTATTCCACTTCCTTACGGAAGAATTCCGATTTGTCGAGTTGAATTTTCAGGTTAAATTTTCGTAGACGGTCGAACACTTGTCTTAGATGTTGCTGGTGTTCCTGTAGCGAAGTGCTGAATACGATGATGTCGTCCATGTAAACCAGGCAAAACCGGTTTTGTAACCCTCGCAGAATATGGTCCATTGCTCTTTGAAAAGTGGACGGGGCGTTGATCAACCCAAACGGCATTCTTACGTATTCATAATGACCGTTTTCGGTAGAGAATGCGGTTTTCGCGATAGAGTCGGGGTCCACTTCTATTTGGTGGAAGCCGGAGGCGAGGTCTAAAGTGGTGAAATAGTTGCATCTACCCAATTTGTCCAAGAGGTCGCTAATGTTGGGCAAGGGGTATTTGTCTCCTATAGTCTTTGCATTTAGTTTGCGATAATCGATAACTACTCGCCATTTGGTTTTTCCAGATGCGTCAAGTTTTTTGGGGACCACCCAAAGTGGGGAGCTCCACGGTGAGTATGATGGTCTAATAATACCTTGGTCTAGCATGGATTGAATTTGCTTTTGGATCTCTGCTTTATGGACATAGGGGTAACGGTATGATTTAGTGAATATGGGGTTTTCGTCTGTGGTTCTGATGTGTGTTTCACTTCATGGGCGAAAGTTAAATTGTCTCCCTCCATATAGAAGATGTCTCTATAGTCCTTAGCGATGGACTCTAATGCAGCGTATTCCTCGCCGTTTAAGTGCGATGTTCGCAGTAGGGTCATGTCAAAGGGCTCGCTGTTCGTTATCTCGTATTGATTACAATTTGGGTTTTTGTTTAGAAAATCCCGGGTGTGAAAATCGCTGAGTGGTTGTGCAGGAATAGGTTTTTTTAAGGTTACTTTTATATCTGTTGGTGAATTGTTGACTAACGGACATTTGGCGATTCCGTCGTGTACTTGAACTATCCCTGAGGGAATTTCCACTAGGTCAGCTAAACGAACAGCGGGGATTAAAAATTCACCTTCTTTTTCTTCGTGGTCTAATGGAATTTCTATGATAGTTTCGGTATTTCCGGGTATTTCAAAGGTTAAATTGTTAAGGTTTGGTTTTACCAAATGTCTCCGGAGTGTCAGACTTGTTATAGGCGTTTGCATTAGGTTTTCACCTGTGTTTAGGATTGCGTTTGTTTGTGTGAGAACGTCATAACCGATCAATCCATCGAAAAATTTGTGGAAGTCAAAAACGAAAAATTTCAACGTTTTTGGGGAGGATCCTAACATGTTAGGTATTTTAATGCTGTGCTTAATGGCTGTTTTGCCATGGGACGTTCGGACGCAACCTTGTTCTTTCTCTAAAGTAGATTTATACTTTGTAAATGCAACGTGAGGTCTTATGTATGAGGTGGTGCTTCCAGTGTCAATAAGGAATTTCAAGTTGGATTGTGGGTAAATGATGTATGGAAGGGATCCAAGATGTTCCAGATCTATGTTTAAGTTGAACGCGGTACCGAGGCTTCTAGATGAAAAAACGTGGAATCATCTATTTCTTCATCTACGTCGATTTCGGCTTCTGTAGGTAGACCGAAATCGTCGTAGACCGTGTCTAAGTCGCAGGGTATGTCTATTATATCAAATTCGGGTGTATCCGGTTCATCTATGGGGTATCCTATTTCTTCGTTTTCCTCTTCATCGTCAGCTTGAAACATCGTTGTGTCCTCTTTTATTTCCTCGGGATAAGGAGGGGCTTCACGAGTCAGGTTGAAATTTTGTCTTTGCGGAGGTCTGTACGTATGAGCTGTACTAATACTCATGGGTACAACTTGATTTGTGGGCTGATTGCTACTACCTCGGGGCTGAGAACGGTTTTGGAAGTTCGAGGTAAATCTGTTACTGGAGGAAGTTTGGGCATTCATAGTTTGCCGATTTTGGGGGTTGTTAGAATTTTGGCGATTTTGAAAGTTCGGTCTATTTGTTACGTTCCTATTGACAGTCGAACCATTGTTGTTGTTTCTAAAGTTGTTATTATTATTAGGCGGATATGAATTGCGTTGATAAGAACCGTTTCCATTTTGCATTCCGTTTCTGTTGGGTCGTACTGCGACCAAACGAGTCTGGGCATTGTTAGAGACTTGGGTTCGGCTGCTGGCTTCCTGTTGAAATTCATTGGTGAGTACATTGAGGGCGTCGTTTAATGATATCGGGTTCTTTATTTTCATTAGTTGGTCGAGTGGTGTTCGCAGGCCTCGTAGAAGAGTTTTTAGTCCGAGTAGGTTCTGGTATGTTTTCAGGGCATCGCGATGGGCAAAGGGAACCACTTCATGGGTCTCAATGTAGGCATGTTGTAGATAGAGGTTTTGTTGGATGCGATGAAGGAATTCAAATGCGTTTTCCGATGGCTGTTGTTTCATTTTTGTCAGCTCATGGGTCAGGGTGAAGGAATCCCGTTTATCACTGTAAGCTTCGAGTAATGCTGCTTTTAACTCTTCCCAATTCTCGATAGAGACATTGCTAATTTGGACCTTAGCGTCTCCCTGAATTTTAGCTAGAAAGCTAGAGAGCAAAATGTGATTTTGAAAGTTTTGAGGATTGGCTCTGTCGCCAAAATGTTCTTGGATTCTACCACATACCTTTATGAATTCGGGTAGACGTTGAGGATTACCGTAAAAGGTTGGGATAGTGTTGAGATGTAATGTTTTTAATTCGGGCGGGTTTTGACCCGGTCCTTGCAATGCGGCAGCAGGAGGGTTGAATCGTGGGGGTTGGAGTACTCCCTGATTATTAGGTTGGGCCATTTTGCTCGTAAAAGTTTAGTTTTAAGAGTTGTTGAAATTCCTTTATATTCTGATTGGACGTTCGCTTGCTCAAAGGTCTGAGTAAGGAGGTCAGAGGGATTAGGAATATTTTGGAGGACTGTCAGAAGTATTTAAGCACTGTGGAGTATCACAAAAGGTACTTACAACAGCAGGATCGTTGACAGCATTCTTCGATAGGCTCGGGGCGGCGGCCCTGGGAGCTAGTGGATCGCGAATGAACCGTTGAAACGGAAGGGACCGCACTGAAGGGGACCTTTCGCGATCCTACCGACTGCGCCAATTAGATGTATCGATTCTATCGATACTATCGAATGTTTTGAAAAATAAGATAAATAACTTGAAAGCGGAATTTATCTGCTGCAATACTATATTTGGTGCTCGGTGGCACAAACTAACACACAATGAATAAGGTACAAGTATAATAACACTGAGGCTGTACCGCTACGGAACGAGAGGGACAGGGCTACGAATCACTACAGGGTCGAGCAAAGACTGAGCAAGGCGTCAGGAGGGGAATGGGTATTTGTAGAAGTGCCTACGTGACCAATCTCACGATGGCAAGGGCTACGTGAGATTCGGAACGTAGCGATGGGCGACGGATTTGGGGAATCGAGGCTGGGCGCATCCGAATTACTGATAATGAGGTGGAGGAGCGAGGTCAATGTGATAAAATGTAAGGTTGGAAAAATAAGAATGCAAATGACCGCGGCCGGTTGGCGACGCGAGTCAAGAGTCAAGAGTTGGTAGGCAACGGGGAGGCGGTGAGGAGAGGATCGATAACACGCGCGGTTTTTTTGGCGCCTTTTTCTCACATTTTTTTGTTATCATGTAACAGCAGAAGAGACATCTATTAGCAAAATTAAGAGAGTTGAGCGCGCTTTTTGAAGGCTCACTTGGGCGACATCATTTACAATACCGAATGCAGCATAATAGTCTGCTGCGTCAGCATAGGTTCAGGAGAAGGGTTGGGCTCTGACGCCGGGATAGAGGTTAAATTCTGGAGCCCACCCTGTGTAGTGGAGCATTGCCCGCTTTGGCATAGAATACCAACGGGGTTTAGCCCCTCCAGTCTGAGGTTCACAAGCCTGGCGTACCAAGACGTTGGCAGCGGCCTGAGGTATGCCACCATTAAGGAAGGTGACAATGTTGGTGGTGGTCAGCGACATTGAAAACAGATAAGTAGTGCTGAACTTCATAATTAGGGAGACATAGGTACAAGCTAGTTGTACCCTGGTCAACCCGGAATAGGCCACAAAACACTCGACCTCTTTACGCCTGTGAGCGTCGTCCTCTAGCGGAAGCTTTCCCATTGCCCGGTAGAATGGTTGCAAGTCCGAAGGGGTGGGGACACTGATAGGCTCAAGATTCATAAACTGGCCCATCCGGTAGTGTCTGGCAGCGTTGTCTTGGCCACGTGTAGCGTACCTGACGCCAATAACGTCCAGAGCATAGTAAACTCCCCTACAGTAGGAGTAGTGCTCACGCCTGCTATTTGCCAGGTTAGAGGCAAATGTGAGCAGCTGTTGACTAGTCTGGGCGGCCGCGGCCACATTCCCAGGCCAACTTGCAGCGGGGGCTGCACCGTACAAGAGGAGGCAGATGTTTACAGAGGGCCACTTGACGTAGCACATATCTGGAGTACACGCCCCTGCAGCGGATGCGACTTTATACCCGCTTCTTGCCATCCAGAGGATGGTCTGTATCTCACCCCGGTCGAAGTTAGTTCCTTTCCGGAGGAATATGTAGCCCTCGTTGACACACTGCCTGAATATTTGGCCGAGATATCTCATAAGCAGAACGTTTGTGTTTGCTTCTAATCTTTGTTCCTGAGTTACATCTTTAGTCTCAAGTATTCTGCAAAAATTCAAATGCATGCATAACTTCAATGGGTGCAAAATTTTAGCAGACATACCAACGACGCCCACATTCCCCGTTTCTTCATCATCAAATTGCAAGTTCTTTTTTGGCCTTTAGTATATGTTTAAAATGCCAAGGCACGAATGTATCATGCAGGCTGGATTAGCCGTGTGAGATAGCGTGTGTGAAAATGGTTGGAATGTACTGCCCATGAGATGGCTTCTTCTTTACAAGTATTTCAGAATTCGGAGGTTTTTTCAAATTTAATTGAAATTTTCCTTCATTTCTTATTGTGAGAAGATGATTGGGTTGCTTTTAATTAATATGATAAGTTTAATAGAATTTTATGATGGATTTAAATGAATTGCAACCAAAACAAATTTCACCTTCTTACCTAATTTATTCTAGATAAGGAATTCAAGGAAAATTAAATGAAGAGTCGGACTCAGTACGTTTGAAGTCTTTCGGCTATGTGTATTGAGGAAAATAACAGGATTTAGTATTACAGTTATTACAAAATAAATTACAATTACAATTTACAATTATTGATTTTACAAATAATATTAATACAATAAAATTATAAACTAAACAAGGATGAACATTAAATAAAGAGGTATTTGATGGGACTAAGTAGATCTGCTTCTTGGCGTTGTTCGTCAATGTACATATGCGCTTCTGCGATAGATCCTTCGATGGTTTGTAAAACCCATTTGAGCTGGGAGAGTTCAAACGATTCAAGGCCAGTAACTTGTAAAGTTCTGTTGTGCGCCCTGTGGGTTGCTATGAAGAGCTTTGCGTCAGGTTTCTTGTTGGAAAGTACGTATTCGAGGAATTGCGTTTTCAAGTGGTGGTGGAATAAGAATTCTTCGACCTCGCGGTACCTCCATCTGTTCGAGTCCAAGGTGGATGCGAGGCGGCTAAGCAGTGATTCTGTGTCGTCGATGCGGGGGTTAAGGATTTTGTAGAGGGGAATTTGGCACCTCCAATCGGTATCTTCCACGAATGAGTTCATGTTCGAAGGCTAAGACGGATGAAACTGAAGGACGTTCGCGGCACTAGGTTCGAGAGCAGAATGAGGCTCTTTCTGGATTGTGGTGGCGATTTGGGTGATGAGACGGTAGAAGAAAGGGATGGACAAGGGGATAAGAAGGCTGTGATTGGTTGAATTTTTGGAAGGGAGTAAGTAAGGGCAATTTTCTGCGGAAGCAATTATTGAAAAATAGGTGCAAAATTGATTTGAAAGGGAAAGGGCGCGTTTGTGGTGGAGAATATGACGTAAAAAGTTTAAGATTTGTTCGTCACTGCACTACTGATTTAAATAGCATATGGCGACTTCAGAAGGGGGCATACTGAAATCGTAAGTGTAAGGTCGTATCAGCTATTTTTAAAATTATTTATGGATGCTAAAAGTAAGTTCTTCAGCTTCTGTCACCATTAGTTCAATAGAAAATATTGGTGGGCCTTGAGGTCTTGAGATTCTGATTGTGCTTAGTTTTGGTTGAAAATTGAGCTCAATATTATGATCCGATTCCGATTTCAATTCTGGATACAAGGAAAGAATTATAATTGCGATTTCGTTTTGCAGTCCCCAGGCGTAGAAGAAAACTGGGGTGGGTGATTTAAGTGATTTTAATCTGCCAATCTCGTACAGGACTGCGGAAAGGATAATATTTTTAGGAGTTACTGGTTTGGTTGTAAGCATATCTGCCGGGGCTGTAGGAACAGCTATGTCCATTCTCGTTTAAGGAAATTTCAACCACACTACTTGGATTTTCTGTGCAGTCGAAGCCTGTCAAAGGTGGATGAAGAAAGGACATTGCTAGCGTTGAGTCGAGTAAGCAAAGTGTTCCCA
The DNA here is from genome assembly GCF_001854935.1 of Bemisia tabaci. NCBI lineage: Eukaryota > Metazoa > Arthropoda > Insecta > Hemiptera > Aleyrodidae > Bemisia > Bemisia tabaci. The sequence continues at coordinate 4,025,418 of NW_017547174.1, read as the reverse complement.
AAAGTATAAGAATCATTTTAAAGTGAGATGTAACGTCTTAGCGCACCATAAACTGAAGATGTTGAAGTTTTGCGTGTAACGTACGCGGTCGGATTTGCGTGTAACGAACGCGGTCGGATTTGCGTGTGACGTACGCGGTCGGATTTGCGTGTGACGTACGCGGTCGAATGTACCTTACGTGTTACCACCGAATTAACACTTAACGCGTACAAAACGAAGTGAGTGTAAAGTACTCGGACTAATTGTGTTGTGCGTAACACCGTCGAAGGTTTGAGTTGTAACGAAACTCGATCGCAGTCACTAAATTGTAACCGGAGCCTTAACGAGACTCAATCGAAGCCACTAAATTGTGACATAGTGCTTGAGGGCACAAACCTGGGCTGCAGAGCAGAGATACTTTAAGTAAGGAGGATAAAACAAGATTGAATCAAAGGCGGATAGGATGTTGCTGAAGACATCTCAGGCGCTTGACAGCGCAGGACGTAAATTCGTCATCGCATGGGGAATCCTGGCGCCTACGATATTGATTTGAGGTGACTCATCGAAGACGGCGAGGGAAAGAATTCGGTTAGCAACAGAATTATTGACCTCACATTCTTAAATTGATTAGGGGCGACCTTTGCAGCTTTTTATCCTGTAAATCTATAGCTTGTATTTTTTGCACCTGAGGTTGATCATAGTGATGATTGAATAGATGACGTACAAAATGGTCCACTTCTTGTGTACAAAACTTACTTACTCTTTTGTGTAAGTTCTTTTTGGTTTTGCTGAAAGTGATTGGTTTGGTTTGGTGATTGGGTAGGCACTTCTGCTGACCTGGAAAAGGAGAAAAAATATCAGATTAGGAGTATTACAGTACCTTTTGTACTAACAAGTTTGAAGTTCCCACTAATATACATTCACTAAAAAACTAACCTAATGTTCAGCTTAACTTAAAGAATGATCCTGATGGTCCTATGAGGTATGCTAGGACCCCAAACTTCTACTGCCATTAACTACAGATGTTTTTTCCAAACAAGAGCCTGAAGACTTCTTCGAAGTGTTAGGAGAAAGAGCATTCCTTAATATGTATTTTGTAGAAGTAAATTTCAGTGATAAATGACTGCTGGGGTCTGTTTGTCTCCCTGGATACCAGTACTGTGTAAACAGGGGCCCAGAGCCGGTTTCTTTTCACAACTATGGATTTGAGCTGAGACATGATCGGATCCGGCTCGAATCACTTCTCCTGCCTGAAGTCAGGGAACCGGTTTTAACTTTCTTTGCGTTTTGCAAGAAAAGTTCTTATTTTCCGGCTCCTTGCTTTAACCCATATACGCCCAAAACTATTTTTTTCTTAGATTTCGCTGATTTTCTCAAATAATGGTCCCTTAGCACCCCTGAGTCCAAATATCCACAAAAAAAAAAATTTCCGACCACCCCAAGTGGCTCTAGAGGGGTGGGACGTTAACGACCCAATGGACAGATCCACAACCTTTGCATGTCCGGTACATTTTTTTTTTTTTTTTTTAATCATAATTTTGAAGAAAAGAGAAAACCTGTGTAGTATGAAACGAACAAATTTATTAATGAAGTCCTTACAAACTAATGAGAACAAATGAAAGTAATAAATGGTCAAGAAAATAAAAAAATCCTCAGAGGATTGAGAAAATAGTGGTGAATTGCACTGCAATCACTAAAGTCAAGTAGTAAAAAAGGCACAATAAATAGAATATTGTAGAGAACTTACAATCTAAGTTGGTAAGTCTTAACATAATACTTTGAGTATCAAAAAATTTAGCTAAAGGTAATATGGTATTTCAGTCTAAACTGACTGGACCTTGAAGAATATTAGCTTATTTCCTAAACAGGACCAAATATGAAATACAATAAATACTTCTGGTCAATTTTGGTAATGGAAAATTCCAAAACATTTGTCATGTAAATTGACTTTGCACACGGCACAAGCTTTGTTGGTTTTACTTTTGCAAACAGCACAACGTTTCCTGTCTTGTTTAGTCAAAATTACACGTTTTGCGGACATTCGAATGTGTTCCAGCACATTGGAATGAGTCTTTTTCGAGACAGTTGGACCCCTTTTTTCTTCATTGGAGCGTACTGGCGAATGAGGGTAGCCGCAAGTTCCCTTCGAAAAGCTAAACGATCATTTGCAGAACCATGCACTCGCGCGAGGGCAAAAGCGTTGCTGACAGCTACATCAATTAGCCTTATAATAATAGGGTGATACCACTTCTTACCATGCACTCCAATTCTGTATGCAGCTACATTAGCATCAAGCTGATCTACTCCACTCATGAAAATTTAAGGTATGAAAGTTCGGTGGTCTTTTTTGGTGGCGGCTTTCCTGCATTGAAAATCAGTTTGCAATCTCACGATTCAAGATTCCATTTTTGTCCCTTGTCCCTTCCGAGGCGATTGATCTCGTTAGGCGCAGTGCCCCCGATGAAAATGGATCACGCAGTTGATCACAAATAGATTTTATAATGAAATTCCTTATAACTTTTCTGTTTATGATACTACCACGAGTTTTACGGTACCACGAGTCCGATTTATATGTAACCGTCTGTTCTTCTCCGTTATCGTCTGTTAAAACACCGTGGACTTCGCAGTATATTATATAAAACCGAGCGTCTCCGTCAAACTCGGGGGAAAGTTCCTGCCTAAAAACAGTCCTCAGCTCCTCCTTCAGGTGTCGCACTACAGGTCTCAAAAGTTCGTCAAACGGTATCGGTGCAACGTATTCCACGTTGTGCACTTCTAATAACCCCGACTGGCGGCTGCGGTAGCACTCGCCGTTAATTTCGCGGTGTTGACGATAGTATATTCGGGTCTGAATCGACCTCTCGATTTGATCCACACGCATGACAGCATCGTACAAGACGAGAGAGCAAACTGAAGGAAATTAAGAACTCGCATCATCATACCTATGGTGCGAGTTCCTAATTTCCCTGATATGCACCGTAAAAATGCAGGAAACAATGTCGGTTTGAATATCTATAGGGAAGTATCATACTGCAGTGTTGCTGATTTGACCCGATTTTATGATGGCACACCGTCGTTAATGACCTGATTTGCGGATGACTCCCCATGCTTGGTTGGAGTACTGGTTGCACTATTCGAGATAGGAATTTGTTAGTATGCTCCGTAGCATTGTGGGCATTTTCAGTTGAGTGAATGTCGTATGAAAGAAATCGCTTACAAACATTTGTTCTCAATCCGTCCATCCACAGTCCTCAAATATATAAAATTCACAGTTAATTAAACTATCACTTCAAGGAGGTTTACGCGAGAGGGTCAAAATGCAACTCTGTTCATAACGTACCTAGTGTCCATTCCTTCATGATCAGTTTTCATACTTCACGCGGAAGTATCATACTGCAGTGTTGCTGATGTGACCCGATTTTACCTCTGTCCAGGATTCCAAATGAACGATAAAAAACAGCGTACAGATTCTCTTGACGGAGGAGGCCAATATCCGGACGTTGGAATGTCAGGGATTGCAGTCAACGTACAATGTGAGACGACTCCACCAAATTCAATTGCAGAGGTTGGTCCTACCGTATTTTTAAAGCAAAATTTATCCGAAGTGAATTTCACGACCGAGATCTCCCACGATAAATGCTCCGATCCCGGCCCCCCGACCGTGAAAAAAGAGAATATGTCCCCTTCATGTGATGACTTTACTTCATCAGAACAGCTCCATTCTTTCGAATCTACGGTCGACCCGCTTGTTCAAGTTAAAAGAGAAAATGAGGATCAAGAGGATGATTATCTATTTCATACCTATATCGAATGCAAAAGCGAAGCACCTGACCACCTGTCAGTGCATGATCGAAGCGTTGACTCTGAGCAAAATGGAAAAAATCCTTCTCACAATTTTCCGATAAATAATTCATCCGAAAGTGCTGAACATGATCGGACTGAGGATAGTATGAAACCTGAAATCGTCGTTAAGAAAGAAGCAGACACAGACCTTGAGTATCGATATTCCATTGAGGCATGTTCTAATATGGAGCCAAGTCTTCCAAGAACCGAAGTCGGGGAAGCTGATAAATCACCAGTTTGCAACCTCAAATGTTGCTCTGTCACCTTGAAAATTGAATCGAATATTGAGAAACCATTCAGTTGTTCTCTTTGCTCAAAGTCGTTCGCCGAGAAAAAGTTGTTGAATCGGCATATCAAGAGGCATAAGGGTGAGAGGCCATTCAGTTGTAGCGAATGCCCTGCCTCATTCGCCAGGAACTATGAACTGCAGCGACATCAGTCGGGGCATAGCAAAGAGGCGCCATTTAGTTGCTGTTATTGTCCCGCTACTTTTTCTCACAAAAGCAAACTATATCGACATCAAACAGCGCACATGAAAGAGAAATCTGTCAGTTGCGAGCATTGTTCTGCAACCTTTACTAGTAAAGACCATTTAAGGAGCCACAAGGTGAAACACACTGGCGAGAGGCTGTACATTTGTAGTCACTGCTCTGCCGCTTTCGTTCGGAAAAATAATTTAAGGGATCATATACGCACACATACTGGCGCTAAACCTTACACTTGTAAGTTTTGCTCTGTCTCTTTCACTCAACTATGCCATTTAACTCGTCATGTATCGACACATACTGGTGAGAAACCATACAGTTGCAGCCATTGTTCTGCCTCATTTGCGCAAAAAAGTCATCTAAAGAGCCACATACTATTGCACTCTGGCAAGAGGCCATTCAAGTGCAGTCAGTGTTCTGCCTCTTTTACTAGAAATGGCAATTTAAAGCGCCACATTTTGGTGCACAAAGGCGGGACGTCATCGAGCTGAAGCTTAATTTATCGTTGACATCATGGGATGATAGCTCAAAAGGCGTGTGATATTGATCATTGTAATAATTCTCACATTGCCAGCAATTTCTCTGCAATTTTCGACCTTCGAAGTCATCTAAAGAGAAATGCTCACGCTTACAGGTAAAAAGCCTCAATTTGGAAATGTTGTCGCCTCTCTCCATTAACATCAATGTAAACAATTACTTAAGATTTTTGGTGTCATGCCTTCAACTTTAGCTTGCGATAGAATTATATAGATTCTATAAATATGTCAGCACTGAAGCTGAACTGAGTGTCATTTATTGGTGCGCATTCAACAACAAAAGCTGGTAATGAATTTCGATGATGAGTTTAAGTGCATCTGTACCATACGGGTTATCTTCGTGTGTCAAACATTGTAAACAATTTATCTTGAGTAAGTTACGGCGAATATCTGATAGGTGTTTCTGACAAAGTAAAGACTGTTGGTTTGTATTTTACTTTTAGTTTTAAAGAACGGTAAAATATTTTTGGAATGAGATATTATTTTATTATACAAGACATATCTTGTAAGTGACAGAGAAGGCTGGTGAAGACCGACTGACTTAAACAACTGGAGCGCCGGGCGGGTCGCTTCAGAAAAGCAAACGTTAACACCTAAGTGTAAAGCGCATCGGCATGTTTCCGTGCTACGTTGGTCTAAAGTGACCGTTTTAATATGGACACCAGTGTTCTGGTAAAATGTGGGACCTTGACGAAAAAAAGCTTTGAAACCACAAATCACGCAGTTGATCACAAATAGATTTTATAATGAAATTCCTTATAACTTTTCCGTTTATGATACTACCACGAGTTTTACGGTACCACGAGTCCGATTTATATGTAACCGTCTGTTCTTCTCCGTTATCGTCTGTTAAAACACCGTGGACTTCGCAATATATTATATAAAACCGAGCGTCTCCGTCAAACTCGGGGGAAAGTTCCTGCCTAAAAGCAGTCCTCAGCTCCTCCTTCAGGTGTCGCACTACAGGTCTCAAAAGTTCGTCAAACGGTATCGGTGCAACGTATTCCACGTTGTGCACTTCTAATAACCCCGACTGGCGGCTGCGGTAGCACTCGCCGTTAATTTCGCGGTGTTGACGATAGTATATTCGGGTCTGAATCGACCTCTCGATTTGATCCACACGCATGACAGCATCGTACAAGACGAGAGAGCAAACTGAAGGAAATTAAGAACTCGCATCATCATACCTATGGTGCGAGTTCCTAATTTCCCTGATATGCACCGTAAAAATGCAGGAAACAATGTCGGTTTGAATATCTATAGGGAAGTATCATACTGCAGTGTTGCTGATTTGACCCGATTTTATGATGGCACACCATCGTTAATGAGCTGATTTGTGGATGACTTCCCATGCTTGGTTGGAGTGTTGGGAGGTGAAAAGAAACCAACGACTGGTTCTAGGTGACATGGATTGAACGACTGAGGCGAGAGTCGAGAAACGTGAAGCAAGCACACTCTAAGTAGGACATAGCATTTTTCCTTGTTTACATGAAACGAAAGATCGTTTCCCAACACCTTCTTTGAAAAAGCGGTAGTCCGCAAAAATTAAAGAACGGAGTATCTTGAAAAACTTAGCCCGGCTGCAAACCGCAGCTCACAAAAAAAACATAAACAACAAAATTACCTTCACGGTGCTCGTTTCATTTTTCTCTCGCTTTCCCATGTTCTCTTACTTTTATTTTGAAAATATACTTAACAACTATGTATACACTCTTGAACGCAGATGCCCAAGTGTCAATAAATCGCCTCTGAGGCCATATACTTTCACCAGATTACTTTGCAGTAAACAAAATTCCCATTGATTAGGTAATGATTCCTTCACCAGAAAACATCGCAGGTGCTTAATTTCAAAAACACTTTCACATTCCTGCATGAAAAAAAACAAAAAGATATTTCATGAACATAAACACACATACGATCGACATGCCATCCTCATTATGAAAGAATCTTATTTCTGAAATATTCAAATTTCACCTTCCCTAAAGGTTTAGTTAGCAAATCGGCCAATTGTTCTGCAGTAGGACAATATTTTAGAGAAATGAGATTTTCTTCAATCTTCTCAATGATAAATTTATACCTTTCATCAATATGCTTGGTTCTTTTATTGAAAACTCCACTCTCCATTAATTTAAGAGCGCCCCGATTGTCTTTATGCAGAACAACTAGCGTGTTCTCTCCAGTAATTTCATCTAAAACGTTTTTTAAATAAATCAATTCTTTGATGCGTTCGGCTGCTGAATAATACTCAGCTTCAGTGGTACTCAAAGCAACAACCCCTTGTTTGCGTGAAGCCCAACTGATAGGTCCGTTATTCAGGAAAATGATGTATCCACTGGTGGATTTTCGCGTTTCAGGATCGCCCGCAAAACCAGCGTCGCAGAACGCGTCAAGTTGTAACTTACCACTTTTTACAAACTTAATGCCCAGCTCTCTCGTACCATTTACATATTTTAACACACGCTTTACAAGAGCCACATGAGCATTAGTCGGTCTATCTAGATATCTGCTAGCATAATTGACTGCAAAACAAATGTCTGGTCTTGTTTTATTTGCCAACCATAGCAAACTTCCGACACATTTACGATAAGGAAAGGTTACAGAAGTACCTGTTTGCTCACTCCCCTCTGTTATCTCATTTGGCAACATAGGCAGACTACAAACTTTCGACCTCTCCATATTGAAATTTTCGAGCAAAGTTTCCACATACTTTGTCTGTTTAATAGTGACACAATCGCCTATTTTTTCTATATCTAATCCTAAGAAGCTTTTCAACTCTAGAACTATAGTTATTTTAAAATCTTTGTTCAAATCATCTAGCAATTTACGCATTGTTTCCAAATTATTTCCTAATACAAGACTGTCATCGACATGTATTGCGAGAATTATGCTTCGGTCAGCATTCACAAAAATACATTTCTCCGTATCCAGGGCTTCCAGTCCCCTCTTTTTGAGTTTGTCGGTGAACTTGACGTTCCACCTTTGAGGAGCTTGTTTCAGCCCATACAAGGCTTTTGACAGCATACAGACCTTCTCTGTTTCCTTATATCCTTCAGGAACACTCATAAATACAGGCTCCCGAAGGTCTCCGTAAAGGAAAGCGCTTGCAACGTCAAAACTTATTAGTGACTTACTCTTATCTGCAGCTAAAGCAAAAATTATTTTTAATGTACTATCGCTTACAACAGAAGACCGACTGACTTAAAAAACTGCAGCGACGGGCGCGCCGCTTCAGAAAAGCAACCGTTAACACCTAAGTGTAAAGCGCATCGGCATGTTTCCGTGCTACGTTGGTCTAAAGTGACCGTTTTAGCATAGACACCAGTGTTCTGGTAAAATGTGGGACCTTGACGAAAGAAAGCTTTGAAACCCAGAAAAAATCAATTTTAATAGGCCACTGAACGACTCGCTAGAAGATAAATTGAAGGCGGAATTAAAATTATTACACTAAACACAGAATGTTATCATGCTTCTTCCTTATTTTAGGTCATATGACACGATCAAAATTATTGCAATGTTTTTGAAACTACAAGACTTTTTACTTACTTGAGCTTTTAACAAAGGCGCCTAATGGGCAAAGGTGCTTGAAACTAAGCTTTAACATAGACTGTCACTATAAAAACTCAGAGATCTCTTACACTTTTTATGTAGGATGTTGAATTCTTGGTCTTATTTTATTTTGAAATTTCACAAGAGTCTTTCATTTCCTGTTTTAGAAGTTTCCGAAAACTCACGAAAAACACTTACATCACATCGGCAAAACCGGCAAGAGCTCTGGGCCCATAACCTATAGTGTTATTTTAGCTCATTGAGGAGGAAAAAGAGAGAAATGATCACGGGTCGAGGTGTAGGCTTGGACTAATCCGCATATCTTTCAGTAAGTCTCGCAGTCAGTCGGTTACATTGCAATGCTCAGCATCAGCACATTCTTCAGACAGACTGCATATAATTAAGGTTGTCAGGTTTACACATAACAAATTAATTCAACATAGGAATCCTCCATCTCAAACTGATCACGAAACAAGTAGATTTTTAGACAGTAAATGACTATCGTCATTCGTCGAGCCCTATGAATAGGGCCGGGAGGAGAAAATGTTTTTAAACGGTTTAACTTGCCTAAAAAGACTTGGGTTAAAATTAACAACTCTCGGTAGTCATCGCGTGGCTGCTTTTTTAATTTTAAAACTTTCTCGGTGAACTCGAGGATGCTGGATCGAAATATTTCTAAAATGGATGATATTTGCGGATCTTCAATGACACTGTTAAAGGTTTTTATGATCTTTTAAAAAAAGAGCGTTTCTCCATTTATATCTTACTATTCTTGAGTTAAATGCAGGATCTTTTGGAAAAATGTCGTTATTACTTAAAATGATTACCGGCGTGCGATGTAGTATATGATCCATGCTATATTTAACTTTTACATGACAATTATCCCCTCCCAGAACAGTTTTTAAATTTTCAAAGCTCCCCGATTCAGCCGCGGGTTCGTTCCATAAAATCACTCGGCGTTGCACACATTCTTGCAGCGGGAAATTATCGTGCCGCGTGAAATTGCCCATTTGGCCATTATTAACCATTAAGTGTATAACACTATCGAAAAAGAAATTTTTGCGGGAATTGGGAGCTCCCAGTATGAAAAGTGTATTAACTTTGGGACGCACCTTTTCTAGAACGTCGAAAATGTCTTGCAAAAAATTTTTAAGGTTCTCGAAACCCATTTGCCATGATAATAGTTCCATACATACATCAAATGATTTTATGATCCCGAAATAGTACTCTGAAGGAGTATCTGAAGCGAATAATAGTTTATTAGTGTCAATTCTGTTTACATGGTTGAAAATTTGAATGAGAGACATCTTACTGATGGAATATTGTGCCAATTTAAGTGCTTGACGTAGGGATTTCTGGTCATTCGGCATCCAGCGATAATGCGATTCCAGCCATAAGTGTGAGTCGGAAAAGCGCGCCAACGGGGTGACAGTGGATGACATTATCATTGCTAGGATCTGCTCCCCTTTGTGGGACCTTTGCGTTCCCCTGCTGACGCCGCTCTGACAACCTTCTTCTCCGTCCCCTCCATTTCCGCAATCTCTCTCGCCTTCTTGTCCAAAATGCGTTTTATCGCCAGTAGATCCGGGTCTGGAGGTCCATTGAAGTGGATGAGAGCTCTGGTCCGGGCCACCCTCCACCAGTTCAGCCGATCTTCGTTGACCACCTCCGTAAAGGGGTATAGCTCGATTTTGGCCACCTCGAAGCCAATTTCCCCCTGAGTTGTTAATTTTAAGGATTGACCGTGTTCCTGGTGACATATAAATTGCGAAAGCACGCCATCTTTGGATTGACAAGTTTCGTGTGCTAGAGCATTTGCGAGCCAACCATTTTCCGAAACGGCCCCGGAGGACCTTGGTGAGGTAGCACCTACATGTGCTGTTGTTGTAGTCGCAGGTGTGGAGGACGTGTAAGTGTCCTCCGTGCGCTGCGATACAGTAGGTGCCTGTTCTAAGTTTAGCCAAAGATCGCATAGCGCCGTTTTCACCGGTTCCTCCAGTTCCGTTTTTATAAATATCGTGAAGAATGTATCTTTTTGCATGAGCGTCGCGATATCCGGCCATCCGGTTCGTTCTATAAAATCACTCGGCGTTGCACACATTCTTGTAATGGGAAATTATCGTGCCTTGTAAAATTCCCCATTTGGCCATAATTCATCATCAGATGGATGATTGAATCGAAAAAAAAAAATTGCCACCATGCTTTTTTTGAATTTTACAAACAATTTAATTTCGGGACCTTTTGTGACCGACATTTTTGCGTAAAAAGCAGCCGCTAACATTAATTCGAAAATGTGGTGCCTACAAGACAGGTATAGTGCCACTCTGCTCAGATATTGCTCGAGGAGTGCCGCAAAACCTTTGAATCTTCCAGGATTCGAGGCTGTTGTGTCGCAATACAGGATTTAAATGCTTTCCTCAAGACCCCACTCCATTAACGCTATACATTGTATCGAGGGAGGTAGGGGGGGGGGGGTTGAAACGATCGCAAAGGCGATACACTACATATACGCGCCAGAATTCTGCACCTCTGCTTCATCGTTATCTAAGTTTGATGTAATTGAAATTGTAAAAGCGAGAAAAGATTTCATTTCTAGGAAAAGGTCCATAGCTACGGTAAATTATATTCACATCACTTAATGACGGGATAGCCGGGTAATAACGGGCGTCTGATGGCTGGTTGAATTCATAATGTGTTTTACAGAATCTAGAGTACCTGTATAAGGAGAGTACCGACAGATCTGAAACTCCGAAAGTCCATCAGGCCTTCACCGATGCCTCCGCGAATAAAGTTAGGGCCCAGAAATGCAGCCAACCTATGAATTTCAATTACCAAGAGCGATTTATCAATACAATTATTACGAACCATCGTTTATGAAGCACGTATTTGACTTAGTTTTTGCATAAATTTACTCATTTTTGTGGAAGAACGCTCATTTATGTACTTTCTTAGCCATCTTCGTTATAATTGGAATCTACAGACTGGCAGTGAAATTTTGTGCGTTAGAAGTTGGTTAGAAGGGTGGCTGCACTTTTGGGCCCTAAGCCTTCCATGAAGCGATCTGTCCATACTCTCGCTATACAGGTACTCTAGTTGAATTCATAATGTGTTTTACAGAATCTACTCCGCCGGGTAAAAGTGTCTCGGAGGGCACCTAAGTCCCATAACCAAATAGGAGAAGGGAGATCGTGCAGTCTTCACGCTCCTTTAGAATCCGAAAAAAAATATGTATCTCTGATCCCAAGTCGGCCACGAGGCATTGTCGTGGAGGTACTTCAAAGTTCGGGTTCGCCACCTCCACTCTTCCCTCATGCATTCTTCCTGTTTAGGATGGGTACAGAGTTGAGCTGTAAATGGACCACTAGAGAAGGTACGAATTTCAGCATTATGATACATGTTTCTTAACCGAAATTTTACGTAAAACACGATGCACACAACGAAAATTACCGAAATTAACTCCTGACGAAGATATTTAATGATTCTTGATGCGTGAATTCAAACCACCCGCTCATGAAAACTCAATGCTCTACGTGATTCATATCGCGCGCTAAACGTTTATCATGACAGTCTCTGCGATATAAAAATCTGGCAACCTCAATCTTGACGCTTTGGCTCAGTTATAGCAAATTGCTAATAGTTTGAACAACACATGGTGGGAAATGAGCATTGCTCGATTGAGAAGATTGCTGAAACCGTTGTAGTGCGCGATTTGACTCACGTAGAGCTTTGAGTTTCTTGTCAGCGGGCAGTTCAAATTCCTTGTAACCAATGTGAAATAAAAACTTTAATATCTTCGTTAGGAGTTAGTTTCAGTCATTTTCGTTTCGCGAATCGTGTTCTGCGTGAAATTTTGGTTAAGAAACATGTATCAGAATCCTTCAATTCGTACCTTGTCTAGTGGTCCATTATGAACCGCCTCGCGACATGCTGGAAAGGGTTACATTAATTTCCGTGCCTTTTTACCTCTCCCCCTCCCCTCCCTACTTCTTCTCTCCCATTCCTGATTTCCTGACGATTTTAGCAGTGGCGTGGCGTGCTTTGCGATATATCGATTGTTATGCCATTTAAACCTATGTAAAAGGATTGATAAACAGGGTATTCGCAGAGAACACCTTAATAATCGATTCTTTACCGTAGGTTTGAATGGTATAACAATCGATACATCGCAATTCACACCACGCCACTGGATTTAAGAGGAGAGAAGCAGGGCGACGGGTTTGCGTTTGAAGGAATCAGCTCACTTGAATTTTACAGCGTACGTTTCATCCCCTTTTCACGTGTCTTAAATAACATTATGCAAAAAAGACTCTCCCTCACAAAGAATTGACAAATAAAATTTATGTGAAATTCATTAACATTTTTTCTTGAAAAACTCAGACCTACATTAATATTTTCATGATAGTATGGATCACTCACAACTTCTACTGACCGCTGGTAACTAGAGACGTGTGCTTTTTGGGGAAAATTTGCTGTTTAACTGTAGGTTTTATGGAGACCAGGGGATCCATATGTAATGTTCGATGTTTCTGGGCTATCACCCATTTTGAACCCCATAAGATTCCAGGGGTAGTGATCCCTCAAAAAGTACTCTTCTTTAGTACAAAAGAGGATCATGATTAAAAGCAGAACATTTCACCATAAAATTATAATTGTCACCACGAGTGTAGTATAGTTTTCTTCCATTCCGGTATGTTCTATGAGCTTCTGTGTAATTTCTCAACTGCAAAGAACTTTCTCAGAATGATAAATATGTAACAGAGTCCTTTCCTCTGCAGACTCCCCCCCCCCCCCCCCCCCNCCACAGTTAGTGATTTTTTTTTTTTTTTCAATCAAGATGTTCTTGCTCATTGCATCGTTTAGGAATGATAAAACTCGAAAATCTGTACAGAACGTTTAACGTATGCTTTTAAGAACTATCACCTAGGTGTTGCTAAATACAACATCAATTATTGTCAAGACACAACTTTCAGTCAAAGGCTGTGAAAAACCATGGCACATCACGTCATATATTATTTTAATCTTTCATCATGTCTGTATCTATTATAACACTGTTTTGTTTGCGTATTATTTTGTAAATTAATTTACTTGTCCTAAGTAATAAGACAATGGAGAATTTGCACGCAATTTTTTTATTGCTTCATCTGAAAGTGCCTAATGAGCTGAGTTCGCAATATTTTTCATAATTTTTTTCTGACATGGGAAATTGGAGAAAAATTGATTTAAAAGTGAGAAAATGTGCCGCCTTGTGACGTCATCTGGCGGCATTTCCCATTTAAACACATGTATTTCAGCGGAATCGGTTATTTTGCCATATCTCCTCTAATAATTGCTCAATTTATGAATCAAGGGTATCTTCGTGTTCAGTTCACTCAGAGGATTCCACTTAAACAGGAAATTCATCAAATTTCAGACCCTTGCAAATTCTCCATTTAGAACAACCTTGTCGATTCCTAGATAATATGTTACTCTTGTACATTAGTTTGTAAACTTTTCTTGTTATTAATAAATTTTTCAAGCGATTTCTAGTGTTTTCTTAGTGTTCAATCATCTCATTAATACATTTACACTGAAAAAATTAGATGTAGTCGACATGCAATTACTTTTGACTCCGCTTGGTAAGAAATTACTCTGGCTTCATACGTGAATTCGAGAAAAAATAGTTCTAAAATTCGAAAATTAACAATTGGAGTCTACTCTTTGCAATTCGGAACTATACCATTTCAAGCTCATCGGTAAAACACTCATGTTCATAGGAAAACTAGTGGCTTACACGTTGTTTCTAAACAAAGACAGGAAGTATAGTTTCTAATTGTAAAATGTAGTTCACTTGATCCATTAGCTACTAATTTGAAAAATGTTGAGCTAAACAGCGTTATATATTGTCAATATTAGGATCAGAGCCAATACACTGGGATAGAACTTATACACCATTGATTTATCACTCACATTGGGTTATATTAAAAGCCGAGGCCTTTCGGTTACACAGAATCAGCATTAAGGCAAACATAAGGCATTAAGGCACTGTTGCTGAACAAAGACAGGAACTGTGGTTCCTAATTGTAAAATGTATTTCAGTTGAACCATCAACTATTAATATGAAACATGTTGAGCCAAACAGCGTTATACAGGGTGTCCGGAAATTAACGTACTTAACTATCAGGATCGCTTTTTCGGCTCAAAATAAGACTTTTTTTTCCTATACACATATGCCCGAAAACGCTTCATACGTGAGCTATGCGCTTCCAAAGTTGCCATTTTTTTTCGTTCAAATTAATATAGCTCCTCGTCATTTTTTCATAGGTGGTTGAAACTTTGTTTAGGGGGGTATTTTTTAGCGCTCTATTCATTTTTTGTGTTTTCAAGGACGTACGTCTTCGAAAAATGACGTCACAAGCGTTCCCGAATTTGAAAATTGCGATAACTTTTTTGGTAGATGATATTTCGAAAAACGGATTACGGCACGTGAAAGAGCGTAAAAAATCAAGGGGTCAGGGTACTGCACAAAATTTTCCAGAAACGCGTTATTTCGACGCAAAAGAATTTTGAAAAATTTTAAGATTTTCGAAGCTCCTTGCTGTGTAGGCAATTTTTCCTACAAGGATTGAAAAATTGCCTACAGAGCAAGGGGCTTCGAAAACCTCGAAGCTATTGAGACGGCTCCCTCACACTTTTTCCAGGCTTGGGACTGGCCCGAGCATCATCCTACGAAAATTGCGGTTAGGCGGCGATATTTTTGGTATCAAATATCCACCGAAAAATCATACTTGGAGGCTTATCGAAAACATGGTTTCAAAGTGTGGAAGTAATTCGGTTTTCACATCCGAAGTACTTCGGTTCTCACATCCGAAAAACTTCAGTTCTCACATCTGAAATACTTTAGATGTAAGAACTGAAGTTTCAGATGTGTGATCCAAACCTCAGCAGCTAGACCTTAAGTGTTCGGATGCTCAATCCGAAAACTTCAGAGATCCATATGACCTAAACTTTGGGTCCCACGCACGAAGTTTTTTTCTCCGTGCAGTATCTCATGCAATCCGTAGTGCGTGCTTTTCTCAATGAAAAGAAATAATTTGACAAAGACGAAATTTGATGAAGATATTCAAATAGTGAAACAATGATAAGACATTGATTGCAACTGCAAGATTATTGATGTGCTGCGAAATCGGTATATCAAAATGTGAGGAGGAAAAAACCATCAGAATTCAATTTTTAATCTGATCGAGCGCTCATTATAACGCTGCCACGTGCTATGGGAGGTTGTGAGAGACCATAATGCACATTTGTGGAGTGCAAATGAAGAATTTCTACCCACTGAAAAAATTATTTAAAAAATTCGGCTGATGCGGCCTCTGAAAGTTGATCAATTGGCCTGAAATTTTGTACGAGGCAGTTCTTTTACTAATGCAGAACAGCCCCTCCCCCCCTCACTGGAGGTAACTTATCCGCATTTTTTTGGTTTAATTTCTGTTCTTTGTTGTTTCTTTTCTTTAATACGAAAAAATCCGCTTCTTAGCTATTCTCGCGCTACTGTGTAATCATTTCGAGCGACAGTACACACATTGGCAAGCATCAACATAAGTAAATGAATTGAATTTAATCTCCGAACCTTTCACTGCACCCAAAGTACTTACAAGATCTGCCATTGAACATGAAATAAGAAATTCGATGAATAAGTGCAGAGCAGATATCACGAATCTCTGCATTGAGAGGAGCGGCGTTGAACAGCCCCGAGCATTCACAAGTAATTATTAAGGCATGACTTGTTAAACTTATGCTAAGAAACTACCACACTTTGAAACCATGTTTTCGATAAGGCTCGACGAAAAACTCGAGAAAAGCGACGACAACGTCTCTCTTGAAAAGATACAACGCATGCGTTGCAGTAAACGGCTCCCATTTTGAACAAAACCTGTGGGTGAACTGTGTCATTCAATTTTACTGTTGATATCGTCCATTTGTTATGCAAAAAACCAAAAAAAAAAAACAAAAAAAATCTTTTAAACCGCCCCGAGCATTCACAAGTAATTATTAAGCATGACTTGTTAAACTTATGCAACGCAACTACCACACTTTGAAACCATGTTTTCGATAAGCCTCCAAGTATGATTTTTCGGTGGATATTTGATACCAAAAATATCGCCGCCTAACCGCAATTTTCGTAGGATGATGCTCGGGCCAGTCCCAAGCCTGGAAAAAGTGTGAGGGAGCCGTCTCAATAGCTTCGAGGTTTTCGAAGCCCCTTGCTCTGTAGGCAATTTTTCAATCCTTGTAGGAAAAATTGCCTACACAGCAAGGAGCTTCGAAAATCTTAAAATTTTTCAAAATTCTTTTGCGTCGAAATAACGCGTTTCTGGAAAATTTTGTGCAGTACCCTGACCCCTTGATTTTTTACGCTCTTTCACGTGCCGTAATCCGTTTTTCGAAATATCATCTACCAAAAAAGTTATCGCAATTTTCAAATTCGGGAACGCTTGTGACGTCATTTTTCGAAGACGTACGTCCTTGAAAACACAAAAAATGAATAGAGCGCTAAAAAATACCCCCCTAAACAAAGTTTCAACCACCTATGAAAAAATGACGAGGAGCTATATTAATTTGAACGAAAAAAAATGGCAACTTTGGAAGCGCATAGCTCACGTATGAAGCGTTTTCGGGCATATGTGTATAGGAAAAAAAAGTCTTATTTTGAGCCGAAAAAGCGATCCTGATAGTTAAGTACGTTAATTTCCGGACACCCTGTATATTGTCCGTATCAGGATCAGAGCCAATACGCTGTGATAATAATACATATCGACGGTGAAAGTCGGCAATCACATAACTCGTTTGCGGTGTCTGAAAATCTCCGTCTCTACGTCATTTTTTTAAAGGAGAACAAATTGATATTATTTCTTGAAGTTTTTGCAGAATTTTCTTCGCATTGAGAAGAAAAATCATGACAGTTTCAAAGAATTGCCGTTGAGTAGTTTTCCATTTAAAAAATAAAGTATGACAGGAAGTCTGCGACGTCGCAAACCGAGTTATGTGATTGCCGACTTTCACCGTCGATATACACACTTGAAAATCACTCACATTGGGTTATAAGAAAAGCCGAGGTTCTTCGATTACTCAGAGCCATCATCAAGGGGAACATACAAACACGACAATTTTAGGTACACAGTAAAAATTATAACTACAGACGCATTTATAACATCGGAGTTAGATGTATAAATTATGAGTTGTTATCAAACAGCTATGCATAAAAATAAAGCAAGAATGTAGGTAAATGACATCGTTTGTATAATCTACCTCTCATTCGATTCGCACAAAAAATATTTGTTAATATCTCGCGCGGGATTTAATTTTCAAACTTCCCATCGTGTGAACTATTTTCAAACGTTAGATTCCTGCACTGCCGTGCTAAGGAAAAACGCCGTAGGAGCCTTCAGGCGTTGCCAAATTTCCGCTGGCAAATCACTAATTTTCAGGAAAATGTTTGAATATTTTTCTGCCAACTTCTCAGATAATTTAGTTTCCTATTTCACCGAAAAATTCTGAAAATTTGAAGGAAAAATATTCATAACTTCCCTAAAAAATACACATTTTATCGAAGGAATTTTGGCAACTCGCGAATGTTCAAACGGCGTTCTTCCTTATAGCACCCTGTGTAGGACCCTCAGTTAGTTATACATGGCCCCTGAACCGAAACAGAAGAAGGAAATTTCAAAACCATCTCAGTTCTATCATTTTATACCCCTTGTAATTTTATCAACCATCTCATTTGCGGTTTTTTGTAAGATTAGCGATACTTTCTGTCTTTCTCAGACTGGACAATTGGGTCAAGGGCCAGTCTTAAAGTACCTACGTAACGCTATTGGGAATTTTTCAACCCCCTCGTAACGTTTTGTGGCGTATAGGGTGCTTTCCTTTATCACGTAAAAACAAAATGATGTTACTCCCCCTTCCCACCCTTAGAGCGTTACGTATTGTAAGAAAGGTCCCGTATTGTCGTTTTGCTTCGTCCCGTGAGTGCGCTTCAAAACGAAAAAAGAGGAAGGAGTCGCACTCAGTAAAATCGAAGGACAGAAGATTATTAAAATACTAAACTTCTAAAAAACTACCTACGATAACTTAGAAAATGTGGATTGCCCGGTCTTACGACCTCACGTCAAGCAGCTTAGAAGAAGACTATAGGAAACAAGAATCATGCTCCTGCTAAAATCGTCGTTTCCCCCACGAAAGAACGTAACTAAATTTCAGCGTTGCCAAATTTCCCTTCACAAATCGTAATTTTACGAGGAGAATTTTGGGCATTTCCAACTGAAAATTTCACTGATTTTTCTTTTGATTCCGTGTAAAAATCAGGCAACTGTTGGACGAAAATTGCACAGGTACATTCGTAGGTATAAAAAATTGAATTTCTTGGATCAATTTTGCAACCTTGGAATGAAGTTACGTACCTTCGTCCGGGAAGCGACGAAACGACTACCACATTCATTCCATTTTAGCTCTAATATACCTACCAATAGACAAGGTGCGAATTTAAGCAGCATGATGAATGTTTCCTAACTGTTTGACGGTTTATGCTACGAAAACTATTGAAAGTATCTCTTAACTGAGATTTTCTGACGCGTACATTCAAATTTTCTACACCTACAACTGAAACCATAATCTACTCGAGTTAAATCGCACACCAAACGCAACCGTAACAAGTTTTGCAATATGGAAATTTTAAAAAATTAAGAGGCCTCCCTAAACCATGACAATGCGCTATTTGATTCACGTAGCTTTAGATTTTTTTATGAGTGGGAATTGCAACTTTTTCGTAACCAGTGTTAGATAAATACGTCCATCTTGGTTGTAAATTAATGACAGCAATTTTCGGTGCGCCAATCATGCTCTACATGAAACTTTGAGGAGGAAACATCCATCGGTTGCCCAGTTGCAAAACGGCGTATCTTCGTTTTGCAAACCTCCTCTCACATTTTATTTTTTCTTCACTGGAAAAAATACATTGGATCTAGAGTCCAGACTCTTGAAAACATTGACAAGAAAAAATACTCTTGATTCCATCGGATTTTTTCTTGAAACAAAACGAAATTCCTTTAAATTAAGATGCTTGGTTCTTGATTTAAGCTAAATTCTGATTGAATCAAGAGAACTTTTCTTGTCGATGTTTATAAGAGTCTGGACCCTAGATCCAATGTGTTTTTTTTTTTTCAATGTTTCGGAAGTTACTGAACGTAATTTCATTAAAACGTCATTGATTTTTCTTTTCTGTCAGCGAAATATTCTGTGAAAAATTCAAGCTGTAAAGTTCGCTTGTTTCCCTTCAAAAAAATGAAATCGGGGCGGTGCACAGTGGATAGAGTCCATTGGAGAGGTCGGACATGACATATTCTTCTAAAACTGCAAATTTTCATTTTCATTTCGTCACATTTTAAATTTTAAGGGTAGCTTTCATCAGAAAATTTCACGAGGAAACCAATGGAACCACTTTTAGAACCTCAAAGTTTTGTATAAACGGAGTCACAATCTTTTAAAGTTTCCAAATTTTGTCCGACTTTTCGTATTGACTCGATCCACTGTGCGGCGATTTTGGAACACCACTATGCGTCGTCTCCCGGACAAAGGAATGGAACTCCAGTCCATAAAGTTGCAAAATTGACTCAAACTATGAAATATTTTTAAAAATATCACTGTACGAGTTTGGTTCAAATTTTTACTGATTTTTAAGTGTAGTCAGCAGAAAAGTTAGAGAAATTTTCAATCAGAAACGCATGGGAGTTTTGTAGTAAAAACATAATTTGCGAGTAAAAATTTTTTAATGTCGAGATTTAGTTACGTCCTTTTGCGAGGGAAACGACCGATACGAGGTTTCGCACTCGGGCCCGCGATATGTAAGCTTTAATTCGCACTTTTTCTAGTGGTTCGTTGGATGCTGGCCGTGACTTAAGGTGATTCGATGGACGTCATATTTTGTATCAGAACGGCATGCGATATATCGCATCGATTAGTTATATTTTTTCAGCCAGGCACTCGTCATTGTTCTCGATTTTTGAGATCGCAGTTCTGTCGCCAGGAGACAAAAGAATTAACTTACCAATTTTGACAAACAAATTCAGCTTACTGTAGGCGTGGTTTTTTTTTAGAGGAAAAATATCGTATTCGACACTGATGTCGAAACTGCACTCGAATGCGATATTTTCCCTCTTAAAAAACTACGCCTTTATCACGTTGAATTTGTATGTCAAAATTGGTAAGTAATTTTTTGGTCTCCTGGCAACATAATACCGATCTCAAAATTCGAGGAAAATGACGAGTAGCTGAAAAAATGAAACCAATCTATGCGATATATCGCTTGTCGTTTTGACACAAAACATGACGTCCATCGAATCACCTTAAATCGGTCCGATGCGTCGATTAATCGGATTTTTTGGGTAAAAACCGCGATGGGATTTTCCCATTTTCCGCATACACTATTTTGCAATTGTCGCCCTCGCATAGGTCCTGAAACTTATTCCCCTTCGCGGTAGTGCCCTTAGGGGCTGCTCGTGTTTTAGGTGGACTCAGATTTGGCGTGCGGACTTGTGAAGGAGCCTTGTGGACTTGTGAAGGTGCCTTGCGGACTTGCGAAAGTGGCGTGGCTCCACCAGATTCCTTCTGCGAGCCTGCTTGTGCCACGCTGGAAACAGGTAAATCAAGTGCTATCGGTATGCATGTCGAAGGCAATAGTCAAATCAGGCATTTTGTCACATATTCTTACTTAGAGTGAAATTTTTGTCATGGGAACGGAGTTCCCCATGATATTACAATCGTTCCGTTGCTTTCCAAGCTGCTGCGTTGCTGCCAAGTCAGGACTATAAGAGGGATGAGGGATTGTTTCAACTCCATTTTTACTCATAAATTCACGTGTTAAGCTCGATGTGTGAGGCCGCGCATTGTCTTGATGGAGTATCCACGAAGCTTTCAAGTCCGACCGTTTCCGGGAAATGTGCATTCTCAACTCCTTTAGTACTTTGCAATAATACGCACTGTCAACTGTTGTGTTTGATGGTACAAAATGTTGATAAATGACACCTCGAAAATAAAAAAACACAATAAGCATCACTTTATCGGATGTTAAGTTTAATACTTGCTAAAAAACAGCTGTTGATAAAATTTGAGATCTAGAGAGGTTATGCTTTTCTTATGTTTTTTCTTGGTATATTCTTGGTGAATGGTCCTCAATAAAAGTGTCGTTTCTTCTTAATTATTTCTATTTTTCTGAGATTCAACATCGGCCGACTTTTCGATTTACGGCGATGAAGAATCTTCCTTAAAAACCGTAGGCGTAAACTTTCCTCGCTGATTTCAAATTGCCATAACTCGGTCAATTTTTATCCGATTGAGCTGATCTTGGTTTTAATCGATAGGTATTGAGTTGATCTTTAAAATGAAATCAAGATCATGTCTGTATCTATCTTACTTTCGAAGTTACAGAACAAGTCCCGGTGCTTTTGGGACACCTTATGTACACTTTACGCCGAAAAAGCGAACCTGAAACTTAAATGCGTTAACTTCCGAAAACCATATATAATCCAACGAAAATAAATAATTGGTACATAACAGCTTTCTTGTATGCAAAGAAAATAATTAAAAATGTTAAAAAAGAGATGTCAACACAAAATTACATAGCCCCTTCAATTCAGAAGATACTACAAACGAACTGTACCTTAACATTTTCATATCCCAGAAGCTAACGTTCCCATGACGAATATTGCTATCGCTAGCGATTGCAAAATCCAACTTGTTATTTTTTACCCTAATTATCGACAAACTAATTCGTTGCTCCTGTAATGTAGAATTCTCTCTAAAAGTATGCAGCAAACAATAGTATTTTAAACGATTTTAAGATCCTGAATGCACATTTATCATGACATTTTCTGCACCTAATAAAACATAGAATTTATAAAATTTTAACATTTAAATGTACTAAAGGCATGTAGAGGTGTCGTCAGCTAAGTTGACGGTTGTTTACTTTCGGTTTGCAAGCGCCAACGACGAATTTTGGGCCTCTGAACAAAGCGTTGTTCGCTACTATCCACATTAAAAACATCAGTCTCATGATCGTATCGTAAAAAAACTACTTATCAGTTATGATTTGCGACTTTTTTGTGGTTGTGATTCCTGTGTGGCTAAAAATTAAAGTGTTACAAGGTTTGAAAGTATTATAAAACTTATCTAAGCTTGTGTTCTTGCTTCTGAGAGAGCCAGATGTTTTCATGTGGATAGTAGTGACGCGAAAACGCCTGCAAACCGAAAGTAAACAACCGTCAACTTAGCCGACGACACCTCTAAAAAGGAAGGAACAAGGAGAGTTCTCGAATTTGAAGAGTTATTCTTCCCAAAATATTGAATACCCGTGAACTCCTCGCCATAAATTTACAGAATTCCGTTAATTTTCAAAATTTGACCACCGGTCTAGGCATTTAATAAATTGCCTGATTTGACTAATTGCCTTCGACATGCATAAAGCAAGGCAAGTCGACGGTGAAACTGCTAAAATGCGTACTTATCTCAGTTGCGGCGTTCAGGGTGTCTACCAATCCGGAATTTCCAGATAGTCCGAAAATACTACTGATTTTTTTAAAGGCGGTACTGAACTGCCGTGATAACGAAGAGAGCAGTAAGGGCAAAAAATGAAGTTGTGAGAAAACGGGCTCAGAAGCGTCTGGCCGGAAAATTTTATTGAAAGAAGCCTCCGTTCTTTGTCAAATTTTCAATAATCGACCAAAAGACTCCTAAAAATCGTTTGGATGATTAGAAATCGACTCGTTTGATTTGAATCACATGAGAAGACTCTTTTTCATTTTCATGCAAGGCTATTGTTAGGCAAGACAGCTGTAAGTGCTATCCTCTGCATGCTTTTGTGGTTGCGTTTTGGACACATAGGTACACAACAAACGCGATTCCAGGTTAGAAATCGGCAGGAGAGGGCGCCCATTTCCTAGAAAACACTTTTTATTGGCTCTCTGGAGGAATAATGTCACTTACTGCTGTATTGCCTGCAACTAGATCATTTTTTGCGCGCTCACTCTTTTCTCGTATGTTTCGTTTTTATATAATGGAAATGAATTTAGCTATTTTAGCTATTTCAGTAATTTCATCTGAAAGAGATTAGACGAATTTTGAATGAAACTCGATTTCGAAAATTTGACCCTTAGGTACTGCTTTCTTAGCTATCACGGCAGTGAAGAAGTACGGAAATCCCTCAAGAAGGTTACTTTGTCTGCCGTGCTAGCGAAGAGAGCTGTAAGTGCAAAATTTTCGAAATCGAGTTTTCTTCAAAATTCGTCTAAACTCTTTTAGATGAAATTACTGAGACAGCTAAAACAGCAAAATTCATCCTAATTTAATGAAAACAAGGCGTATGAGAAAGCCGTAAGTGCATAAAAAATGCCATAGTTTTTTTCAAGACAGCCGCAGATGCATGAGAGCCAATGAAAACAGTGCTTTCCAGTAAAGTGCCGCCCTCTTCTGCCAATTTCTAACCTGAAAATGTGTTTGTTGTGCGTCCAAAACGCAACCACGAAAACATGCAGAAGATAGCACTTACGACTGTCTTGCCTAACAATAACCTAGCAAGAAAATGAAAAATACCCTCTTTATGTAATGGAAATAAAATCTGTCGATTTTCAATCATCCATACAATTTCTAGGAGTCTTCCGGACGATTAGTGGCAATTTGACGAAGAACGGAGGCTTCTTTCAATAAAATGTTCTTGTCAGGAGCTTCTGAGATCGTTTTCTCAAAACCTCATTTTTGCACTGACGGCTCTCTTCGCTATCACGGCAGTTGTTTTCTTCTTCCCGATGGCTCAAAGTAACGCCGCGTCTTGCCGTGAATTCAAACGCCGGCCTTGATACAACTATTCGTACTTGATGGATGTCTATGTTGCATAGCCACAAATTGAAGGCGCTCCCGCTATCTTCATTTTGACCACTGATAGATACGATACGACGCAATTCAACGACGGCAGTTCATGTCAGTGGCGAGGCGTGAATGCGATCGATATTTCTCCACGGGAAGCTATGGTAAAGAGTCGATCATTAAGGTGTTCGCTGCGAACAGCCTGTTAATCGAGCCTTTATCATAGGTTTGAATGGCAGATCAATCGATATATTGCAAAGCACGCCACGCCACTGGTTCGTGCCTGATTCATATCGAGGTCACTAATTTTCAACCCAAAGATTTGGTCAATGTAACTCAAAGAAAAATTAACCAACAAGTATTTACCGCACTTTTAGGTTACTTCCAATATAACACAAAACGCTGGTCACTTTCTCTTACCGCGTTTGAGATCGCAATTCTGTTGTCAGCTAAGGAGACTAAAGCACTCACTTACCAATTTTTACAAAGATATTCAACGCAATAAAGGCTTGGTTTTTTTTAGAGAGAAAATATCGCATTCGAGTGCAGTTTCGATATCAGTAGCGAATGCTATGTTTTCTCTCTGAAAAAACCACGCCTTTATTACGTTGAATTTCTTTGTTAAAATTGGTAAGTGAGTGCTTTAGTCTCCTGACAACAGAATCGCGATCTCAAATTTTCGGAAAAAAGGACGAGTTAGCCGAAAAAATGGAACTAATTTATGCTAATCGCATGCCGTTCTGACACAAAATATGGCGTCCATCGAATCACCTTAAGAGTTTTTAAGTCATTTCAAAATTTGACGAATCTTACCCAGACGCAGAGCCTGATCGATCTTTCCACGCGGGCGGGACCTGATCTGCCGATTCATAGTAGAAAGTCCGGCCTCCGAGACCCAATTCACTGGGGTGGAAAGGTTTTTGGCGACCGCCCGTCGGGCCTGAAGACGGGGGCTTCTGCTCACTCGGCTGCTGATTGGCTCCCTCGGATTGGCGCTTTTGATCCCTGACTCCGCTCTGCGAACGCATCCATCTCCAATCAAGATTCAGCCGGGCACGATCTCGCTTCTCATTGGCTGGATTTAAACGCTGTGGAGATCGTGACTGGTCCCGCTCGGGAGGCTTCGTCTCTGGAGACCTCGGCCGCGCTTGCTTGGGTGAGCGGTTCTTCTCTGGGGATCTCGGTCGCCGACGATCGGGTGACCTCGGTGACCTCGCCGAAGGGTCACTTTCATTACCGGAGAGAATAGCTAGATCCTTGTCCGATTCATCATCGCTGCTGTCGAAACTGGAAAAATAGTAGTAGCTACTTTTATCATGCATACATATAAAGCGCTTTACAGCACTCCCTCGCGCTCTACGACTCCTAACCTCCACTGCTCTCTTTCAAACCACAAATCTTGGGGGATTGAGCACCTTAACATTTCCGCTTCAATCCCTTCCCTCCAACTTTTCATTGGGCGCCCTCTGCGTCTTCTCCCAGGAGGAACCCAGTCAAGGACCTTCTTCGGCAACCGGTCTCCTGCAATTCTCTGGACATGACCATACCAAATGAGTTGTTTTGTCATAATGTCATGCACGATGGTCTGCTTGGCATCCATGATCTCCCGTACCGTCTCATTCCTGACGCGATCCTTTCTGGAAATACCAGCGGATCTACGCCAGAAGTCCATCTCTGTTGCCTCTAAAACCTCCCGGGTCCGCTACTTTTATCATATTTCCTTATTACTAAGGGCCCATGATAGGTACGCGGCCCGACCCCCTGAGGGCGCTTTGCGAACCTCTTGTGGGTCGACGTGGCATGAAATGAGCCAAAACTAAAAAAAAAAAACAATTCACTGACCATATGAATGATTGTGGGTGGAAACGCTATTCATTCACTGCTGGTAATAATTCCTATGGAAAGAGAAGAAACGTTTTTAAGAAATGGACGTATTTCTGTCAAACGGAACTAAGCGCCGTAGGGGGAGGAAGGTAGAAGGGGGCTTGGATTGGCGGCGAAACCGGGCGTCGGGCTCATTCGTTCCTATACTCGCAATGCTTTTCCATGGCGCTTAGTTCCATTTGACAGAACGCGCTATCCGGCATTCTAAATTCCTCGAAAGGAACTCAATTTGGCGCTTTGTTCCGTTTGACAGAGATACGTCCAAATAATACTTTAATTTAAATCATATTTAAATTTAATAAGTATCAAATAAATTTGACGGAGAGATTTTGCGCTGTCAGTTGCCCGATAATCTCTGGGAAGACAGGCATATGTGGCGTTTGGGCGTCGTAGAACGCCAGAGTGCGTTGTAGAGCGAATTTTATATACATACACAAATTCAATTATTATATAAATTTAATTATTGTTAGAATTTAAGAAATTTCACGGTAAGTTCAAGTAATTTTACGCCCAGATCAACCTGTGTTGGCGACTGCTACGGTCCAAGCTTTTTTTGCGAAAGACATAATCATCGATGTCCTCCTGTTTTGGTTCACTTCCGCTCCGCCCTAAATGACGTAATGCTTTTTCGACGAGACTATTGTCCATGATCCTGTCCATATATGCCTTGTTTTTTTCACGTAGTCCTTTAGCCTGCAAAAAATCATCCACCATTCACCAATTTAAACAATAATGGATAGTAACCATTAACGAAGCGAGTATGTTTACCTCAATTGAAAAACACGTCGATTTGACGATATAGTTTCTTCAATGACAAGTGTATTGAACTTGACGTATAGAAATAGTGTGTTCCCTGCGTAAAATACACTAAAATTCAGTGTTTGAATTAATAGGAAGAAATTAAAAGCAACACGCTTCTTCCTGAGTGGAAACCCATTTTTTCCAATGGAACTCTCCGGTAAAGCCAATTTAAAACATGTTTGCCTACTTCAGAAGCGATACAGGGGACCCGGCGTCTGGTATTTTTATTTTTCTTCTAATTTTATTGGCAGTGTATTGTAGTCGCACGTTCCTTGCCGCCAGAAAATATATATTTTAGAGTCTTCGCCTGAAGAATCCAAGATATGAAGTGAGACCAGGTAAAACTAAGCTCTCGGAGGTCAACGGTACATTTTGACCCTTTCGAGTTCGACGGTGAAACTACAAACATGCGTAAATCGGTTACGGTCGGTATTTAAACATCTCCTTTTCAACTTTATTTCTTAAAAGAGACTGAGTCAACATCATGGTTCGTAGTTTTTATAGAATATTCTTCACATAGAGAGGAAAAATTAATCAGTTTTTAAAGAATAATGACGATTAGTTGTTTTCTATGCAGTGAAAAAAAAATCTCTGTGTATTTATCAAGAAAAGGGTAAAATTACCAAGAGTTCAGGGTTCTATTTGATTCCAGTTTTTTCTTGGTAAAATTACCATTCATGGAATTGGTAATTTTACCGAGAAATCTCGGTAAAATTATTGAACTTTCTCGAAAATTTTACTGGACCTTGGTGAAACCGGCAATATTTTTTATCGACTGTGGTAGAATTACCGAGATAAAATGGCAAAGTTACCGGGAATTGATTACCAATAAAAGTGGTATTCTTACCTGAAAAAACAGTAAAAATACCGGTTTTTAGGTAAGCTTTACCAGTCTGTCTTGGTAAAATTACCAATAATTGGTAAAAAAAAGTGAGATGGTAAAGGTACCAACGGACCTTGGTAAAAACGCCAAGAATTTTTTCTCAGTGGGTAGAAAATAAGTATGACAGGAAGTCTACAACGCCGCCGTGAGCTGAGATATGCATTCCTGCAATTTCACCATCGACTGTCGCTATGCACGTGAGCACCCATAAAGTTTTCATGAGCGGGAGGTTTGAATTAGATAACGCGTGAAAAAACATTAAAAATCTTAAAATAAAATAACTGATTAACAGAGCGATAACCTTGCAAAATAATATTTAATCAAGTAAAAAACTTACTTGTTATGGCTCTGTAAATCAGTTGTTTTATTTTATCTATAATTCGCCTTGCTCATCACAAACATGTTTGAATTATATACTTAGGTTAGGAGTTAATTCCAGCAATTTAAGTCGCGGGAATCATATTTTACATGAAATTTTGGTGAAGAAACATGTATCAATATTGTATCACAATGCTGAATGATTATGTAGCATCGCGTCCAAGATATTGGACTCCATGCTCATCCTTGATATACTTGCCTGCTCATCTCGTCCAAGATCTTGGACTCCATGCTCATCGCTAAACTTCTCACTTCCTTGCTTGAGCATGGAGTCCAAAAGCAAGCAGACCTCCCTTGGTTTTAAAGTTCATGATAGAACATCGTATACTTGGCTTATCTAATCTAACTTGAATTAACTTAACCTAACTTAACCTAACCTAACTTAACCTAACCTGAGAAATGCACACTTTTTTTCGAGGACACGTTTTTTTGCCTTTATTTCAAAAAAATTGTCCTAATACATTTTTGGACCCTATGCTCGTGTATCGTCCGAGAATACCTGCATCCCACAATTTTGGACGCTATGCTCACTTCAATTTTTCGAAAAAATCATCCTAGTTAAAGTGGGCATGGAGTCCAATATCATGGACGCGATGCTACATTACCTGCTGAATAACTTCGTACCTTGTCTATAGTGGTGCATTGTAAATGGACCACTAGACAAGGTACGAATTCAAGCATTCTGATACATGTTTCTTAACCAGAATTTCACGTAAAGCATGATTCGCGCAAAGAAAACTAATGAAACAAACTCCAAACGAAGATATCAACGTTTTTATTTCACATTGGTTACGAGGAAGTTGAACTGCCCGCTGACAAGAAACTGAAAGCTTTACGTGAGTCAAATCGCGCACTGCAACGCTTTCAACAAGCTTCTCAATCGAGTAATGTTCATTTCTGACCATGTGTTGTTCAAACTATAAGCAATTTGCCACAGCTGAGCCAAGGAGTCAAGATTGAGGTTGCCAGATTTTTACATCGCAGAGACGCTCATGATAACGTTCAGCGCGCGATGTGAATCACGCAGAGTATTGAGTTTTCATGAGCGGGTGGTTTGAATTCACGCATCAAGAATCATTAAATATCTTCGTAAGGAGTTAATTTCGGTAATTTTCGTTGTGCGCGTCGTATTCTACGTGAAATTTTAGTCAAAAAACATGTATCAGAATGCTGAAATTCGCACCTAGTCTGGTGGTCCATAGCGTGTATGTAAAAAAGCGGACTCACTTGCGGATGAGGTGAAGGTGGGCGATCGTCTCTATACATTGACTTCTTCGGTTGAAAAAGTTTCAGGGGTTTCTTTTTGTCTTCATCGGTGTCGTGGGTGTCGTCGACGACGCTGTCATCCAGGCCCTTTATTGATGCAAACCATTTGGCTGTGGCTGTTACGCTGTAACAATTAAAGTGAAAGATTCGCAGAACATTTGAACAGTGCAGTGCTGGCGCCACTCTACTCTGCGGAGAAATCAAGCTCAAAACTTGCGGGAAAGCTCTAATACGTTCGTATCAGAGAAGTGCTCATCTGTTTATACTATGAAGGTGCGTTTTGAGCGTTCACCACGTTAGTAGTGTACGCTCTTTCCCGTCGTTTACGCTCTTTCCAGTCGTTTTGCATCGGGTATGCTACTAATGTATCCATTGGTAAAGGCCCGCACTGCTCCACGGGAATCGGCGCCATTTTTCGTGGCAGGAAGCAATACCTATTTCCTCAATTTTTAAGCGCTCAGCCGATAGGCAGCGCTTTTTGATTTCGACTTGCCTCTAGAGTACTAGTACACTAGTGCTAATTCGTTTAAATGGCGCACCAGCTGATCGATGCGTAGGCTTTTTTGGGGGGGGGGGGTCCATTTTTAAAATAAATAAAGCTGTGAAAACCGTATTTTATGCTTTTAACGTAATGCGCAGGTAGTTTCGATCGTTTGTCTATAAGAAAATTTCTTAGCGGTAGAGTAATTCTTATCGAAATAGATCGTTGAACTCAAATGAAGCCTAAAAAAACGCGCCTGATGAACTCAACGGTGGCTATTATTTTCGGGAAACGAAAAAACGCGTTTACGGTTTCCTTGGTAACCTTTGTTTGCTGATGTTTTATTTCCATTTCCCAGCCAAGTCGACGGAGTTTATACCATCTTTCTTCACTAAATACATTTACTAACACCTGAGCGCTTTTCTAATACGACAGTATTAGAACTTTCCCGCTTGTTTTTTTATGTATACCATTTCTACCTTCTTTCTCCTATTTTGTCCACTTTATGTAATGCCTGTAGGCTTGTCTTTGAGAAATTAATATCTTTAAGTTTTAAGCCTTGCTTTTATTTAAAACTCTTTCAAGGATCGTTCAAATTTTTAGTCGTCGGATATCTAAAAAAATTGTTGGGTACAAAGTACCTACCCCTTCACAATCAGCCCGCAGATCTTTGTACACGCCATCAGGGTGGCATGAAACGAAAGAAAGAAATGAAAGATAGGAAATCTCAGTGAAATATTTCATACATATCAGCGGCTAGAGGATGTAAACCACGCTCAAAAATACCGATATAGAAGAGAGTCACAATTTTAATAAAACGATCGAAATTATTACAAACAATAGAAGTTGTTGTATTAAAGCTCTTGAAAAATTTAAAAAAAACTCATGCTTTCACTCACTAATTATTTATCGGACGCGTTTTGGTAGCTACCCG
This sequence comes from Bemisia tabaci, assembly GCF_001854935.1. Taxonomy (NCBI): domain Eukaryota; kingdom Metazoa; phylum Arthropoda; class Insecta; order Hemiptera; family Aleyrodidae; genus Bemisia; species Bemisia tabaci. The sequence continues at coordinate 3,994,514 of NW_017547174.1, read as the reverse complement.
GGCCCGGGCCACCGTCATCAGCTGTCTGCAGGCGCCTACAAACCTAACAGGGATACTTCACGCATTGCGCAATGCGTGAGGTATCCCTGTTAGGTTTGTAGGCGCCAGCAGTCAGCTGATGCAATGCGTGAAGTATCCCCGTTAGGTTTGTAGGCGCCAGCAGTCAGCTGATGACGGTGGCCCGGGTAGCCACCGAAACGCGTCTGATAAATAATTAGTAAGTGATAGCGTGAGTTTTGAACGTTCACCACGTTAGTAGTGCACGCTCTTTCCCGTCGTTTTGCATCGGGTATGTTACTAATGTATCCATTGGTAAAAGCCCGCACTGCTCCATGGGAATCGGCGCCATTTTTCGTGCCGGGAAGCAATACCTAGCTTCTCAATTTGTTTTATGTATCATTTCTACCTTATTTCTCTTATTTTGTCCACTTTATGTAATGTCTGTAGGCTTGTCTTTGAGAAATTAATATCCTTACGTTTTAGAACTCTGCAACGTGCTTTTATTCAATGACTCTTTCAAGCAGCGTTCAAATTTTTTGTCGTCGTAGTTCTAGAAAAATCTTCGGGTACAAAGTACCCCTTCACTAATGACCCCTATATTTTACTCTATGATGACAAGAAATTTCTTGTATATGTGTATGTTTCCTAGGTTACGCTCCACGTTTAGTTCAGTAGCGTCTTGCGGCGCTCTCTGCCGTCCGCGCAAAACCACTTATACATATTGACGAGGTGCTACGATAAACGCTCTCCGACGTCTTAACGTTGGAACGGTCGCCTTGTTTTAAGTTCCCCGAGGAAGATGAGCAGCATCGAGATGATATAACTCGCTCACTAAAATTTCAACTATCAATTGGACATTTTTCTGCCAAACGGAACTGTGCATTAAGATATGAGCCCTGAGACCCCTAATAATACAGGTATGCATAACAGGGCTCACGTCATAATGCACTTAGTTCTGTTTGGCAGAAATACGTCCAATTTTGAGGGAACGATATACACTACCCCCTAAAAAGTAAATCATAGAAAAACGAAAATCGTCCTCCGCCATCAGAAGACATCAGAAGAATTAAATAAAGGTACCTATCACAGATTAATACTTGTTTTTGTGCCGAAAGAAAACTGATGAATTTGTATCGATTTTTTTTTATTATTTTGTTTGTCCATATTTTGCGTTCTCCCGATAGTAAAATTGAAAGGCGGAGAACCTTTAAATTAGTAATGATGAAATTTACTTGGCGTCGATTTTGTGGGATACCGCTGCATTTCGAGCGACGCATTTTTATATTTTTAGCTCAGCGTTTACCTTTACATGGAAATGTTTTTTGTGGGATAACTATGTCCGTATGGATAAAGCACAAAAACATAGCCCGAGTCTACGAATAAATGAGGAGAGAATTAAAACATGGGTCATTGGGTCAATGAAGGCTAAAACATACAAACACTAAAGGCAGGACGTTCCGATCTGTTCCCAGCTTATTTTCAGCTGCAAAAAAAAACACAAAAAATACAAAATTGAGTGGCGACCTGACCCCAGTCGGTATCACGCAACCTATAACCATGATTGTTTTTTTGCAGCTTAAAATGAGCTGGTAACAGCTCGCAACGTCCTGTCTTTTAGTGTTTTTAATGTTTTAGCCGCCTTTACCCATGTTTTAATTCTCTCTTTATTTATGTGTCCGCAAGGTATGTTACCTTTCATCAATGGCGAGGCGTGAATAATCGACTATTGATATTTCCCCATTTGAAACTATGGTAAAGGATCGATTATTAAGGTGTTTGTTGCGAACATCATTTTTCATAAAGTGCTTTGGAAATCATTAAATTTGACACGGAACCACCAATATTTAAAAAACACACATTATATTATTATTCTCCTTTGATAAATTGATACATATTTTTCCCCCATCAACTTAAATGAGAATAATCAATGCAGAGTGTGCTAACATTTCAAAATCATGAGTTAAAAAACGCTGACTATGCGAGTATAAATATTAAAGCCGAACAGAGCGGAGCGGCGTGCTGCCAGCGCGAGAAGCTCACTGGCGCCTACAAACCTAAGTGGATACTTCACGCATTGCACAATGCTTGAAGTATCCACTTAGGTTTGTAGGCGCCAATCCTTTTTCATAGGTTTAAATTGCAGATCAATCGATATATCACAACGCACGCCACGCTACTCGACCACGTGAGGTAGGTATGTAAAACGTAGGGTATCTTACAATATAGACTAACCTCGGTCTTGAAAGTGTTCGTCTGAGGCCATCCGTTAATTTCCTACCCCAGTCGGCAGGACTGCCTAATTCTCCTGTAAGGGTTCTTCTCAGGCTGTCCCTGAAGCTGCCGGTCCGGGGGGTAGACTCGCTCGGGCTTGACGTTTTCGAGCCGAGCATACGAGGTTGCAAAATGGTGGATTGAAAAGCCTCATTTTTGAGCATGGGTAAATTCTCTTTTCCAGTGGTTCTGCCATCCCAGATATTCTCATTCGTATTTTCTTTCTATCGTTAAAAAATTATCATCAATTTTAGGAAAACTAAATGGGTCAGTTGCGCCGGTCACAGAATCGTGTTTTGATGCTTGATTCTTGTAGATCAGCTAAAAATAAGATCTGTTCAAACAGCAACTTTCTACATTGAATATCAACCAAGATATCGCCTCTTGAAAAGTCGAGTTTTTGACGTCATCTACCGCGGTAGTGACTCCCTTGGTTTCTTCCACCTTGCTTTCATCTGTCGCTGTGACGCACATTTGCACTGGTCATTCAACGGGAAACTCGGATGAAAGCAAGGTGGAAGAAACCAAGGGTATCGTTACCGCGTGACATCAAAACCCCGGTTTTTCTAAGGGCGATGTCTCGGCTATTATTGAACTCAGGAAGTTGCTGTTTAGACAGATGTTTATCATTTTTAGCTAATCTACGAGAATCAAGCAACAAAACACGATGATTTTGTGCCCAGCGCAACTGACCCATTGGTCAACTAAACCTTGTAATTTCCATTTAATATTCTGAAGGTATCAAATTAATAGATTACGCGGTGATTTATTGCGCATTTTTGGCGCCAAAATCCCGGAGAAACCCGCGAAAGGGAGCAAATTTATGCAAAAACTAAGTCAATTGTTGTGTAGACAGATCTTATCATTTTTAGCTAATCTACAAGGATCAAGCAACAAAATACGATTTTGTTCCCAGCGCAACTGATCCATAAAAGAAATTTACTCGCGACCAGATCTAAATTATCCGACAATTTCAAGAGAAAATGTTCATAACTCTCCTCAAAAATTAACATTTTATCGGAGGAAATTCGGCAACTCCCGAATGTTCATACGGCGTTTTTCCTTAGCACGGCAGTACAGAGGTTTACGAGTATTGTCTGTCCGTAGACATCAGAAGGGATTTTGGCTTATTCATGCTAGGCTTCCCAATTTTTTAGGGATTAAGGCCGAGTAGAATCTGTTTCTGCAGATCAACTCGTCAGTTCCATGAAAATTTGAAAATTTGTCACTACCGGGATTCGAACTCCACATTTCTCGACGCGTGAATCGTTTTCTTCATAAAATAAAAGGAACAAACACATTAAGTGGTACTTGAATGGAGATGTTGCATGTGTGAGGAATTTGCGATTTGAATGTTGATTCTTACGTAAAAGTTCGCGAAAAACACGATGGTGTCACTGGTTTTCTCTGAAATCAACTTCCAAGCTCAAAAAAAGGTCTCAAGTTGAGACCAAAATGGAGGGGATATCCCACGCTATCCTGAGAGTCCACATCTACATTCAGACAAACTCCTAATGCAAAGATAGGGAGCAAATACATTGACAGGGCTGCCATTTTATTTGAGGACTCCAAAACTGAAAACACGGCATCACTGCTAATGTCTTTGCTCCCTATCTTTGCATGGAGAGTTTGTCTTGATGTAGAGGTGGACTCTCAGGGTAGGGTGGGATATCCCCTCCATATTGGCCTCAACTTGAGAGCTGTTTTTGAGCTTGGGAGATGATTTCAGAGAAAACCAGTGGCACCATCGTGTTTCTCGCGAACTTTTACGTGAGAATCAACAGTCAAATCGCAAATTCCTCACACATGCAACATCTTCATTTAACTTTTGACCCATTTTCGTTGGATAACCGTTACCTTTGCAGCGTATGAAGTAGAATCCGCCGCGCCTTTGTTTGCCGGCAGGGTGGTCGTAACTGGCAACCGGATTATTCCTCCAGGATCTGCCGGAATCCCGAAGGTGTGAATGACCACGAGCTGACAACAGAAGAAAATGTATGTAGAGACAAAGAAATCGCTTGGAAAAATTTTCATTAGAAATATGAAGGTTTGTCAAATCTCGCATCATCAGACTTGGTCAAGTTTTTAAAGTCATGAACATTCTGAATTTTCGCCGTCGGGCCGTAAATCTCATAAAAATTACGCAATTATAATGGCTGCTCTGTGTAAGTCTGTGAAGACCCCGTAACATGTCGCGATCGAGGCGAATTCAAAATCGCGGTTTACTTCACTGTCTAATTAGCGCACCAATAAGGCGAAAAGATGTTTCAATTCAGGTTACAGGTTCGGTATACTCTGCAATGACGACTTGAGGTGATTCGTCACGGTTTTTGGCGTGGTCGAACGGGCGTACATTGATTACGCCAAAAATCTCTGCAGATTTTAAGTTTATAGGCATGAAACGACGATAGCCCCCGCGCCTGCACTGAGAAAAATTCGTGGTAATAAAAACAATTTACAGGTCGTCACTACCGATATTAACGGCTCATATTGAACACCGTTAATATTGGTTTCTGGAACATCTATTAACTGTATAATTAATGGCAAACTGCAACCACTAGTAATAGCAGTGCCCGGAGAAAAAAACCTCGTGCGTGGGACCCGAAGTTTAGGTCATATGGATCTCTGAAGTTTTCGGATTGAGCATCTGAACGCTTTAGGTCCAGCTGTCGAGGTTCGGATCACACATCTGAAACTTCAGTTCTTACATCTGAAGTACTTCAGATGTGAGAACCGAAGTTATCCGGATGTGAGAACCGAAGTTATCCGGATGTGAGAACCGAAGTTATCCGGATGTGAGAACCGAAGTTTTTCGGATGTGAAAATCGAAGTACTTCAGATGTAAGAACTGAAGTTTTAGATGCGTGATCCAAACCTCAGCAGCTGGACCTAAAGTGTTCAGATGCTCAATCCGAAAATTTGAGAAATCCATATGACCTAAACTTCTGGTCCCACGCACGAAGTTTTTTTCTCCGTGTGGTTACAGCTATTAGTAATGGTTGTAACAACTAATACTGGTAATTGAAACCGCTAATTTTATGGATGGTTTAGACGGATACTTCATGAACTATCCGTCTAAACCAAAAAAATTGGCACAATTTAAAGAAAGGAAAGCAGGATCCTGTTTGGAAAAAAAACCTCGCTTTTGAAACAGTTATCGCTTTCCGTATAGAATTCGATGTGTTTTTTTTTCTAAAAATTATTTTGCTCTAATTTCTCTAGATTTTGCCATTTTTTTTTAGATTGATTCTTTAAGCTCACAGGGGCCATCGTCCTATTTTCTTTGCTAAAAATTCAAAATCTGCCGAAATCTTTGACAGAGAAGTTCGACCTTGTGAGAAACCCTTGGAATCATTTTAATATTCATAAACTATTAGACATATCAACCGCAACAAGTTCACAATAAGTTGATCCCACACAAGTTTTCAGTCGTGTAGACACCCTAGCTTGAAACAAATTTTAAGCTAGCATAGGTTATAGGACATTTCGTCAACGATTTTTTTGTCCGCGCACCTGTTTTTTCCAGTAATTTACGTCCGCGCGTTTTTTCGGCACGGGAGTTTCGGTCCACGTGCCAGTTGAGACCCAAAGTTAATTAAGATAAGTATCTTGATTTAATTTGCTAGGAAAGATCTGTACTTTTAAAGGATGCCTGTCATTCTTAATACGTTCAATTTCGTACAATACTGTGCAACACCTCTGTTGTGAAATAGTTCCTTCAGGCGCTGCCGCACGGCGGGCGGGCGGCCAGCGCGAAAGGCGCCTACAAACCTAAGTGGATACTTCAAGCATTGAGCAATGCGTGATGTATCCACTTAGGTTTGTAGGCGCCAGTGAGCCTCTCGCGTTGGCAGCACACCGTTCCGCTCTGTTAGGCTTTAATATTTATACTCGCATAGTCAACTCATTATTTTGAAACGTTTGCACACTATGCATTGATTATTCTCATTTAAATTAATGGGGGAAAAATATGTATCAATTTATCAAAGGAGAATAATAATATAATGTGTGTTTTTTAAATATTGGCAGTTCCGTGTCAAATTTAATGATTTCCAAAGCACTTTAGTTTTTTCTTTTACATTTTGTGTTTTTATTGTGCTGCAGCGAGGTGTACGCGCAACGAAACGCTCAAAATTTGACGCAATTGACTCTAAAAGATCGATGTACAAATGGGTTAAAACTAAATATTGCGTGCTTCTTGGTTTTTTCCCCTCATTTATTCATTTTTGCAGTTTATGTCGGCACAACTGCGGCTTATTGAGATTAATGTCGCTTGGAGAAAGTTTTACAAATATTTGTCACGTTTTAAAAATATAAATGTTTAAGTTAAGTAATAATTTCGTAGAGAAAAAATTTAAAAAATAAAAAAAAGTACCTTTACACATATAACTATATATATTGTACATCGAATATTTTAAGGATAGAAATAAAACGAAATATCCACCAATGACAATTTAAAAAGATGATTCAAAGGGAGAAAGAAATAATATTTCATCTAGAAAATGAGCAAGCATAACAACACCTCCTTCTCTCTCAATTACTCATTTCCATATTGTCAATATAATTTTACATACCGCACCGACTAAAACATAACGCTTGTACCAAGTCACTGTTGCTTATTTTACGCGTGGGCGTAAACTACTGGACAAAAAAGGTGCGTGGACAAAAAATCGTTGACAAAATGTCCTGAAACCATAGCATATAGAAGATAAAAGTATTACCAGAGAAATACAGCGCACACATGTTAACAGCATCGCTCCGTGTCGAACTACTATCTGTAGACTGTAGATATTGCTGTATGTAGCAACAGGGAACCCTTCCATCATTCTGTGCGTCAAAAATTCTGGAAGCAGTCTCCTGGAATATAAATACAGCATGCTCCGAAAGTTTATTATCGGGAATTCTGAGATTAATCCGCAATATTTTCTTATTATTTTCCCCCTTTTCTAAAACCTGCAAACTGGTCTTAGGGTTTTAAGCGCAATGGTGCTAGTGATTCTTAAGACTTGGCGACGATGTTTTTCCTCCATTCATCTGTATGTAAAACAATTGATTCTTGGCGAGGCAGCTTGCTACACCTAAAATCGATATTTTTAATGGATTTAAACGGAGTAAAAACAGTGTTGCCAATTTGAAAAATCGCCACTGTTTAAGCAAAAGCGCGCGAAAGCCGCTATGTTCATCCTTTTTTCAAATTATTTCATTAAGTTTTGTGCTTCTACAGCAAAGAACCGTTCACGTAAGAACCTTAATCGTACAGAAAAAGGCGGGTGCTTAGCAGTCATACTGTAGATTTGGTTAAACGGGCTAAATATGTATGTCCTCTATCCGTTTCGTATTACGCACATGGCCAAAAGGTGAAACGAGTTTGACAGATGGTAATCGTAGAGCACTTTTCGAGTTGATTGATTTTTTTGTCGTCTGGCATTTTACCGAAATTCTAATTTCAGAGGCTCGAAGATCCGATGAAATTTTTTGCTCCTTCATGAGGCAGAAAATTTGACTCTGACACGCAGCTTGCTGAATATTAGTGAAGGCAAATTTTTTTGTGCTACTCTCACGAATATTTTCATGAATAAAGTCAGAAAACGCGTTTTCTGATTACATGAACGCCACAAAAATCCTTCGTACAATTTTTCATTTTTCATAAGGAAACAGACCCGAACAAACTCTCGCAATTTTCTGTAAATATTGCAGTTCTAAAAAATATACAACAATTTTTTTAAAAAAATGTCGGTTAGTTTTCTCAAAAAATAAAAACACGAGTCCAGATTTGGAGATATTTCTGCCAAACGGAACTAATTTGTAAGTATATTATGACGTGAGCCCAGTTATGCATATATTCTTATGGGTCTCAGGGCTCATGTCTATGTGCACATAGTTTCGTTTGGCAGAAATACGTCCATTTATGAAACTTCGCAATCTGGGATATGATTTTTTTTTTTTAAATTTGGTTCTTTTTTTAAATCATACATTCTCTTGGATTTGTTTCAACCAAGCTTCCGGCTGCTTTGCGAAAATTATGCAACTTATCTCATTATTGCCAGAGAAAATTGGAAGCACGCAATAAATTCGAAATTTACGGAATCTGTTTCTTTGTTCCTCCGTATTTTGTTGTTGCTCCTCTTAGGTAATGAAAATAGCAATTTTTCACATGTTAATGTGTACTTTCTGAGTAAAAGAAGTTTCATCTCAGCATCCTATAAAAGATAAGTTCATTCCTGCCTTAATTGTTTCGTATGTAAAAATGCGAAAGAACTTTACAGGATGGATACTATAATATATAATTACTTATATTACTTTTTAATATTATACTATAACACTGTAATTAATAATATACTACTTACAATTTTATGGAGCAAATAACTGCTACTGCATAGTCTTGAACAAACAAAAATAATTTGGAAAAGGGCAAATCATAAAAGTACAAAATAAGGTAAAGCAGCAATTATTATTTTATCCTATATATTAAAATGCAAAGTTCCGAATCTTGGGGCATTAACTTTGAGAGAACCACCGGACCGATTTGCGTGATCTTTTTTTTAAATGAAAGCCCCTGAGCTGTTGATTTGCAGGCTGTGATCGTTTTTTCGATTTTCTCAAATTTTCTCCCATAATTTTCTAAAATTGTCTTCGATGCATTAAAACGGAGGTCCGAATCTTTGGACGTTAACTTTGAGAGAACCACCGGACCGATTTGCATGGGGGTTTTTTTAAATGAAAGCCTGTGATCTGTAGATTTACAGGCTGTGGTCGTTTTTTCGATTTTCTCAAACTGTCTTACTTTTATCGACGAGTGAAGTTTAGCTGGGCTCAAATTTTCTCCCATTTATTTAGACTAAAGTCCGCATTTTGGGGCATTAACTTTGAGAGAACCACCGGACCGATTTGCATGGGGTTTTTTTTAAATGAAAGCTTCTGATCTGTAGATTTGCAGGCTGTAATTGTTTTTTCGATTTTCTCAAATTTTCTTACTTTTATCGACGAGTAAAGTTCAGCTGTTTCGAGCGGTCATCTGGCCGCTACCTGCTTGCCCGTCCCTAGATACCCCCACTAGGGTCTCAGCCACCCCTCCCACCACGTTCTTTCGGCTATCTCCGTTTTCTTTCGTATAGCTTTCCTCCCGCCAACCTCAAAGAAGGTTTGGGTCGCATTGTCGTTCGTCACTCACCACCCACATTCCGTCGCAATCTCTCAGCTACTCCGCTTCACCACTTCTTGATAGGCATCCTGGCGGTTTGGCTGACCCTGACTTATTAACTGCAGCGGTGCGCACACGTATTGCTAACAACATGTATTGTTATGGACATTTCATTCTTATTTGTTCTTTTCTCTTTCCAACTTTGTTTCAAATTTGCTTCGTTTCTTCCTCTCTCTTTATTTTGTTGGTCGGTCGACTACGTTGATCGGCTTTTTGCTATTGAAAGCACATTAAGACTTCATGGATTTTCAATATCATCATTTGATCTTCCGGAATTGCTTCCAATTAACCTGAATCTTCAAGGGTCAGAGCCTGACTCTCCTTCCCCTAAACCTATGATTCCATGATTTCTGCCGCTAACCCAGAGCAACATCAAATTATTTCTGAAATAATTAGTCTCATCCAAAATCCATCTTACACGTGTAATGCGATTTTCATTGATGGTCCAGGAGGATCGGGAAAAACTTTCGTTTAAGAATGTCTTACTGCGTATTGTACAAAGGAAAACTTAGACGTCATCTCCGTTGCTTAGACAGGTATCGCCGCATCGTTGCTACCTAACGGTCGGCCGGTTCATAGCAAATTCAAAATTCCTTCGGTTCTGAATGAGAATTCTGTGTCGAGTCTCACGGTTAGCTCAAGAGAGGCTGAGACTATTCGGAAAACAACGATCATTTTTTGGGGCGAAGCTCCCATGGTTATCACGCATGCTCTGGCATGCATCGACCGACTTCTTATTTAGAGAATGGGTAATGATATCCCTTTTCGAGGAAAAATTATCGTCTAGGGTGGTGATTTTAGACAGGTTTTACCCGTTGTTCCGCATGCTTCTCGCCAAACATTGGTGCAAAATGCAATCAAATTCTCACCACTTTGACCTCTTTTCAAAATCAGAAAACTTACTCAAAATATGAGAACTTTGCAAGACGAAGCGGAGTTTGCAAAATTTTAACTCGAAATAGGTGATGGTGTTTACCTTTCTGCTAAAAAAGGCCATGCCGGAATTCATTGATTTACCGACAAGCAGTATTACTGAAACTGATATTATTACTGAAATTTATGGAAAAGATAGCTTCCTCATGTTGGAACGTAGATTTCACAAACTGCGCAATTCTGGCCCCTAAAAATAAGCATTGCAATGAAATTAACGACAAGGTTGTTGAAGTTCTTTCAGGTGTCTCTAAAACGTACTTCAGTGTTAACAGGCTCATTGTAGAGGAAGAGGGAGAGGCTCTCAATTTTCCCCTCGAATTCTTGGACAGTCTTAATCTTAGTGGCTTACCACCGCATAAACTCACACTTTTGGAGGGGGTTTTTGTCATGCTTTTAAGAAACCTCAACGTTTCTAAAGGTTTATCGAATGGTACCCGATTGATCGTCTGGAAACGTTATGAAAATTGTCTTGATTTGCAGGTCATTTCCGGCGAGAAGGCCGGTGAAAGAATTTCACTGCCAAGAATTGATTTGTCACCTGCAGACTCCTCTCTCCCTTTCTCTTTTAAGAGGCGACAATTTCCAATTCGCATTGCGTTCTGCATGACCATCATCAAAGCTAAGGGTCAAACACTGAAGCGAGTCGGCATTTATTTACCCCAAACAGTTTTTGGCCATGGTAAACTATATGTTGCACTCTCACGAGCTAAATCGTACAAAAATTTTGATGTCCAAATTCTTCCCAAAGGCAACCGTACAAAAAACATCGTGCACAAAGAGGTGCTTCGATCTTTTATAAATCCCAAAAGCCTCATAGTCATTAGAAAATTATCAAAAAATAAAAATAAAAAAAAATTTAAACAGTAACAAAAAAAAAGAAAAATTAATAATGCGAGCTTTTTATAACATTTTTCGGTAGAATGGCAGTCTACACCCTGTAACGCAGAGAGTCTGTTAAATTCCTTGATCTTCTGCCGCAGAATCATCATCATTATTAAATAGATTCAACTAATCGCTCCGATTCCAAATAAGCTACTGCACCACCATTGCTAGCTGTGGAGGGTGCCCGTAGGGCGCCCGGAGCAGCTAGTTAGTAAATATTTTTCACAGGTATAAATCTCTTTTGTGGACGAAGAACATCAAATTTGATCAACTGATCATGTTTACTGTAAATACGGCTCGTAGCGCTTCTAAACGAAATTCTTTAAGCTTTGTCTTAGATTTTCAGGAGATTTGTGACGCCTTAAATTAGAACTGTCCTTCTGAAAAACCAACAAATTTTTTCAGCTGAATCTAACTTCCCTAATGCTAAATGGTAATGCCAAGAGCTACAGAGATGGATTTCTAGAGGAGTTCGGCAGGAATTTCCAGGAGGGACCGGGTGTTCAATAATAAAGTGCATCAGATCATGGAAGTCGAAAACAACATCTTATTCGACGTTATGATCGAACAGTTTACCTGGTTTGCTGTAGAGTACCTATATTGAGAGAGTATGGTCAGTGGGCCCCATGGAGAGGCTTAGGACCCAAAAATGGCGGTGCTTTGATTTGGTTTTTGTGGATCGGAGGGGGGTCATTGCCAACTTTTGACGGTTTTCACCAACCGCACTTGCTGCCAACCTTACTACATCCAATTTAATTTTTCTCAAAAATTGCACACGATTAGCCTTAAAAATATGTAAAGAAGTCGCAATAGTGCATTTGGGTAAATTTCTCGTTACGATAAGCAAAGAAAACTACATTTTGAGTCATTTTGCATTACATTAATTTATGGCATCCGCCATTTTTAGGTCCTAAGGGCTCCATTGAGCCTATGATGGCTGCGCCAATCAGAGGTGGTAACAACAGTGGCTAGTGGCAATACTCTCTCAATATAGGTGTATAGGTCTCTAGTTTGCTGCCGTGCTAAGGTAAAACGCCGTATAAACAGCGAAATGTTGTCAAACTTCCTCTCGGAAAATATTTATTTTTGAGGAAATTTTTGAATACTTTCCCTTGAAATTTTCAGACCCTCTCGATAAAATTACGAACAATATTCTCTGAAAAATCGGATCAAATACTACGTATTTATTACGTTGAATTTCTTTGTAAAAATTGGTCAGATTTTGTCCGACTTATATCTTAGTTACTCGGTCCAGTCTACGTTGGGGAAATGATGGTTTTCTTGGCAAAAGTTTAGCTTTTTGGCAAAGGAAATCTATAATTTTATCTCTGGATTTTCCATATTCTTGGAAGTCTGAACAACTTTCTGTCATTATGTCACTCTCTGAGCCACGACCTTAAAATTACTATAATATTACGTCGTTTTGACACAAAACATGGCGTCCATCGAATCACCTAAATACTAAAAAATATTCCATCAATATTTTTTCATATTTTTCCGGAATTTCATGAAATTTGTAACATGTTTCGAGCTTTTACTTTTAATGGAAAATTGCGACCCTGCCTACGAGCCCCGGTCGGACCTAGCCCTAAATCAAGGTTCCCAATCCTATGGATCGTATTCGATACATCAAACGGGTGAGATCGTATCGATATCGATTGGTTCAAAATATAAACATAGCCTCAAAAGTCAATTTAGAAATCGGAGGGAACGGGTCTTTTGTAACAGATGTTTTATTTTTTTGAGTACCAAATGCCAATGCAAAGTGAAATTGTTAGAAATTCCCTCATTTTCAGCTTTTCCAACTTAAATCCTAATAGTTTGGTTTGAGGTTATGTTCTATTGTTTTGAACCAAACGGTACATCGAACCATTATCGAATACGGTCCATAAATTTTTATAATATTTCGTCGTTTTGACACAAAATATGGTGTCCATCCAATCACCTAAATACTGAAAAATATTTCACCAATATTTGTTCATATTTTTCCGGAATTTCATGAAATTTGTCGCATGTTTCGAGATTTTATTTCTAATGGAAAATTGCAACCCTGCCTACGAGTCCCGGCCGGACCTTGTCCTAAATCAAGGTTCCGAATCCTATAGACGATTTTAGTGGTGACGTCACGGAGCGATATTGGTGGTTCGATATCTCGAAAGTCGAAATGTGCCCCGACAAACAAACATAACCTCCAAAATGAACAATTGACGAAATAATGCTGAAACTAGCCTGAAACCAAAGAATTAATCCATGGGACTTTAAAATTATGAAAGCTATGTACTCATTTACCAAAACGTTTGAGATCACAATCACAAGAATTGATTGTAAAATAAACTCGTAATATCATATACAGCCATGGCTGCGCATCGAGCGAATACCCCTACCCCCCTGCCTATATCCCGCAGATTCCTCCATGTTCGTTTGATGGGGCACGTTTCGACTTTCGAGGTATCGAAATTATAACGAGATGTCGTCACCTTCCAGGCAAAGTATCACAAGCGCCATGCGACGTTTGAAAATTTCCGCCGCCATTTTATTTCTTTTCTGAGAAATTGTTGGTTGAATCTGTTTGGAAATTTAACTAAATTTTATCGGCAGCACAAAGAAAATTCAGTGAAATTTTCGGACAGCTTCGTTGAACAATTTCTCTGTAAAAAAATAAAATGGCGGCGGAAATTTTTAAACGCCGCATGGCGCTTGTGATACTTTGCCTGGAAGGTGACGATGTGACGTCACACTAAATGCGTCTATTGCGGCTCCGAATCCTGTTTCGGCTTCGGGGGAGCGTGCGCGGAGGCCAGATACTGAAGTGGGACTTCTGCGACATAGGTGATGTCGCATTTCCCGCCCGGGCAGAGTTCCTTCGCCAGTTGGGCCGCGGTGACGCCACTTCTTAGAGGACTCGGTGTACGGGGTCGTGCTCGTGAAGGGGACGAGGATCTGCCCGTCTGAGGCCCGTCACTAGAATCGAATACCAAACAAATCAACCAAAAGCACACGAAATCGGCCAGTTGCCCATACTGCCGCACAGTGGACCGAGTCAATAGGAAAGTTCGGACAAAATTTGGAAACTTTAAACGCTTGTAACTCCGTCTATACAATACTTTGAGGTTCTGAAAGTGGTTTCAGTTAGAGTACCTAAATAGCGAGAGTGTGGACAGATCGCTTCACGGAGGTCGTAGGGCCCAAAAGTGCAGCCATCCTTCTAACCAACTTCTAACACACAAAATTTCACTGTCAGTCTGCAAATTCCAATTCTAACCAAGATGGCCAAAAATGTACAGAAATGGGCGTTCTTCGGCAAAATTGAGTAAATTTATGCAAAAACTGAGTCAAATAAGTGCTTTTTAAACGATGGTTCGTAACAAATGTATTAGTAAATCGTTCTGGGTAATTGAAAGTCATAGGTTGGCTGCATTTCTGGGCCCTAACATTATTTGCAGAAGCATCGGTGAGGGCCTGAAGGATTTTCGGAGTTTCACATCTGTCCATACTCTCGCTATATATGTACTCTAGTTTCAGTGGTTTCCTGGTAAAATGGACCACCAGACAAGGTACGGATTTCAGCATTCTGATACATGTTTCTCAACCAAAATTTCACGTAGAACACGATACGTACAACGAAAATAACCGACTCCTTACGAAGATATTTCATGATTCTTGATGCGAGAATTCAAACCACCCGCTCATGAAAACTCAATGCTCTACGTGACATCGCGCGCTAAATGTTATCATGACAGTCTTTGCGATATAAAAATCTGGCAACCTCAATCTTGACGCTTTGGCTCAGCCATTGCAAATTGCTTATGGTTTGAACAACACATGGTGAGAAATGAACATTGCTCGATAGAGAAGATCGCCGAAACTGTTGTAAAGCGCGATTTGACTCGCGTAGAGCTTTGAGTTTCTTGTGAACGGGCAGTTGAAATTCTTCGTAACCAATGTGTAATGAAAGCGTTAATATCTTCGTTAGGAGTTGGTTTCATTAAGTTTCGTGGCGCGAATCGTGTTCTACGTGAAATTCTGGTTAAGAAACATGTATCAGATTCCTTAAATTCGTACATCTTCTAGTGCGGTCCATTGGTCAGTTGCCCATGCTGTCGCACAGTGGATCGAGTCAATAGGAAAGTTCGGACAAAATTTGGAAACTTTAAACGCTTGTAACTCCGTTTATAGAATACTTTGAGGTCTTAAAAGTGGTTTCAATAGTTTTCTGGTGAAATTGTCTTCTTAAAGCACCCCTTACTGTTCAAAATGTGATAATATGAACATCAAAATTTCATGTCCAACCTCTTCAATTGCCTCGCTCTACTGTGTGCCGTGAGAGGGAAGAGAGCAGTAAGTGCCAAATTTTCGAAATCGAGTCTCCTTCAAAGTCCTTCTAATCTCTCTCTGATGAAATTATACTGAAATAGCTAACAGAGCAAAATTCACCTTAATTGTATCAAAACGATACATATGAGAAAGCCGCAAGTGTACAAGAAATTATGTAGTTGCAGGCAAGACAGCAGTAAGTGAATATTCCTCCAGAGAGCCAATGAAAACATTGTTTTCAAGTAAAAAGCTGCCCCTGTTTGCCAATTTATCTGGAAATGTGTTTGTTGTGTGCCCAAAACGCAACGACGAAAGCATGCCGAAGATGGCATTAACGGCTGTCTTGCCTAACAATAGCCCAGCATGAAAATGAAAAATACACTTCTTGTGTAATTGAAATGAAATCAGTCGATTTTTAATCATCCAAACGATTTTATGAGTCTTTCGGACAATTAGTGATAATTTGGGAAAGAAAGGAGGCTTTTCGATGAAATTTTCCGGCCAGACGCTTCTGAGCCCGTTTTCTCAAAGCTTCATTTTTGCACTTACTGCTCTCTTCGCTGTCACGGTACCATGTCTCATCAAGTGTTAAACATCTAAGAGTGAAATTCGGTGTCAGAGTCTATAGCGCCCAAGAAACCCAATTAATATGAATGCGAAGTAAATTGGGTCACTAACTCACTAAACCTTGTTCTCCCTATTCGATATTCAACTAGTGCCAGGTGAGTAGATTACGTGGGGATTTATTTCGTATTTCAGAGAAAATATCCCGGACAGGCCCGCCTTTAAAAAATTCAAGGACTCAATGGAATTTCAAATGCGTCGGAATGATGGGAAAATGATTGAAGCTGTGTACTGCGGCAATCAAATCGCTATCCATCGATGATTATAAAAATGAAAATTTCAAACTCAGAAAAAATGTGTGACGTCCGTAATCCGTCGGTACAATTTTGGACATTTTCTCTCGAGCTACAGTGTGGGGTCTCTCTTCGTGGCGCAAGTCGGCGTAGAGATTGGTGTCAGTGGCGTGGCGTGAATAATCGATTATCGATATTTTTCTATTTGAAGCTATGATAATGAATCGATTATTAAGGCGTTCGCTGCGAACACTCTGTTCATCGATCCTTTTCCATAGGTTTAAATGACAGATCTATCGATATATTGCAAAGGACGCCACGCCACTGACTGGTGTGTAATCAACGGGAGTCGAAAGTTTAACTATGAAGTTTTGAGACGGGAGGAATGTCCCAGTAATGTTCGAACGGAAAATTTCATGTACCATGCATCAATGAAGGAGAAAATAAATTGTCGTAAAACCCAATCCCAGTTATGTAAGTACTAAGGCCGTTTCTGAAGACCGATTGGAGCTATACGTCGGTTACCTTTTCGCGGGAAAGATTTAACGTAATCGGAATTAAAACAGTGAAAATTAATTTTGCTCTCATGAGGGAACAGAAGTTTTTGAAATGTTTGAAATGTTCGCGGTCAAATTTGTTTGACATTTTAACATTACTTCCCAAATAGCATTTTTTAGCGAGAGAATCGCGATAATTTGAAATTGCGATTTTTCAGCGATGAACTCGCTGGATCATCAACATTTGAGCGATTATCCTCGATCTTGTCGCAAGTTTATCTCTATAAAAACGCGTTTGATATAATTGGACTGCATTTTGCAATTTGGACCTATAAATTCTGGCTCATCTGAAAAAACACTTATATGCATAGGAGCATAGGGAAACTAATGGCACATACGTTGTTTTTAAACCGGGCAAGAATTTATAGTTCCAAATTGCAAAATGTAGTCCAATTGATTGTACCTCACTTTGTGAAGATTTTTCGTTCGATATCGTTGCGATAAATCGCCGTCGATAAAATCGCGATTAAATTGCAAATTCATGCTATGAAATCGTAATTTTGTATCCGATAATATAGCGATAAATCACGTCGATAAAATCGCGATACATTTCCCGATTAAATCGCAAGTAGAGAATTCCCATGCAAATTTTTTATTGCCTCATCTGAAAGTGCTCAAAGAGCTGATTTCACAGTAATTTTTATAATTTTTTTCTGATATGGGAAATAATATAAAAATAGATTTAAAAGTGAGAAAATGCACCGCCTAGTGACGTCATCTGGCGGCATTTCCCATTTAAACACATGTACTTTATCAGATTAGATCATTTTGTCATATCTTCTCCAATAATTTTTCAATTCGTGGACCAAGGGTATCCTCGCGTTTAGTTCACTCAGTGGTATCCACTTAAACACGAAATTCATCAAATTTCAGGCACCTGCACATTCTCTATTATCGCAATCACTGCTATTAAAGATTTTGCTTCTATCATTC
This sequence comes from Bemisia tabaci, assembly GCF_001854935.1. Taxonomy (NCBI): domain Eukaryota; kingdom Metazoa; phylum Arthropoda; class Insecta; order Hemiptera; family Aleyrodidae; genus Bemisia; species Bemisia tabaci. The sequence continues at coordinate 3,976,566 of NW_017547174.1, read as the reverse complement.
CCCTCCTAATCTCTGTAGCAAATAGTTCGCAGGATTGTGATTTTGAACTTTAAAAATCAAAAGCAGGAAAATTGCCGAGGTACGTAATGTTAAGATAGTTTTGATCAAGTCCAAGATCGTTTTACCTGTAAAAACTGGAAATGATGTGTAGAGGAAACCATTAGTGCTTTTGCTTTCAAGACGAGTGCTCTGCACTGGTTGAGTGTGCGTGACCTCTCATTTAAAGCGCAAATTCTAAAAACGCAATTCTACTAAAGTACACTTATGACGTTGCTAAGTGTTTTCGTTCTACGCACTAAATGATTTTTTCTGCAGTGTGATTTTTCCTTCTCTCAAATTGCACACTCCTTTTTTGAAACATTCCAAAACGCGAGCAAGAAAAAATACGAATTACATTATGGATCGCAGTTCATACGTATGTCACGGGGTGTTGCCAATTCTCTGAAAAATCTGCAGGTTAGTGATTGAAATTCGTTGACCTCTTTATCAAATAATCTTCACGGACTGCGGTCGTCCTCCTCTTGTGTAATATTACAGTGGCAAGGCGTGAATAATCGATTATCGATATTTGAGCTATGGTAAAGAATCGATTATAAGGGTGTTCGCTGCGAACACCCTAATAATCGCTCCTTTTCCATAGGTTTAAATGGTAGATCAATCGATTTATCGCAAAGCACGCCACTGAATATTAATCGTCCATCAAAATGGCTCCGTAGACTGTCGAGACAATTGGAGAAGTCGGACAAATTCTGGACGTTTTCAAAGCTGATATCTTTGAAAATATGAAACGAAGAATGTTTGAAGTGGTTCTCTTAGGTTTTTTGTAAAATTTTCCTTTCAGAAACACCCCTTGAAATTGAAATTGTGACGGAGTAAACCTTTTGTGTGGAGTGTCACAATTTCAATGGCATGGGGTGCCTCTGAAAGTAAATTACACCAAAAACCTATCAGATTCAATTTTAAACTCCTATGTTCCATATTTTCGAAGATATAGGCTTTGAGAACGGCCAAATTTTATCAGAATTCTCCCATTGTCTCACTCCACTGTGCGCTGGCCGGGTTGGAGGCAGGGTAGAGGTCAACATCCACTCTATAAAGGAATGATTGTTATGTAAGATTCTTACCCTTGTTGGGTCGTCGCTGGCTCCTGTCGTGCGGTTTGTTGCCCTTTTGGCATGGGCACTGGTAAATCCGCCATGAATCTCTGCATAGCGTCCGCGGTTCCTGCCAGATGGTCTCCTCTAGTATACTTGCTATAATCTTCCGATCTCGATTTTCTTCCAAAGGATGTCAGTCTTGTCGCACTTCTCCATTTTGACGGAGACTTCGGCCTTTCACGCTGAGGTGATTGACTCCTCTCGGGGGACTCTGGTCTCCGCTTTCGTGGGGATGACGTTATTTTCTCCGGAGACTTCGACCGCCGGCGCTGGGGTGACTCTCCTCTCTTTGGAGACACTGGCCGTTCATGCGGGAGAGGTTCTTCTCGCGCTGGAGACTTCGGTCGCTCGTCAGATGGCTGTTCTCTTAGTGGTGTTCTGTAGTATAGTTCAGGGAATTTCCGTGCCGGTGAGTCCATAGCAAAAACGTCCTGCCGCTGCGGTGTCCGTGGAAACCTTGGTGGTGAAGGTGGAGGCTCATCGACGGCGAAGTGTCCTTCATCATAAGAGTCAGCATCTCCCCAATCAGTATCTAAGGAATCAGCTGGATTTGCACTGAAAAAAATTCTCGGCGTTTTTACCAATGTCCGTTGGTACCTTTACCATCTCACTTTTTTTACAAATTATTGGTAATTTTACCAAGACAGACTGGTAAGCTTACCTATAAAAACCGGCATTTTTACTGTTTTTTTCACCTAAGAATACCACTTTTATTGGTAATCAATTCCCGGTAACTTTGCCATTTTATCTCGGCAATTCTACCACAGTTGACAAAAAATATGGCGTTTTTACCAAGGTCCAGTAAAATTACCGACATTTCTCGGTAAAATTACCAATTCCATAAATGGTAATTTTACCAAGAAAAAATTGGGATCAAATAGCACCCTGAATTCTTGGTAATTTTACCCTTTTCTTAGTAAATACTCCGAGATTTTTTTTTCAGTGTGTACCTTCCCGTGGTCCCTTCCTATTAGTACACCGAAAATAAATTGTTTTAAAAACGTCGTATTTTATTATACAGGGTGTCCGAGGATTAAGTACGAATATTGAAGAGTCGATTCTTTGGGTCATAAAAAGACGTTGTTGATGGTATAACTTTCCAAAAACGCTTTCCCTGGGAACCACGCCCCCCTGCCCCCAAAGTTGGAGGGAAAAAATCGTCTTTCTAACACTGCGACAATGTTCATCAACCAATATTAATGAAAAATTGGTAAATGGGGGTATTTTTTAGCTTTTTCTCATTTTCGACCTCCAAAAAAGGGAAACCGCGTTTTTAGGGGGGTATCGAACATTGAAGTGGCCAAAATTAATGTTTCCGACGACAAAAATTTATTTCAGACGGCACCACTAGATTTAGCGTTGAAAAATATTGAGAAACGGTGTCTTGCGTTTTTTCGCTATGACTCATCATTTTTGAGATAATAGGAACTGAATAGTGCGCGTGTGGGCGCAAAGGGGGAGGGGTGGTCCCCAGGGAAAACGTCTTTGGAAAAAAAAGTTATACCACAAAAACGTCTTTTTTTGACCCAAAGAATCGACTCCCTTAATATTCGTACTTAATCCTGGAACACCCTGTATATGGGTTTTATTTAAGAAACAAATTTCGAAAATATTGTTAAAATATCGGCGGTAAAACTCCCAAATCACGTACCTCTGAGGTGTTTCAGATTCTCCTCTCCCATTTTTTTAAAGAAGGACAAATCATTACTATTCTGCACTGCTAAGGAAGAACGCCGTATGAACATTCGAGTGTTGCCAAATTTTCTTCGATACAATTTTTATTTTCGAGGAAAGTTATGAATATTTTTCCTTGAAATTTTCAGACAGTTTAGATCAAATGGACGTATTTATGCGAAAAGGAGATATGTGGAAGTGGAGAGATGGGGTGTGCTCGTTAGTGGTCGGGCCATAAGAATGAATGGGGAATATAAAGCGCCAGTGACGTCAGCGGTGAGTGCGGTGACGGTTTCGGGATCGGGATCCCCGTCCGGCGTCTTTAACTCATGAGCCCTGTCCACAACGCTCTCTTGCCATGCCCGCGGCTCATGAGTTACCATATGTTGGCGCTTAGCTCCTTTTGATTTAATGTCCAATCCCGCTTTTCAATTTTCTCAAAAGGAGCTACATCCACTTTTACATTGTTTCTTATGACCCAACTAACGAGCACACCCCATCTTTCCACTTGCACATATCTCCTTTTAGCATAAATACGTCCAAATTACAAACAAAATTATTTGAGAAATTGGCGGAAAAATATTTAAATATTTTCCTGAAAATTAGTGATTTGCCATGGGAAATTTGGCAACGCCTGAAAGCTCATACGGCGTTTTACCTGAGCACGGCAGTATTCCTTGAAATTTTTAAAATATTATAGGGTTTTTAGGATTTACTCTACGACTTACTTAGCAGGAGAGCTAAATGGGCCGCAAGCCGTGCAGAAAAGCCCGATCGAGTTTTTTCGTGTATAACTAGTTAGGCAGCAGCCACCCGTCTTTTTTTTTTTTTTACCTTGGTCGTCAACTTTTAGGGGGAGTTTTTAGGATTGGGCCGGGGTGGCTACCGCCACCTAGAATAGGTCCGAAAATTCGAACGGCGAAAAAAATCACGGAAATTTTTAAGCATCAACTTTGAGTAGTTTTCTTCTTAACAAATCAAGTATGTCAGGAAGTCTACTACGTCGCAAACCAAGATGGGTGGTTTGAGACTCTCACCGACGATATTTATTTAGCTTTTTTCTCTATAAAAAAAAAAAAAAAAAAAAAAAAAAAAAAAAAAAAAAACTATGAGAACCAACCCGACTGTGCCGCTTCCACGATCCTTGCGCCGAACTCTCTTTTTGATCGCCTCGGGAAAGTACTTGGCATTTCCAGCCGTAGAAGCGAGCCTTTTAATGAAACTGGGAATCTTGCTAAGCTGGGTGTCCTTCAATTCTATGTTTCTTGCTGGACTCGTCTCTGAATCGCTGCTCTTCGATTTTTTGTTTCTAGTTGGACTTGCCTCTGAAACGCTATCCTTCGATTTTTTGTTTCTTCTTGGACTTGCCTCTGAATCGCTGTCGCTGCCAAAACCTTCGCCAAACTTCGCCATCGATAAGTTGCGGAAGATCCTCGCGCTGAAAGAGCGGACGAAGAAAATGAAATCGAGGTGTTCCAAGTAGAGTGCCTATATACAGTGAGAGTGCGGACAGGTCGAAATATAGAGCTCTTGGGGCCCGAAAGGGTAGCCAACTATCAAACACAAAAAATGTCAAGGTCAGTCCTCCGATTTCAATCTTAAATCATGATGGTCAAGAATGCACGTAAATGAGCGTCCTTTCGCACAAATGAGTAAATTTATGCAAAAACTAAGTCAATGGACCACTAGACAAGGTACGAATTTAAGCATTCTGATACATTACTTAACCAGAATTTCACGTAGAATACGATTCGCGCCACGAAACTTAATGAAACCAACTCTTAACGAAGCTATTAAAATTTTTATTTCACATTGGTTACGAGGAATTTGAACTGCCCGCTCACAAGAAACTCAAAGCTCTACGTGAGTCAAATCGCGCACTACAACGGTTTCAGCAAGCTTCTCAATCGAGCAATGTTCATTTCCCACCATGTGTTGTTCAAACTATAAGCAATTTGCTATAGCTGAGCCAAAGTGTCAAGATCGAGATTGCCAGATTTTTTCTCGCAGAGACGTTCATGATAACGTTTAGCGCGCGATGTGAATCACGTAGAGCATTGAGTCTTCATGAGCGGGTGGTTTGAATTCACGCATCAAGAATCATTAAATATCTTCGTAAGGAGTTAATTTCGGTAATTTTCGTTGAGCATATTGTGTTCTACGTGAAATTTTGGTTAAGAAACATGTATCAGAATGCTGAAATTCGTACCTTGTCTAGTGGTCCAATACGTGCCTCACAAACGACGGGTCGGGACGATAATTGTGATACTAAATCACATCGGGTAATTTGAATTTATAGGTTGGCTGTCCTTAATTGCTCTAATGTCTAACCTCAATATTGCCGACATGTCCGTACACCCCCTACGTAGGCCCTCTACTTATAGCAATGAAACTTGACTGCCGTGTCAAAACAGTCTCATCGGTTNGGGGGGGGGGGGGGGGGGGGGGTGAGTGAGAAGACAAAGCGGAACCCATGGGGGCAGCCAGAGTGACCTAACGGAACCTTCGGGGTTCCTAAAGGGTTCTTTCAAGCTCCCTCAATATTTTCACGGGAGCCTGCGCTACACCCAATGGAAATCCGTGCAATTTTCCCATGGAACCGTTTTGACACGGAATTGTGTCGTGATTCTTGCAATACAAGTGTTGCTGTTTTAAAAAAAGAACAAGATTTTTTTCAACGAAAAGTCTTCGCGCCTTACCTTACCAGAAACGACTCGCCATTTGAATGACGTCATTTACTTCGTGAGTGAAACCCCTAATTATCTCCTCCATAAGTTCAGGAAATACATGGTGATCCAGGGTTAAACGGCCGTACTGCAGGAGCGTGTTTTATGGGTCAAAATAAGACTTTTTCGTCGTATTAAGTTTTTTTCCAAACGTGCCCCAGTCGGAGCTACGGCCCCCCAAAATTTCTGAAAGTAAATCGTTTTTCCTGAATTTTGGCAACGGTTGCGAACCAAATCTCATGAAAATCTGTGCTCCATTGTACTTTTATGACCTGAATTCTTATATGATCCAAAAAAAATCGGAATCTCAGTTTAAAGACAAAATATCGACAGTATATCGCGATATTTTCGAAATAATAATCGCGATAAATGACGATTTAATCTCGATTTTATTAACGAAAGTTGATCACGATTTTATCAAACCGAAAATTGCGATGTGTAGCGATTAAATCGCCATATACCGCAATTAAATGCGATAATATCTCGATAAATTGCCACCGATATAATCGCGATAACCAACCGATAAAATCGCTATTTACACAGATCACTGCTATTTGAGCAATCGTAGATTAACAATTCTCGCAAGAAAAATACAACACAAATCACGAATACAAATCACTGGAAGTGAGTTTACCCTGTTTGGGTGACTGATGACGCTGTTCGTCTGAAGCTGCTTCTGAAGTTGTCGGTCCAACTTGTTGATCGATCCATCCGTGGGTGTAGAGTAATCGATTCAATGTCCCCATCTTTAAGCAGGGGTGAAGCCTCATTCTCAGAGGCCTTGGGCTTGTGGCTGTCTGCATTCGCGCCTCTTTCCTGAATTCAAAGGGGTACGCTCAGTTACAGGAAAAAGTGAAATGTTTACAGATGGCAGAAGATCTACCAAGAGGTAGCGGGAACAAAGAAAAAACAAGAGTAGCAATTTGAATTTCTGGCCGATCGGCACCCCCTACTTTCACGAGTCGCCTCTGATTGGCTGATCTACCTGGTGTTCATTGTCTGGAGCCCTTGTGAAAAATAACATAGGGTTCATTATTCATCGGAAATATATCGAAAACAAGAATAAGTTTACCCGTCGAAGATTTCAAAAATCAACGCTCCAATTTTTTTAAAGAGAATGATTGGTAATACATGGCAATGGAGATGTTGCTTGTGCGAGAAATTTGCGATTTGACTTTTAGTTGTTACGTAAAAGTTTGCGAGAAACACGATGGTGCCACTGGTTTTCTCTGAAATCAACTCCCAAGCTCACAAAGAGCTCTCAAGTTGAAGCCAAAATGGAGGGAATATCCCACGCTATCCTGAGAGTTCACCTCTACATCAAGACAAACTTTCCATGCAAAGAAAGGGAGCAAATACATTAGCAGTGTTGCCGTGTTTTCAATTTTAGAGTCCCCAAATAAAGTGGCGGCCCTGTCAATGTATTTGCTCCCTATCTTTGCAGGGAGAGTTTCTCTTGATGATGATGTAGAGGTGGACTCTCAGGATAACGTGGGATATGCCCTCCATTTTGGCTTCAACTTGAGAGCTTTTTTTGAGCTTGAACTTGATTTCAGAGAAAACCAGTGGCACCATTGTGTTTCTCGCGAACTTTTACGTAAGAATCAACAGTCAAATCGCAAATTCATCACACATGCAACATCTCCATAACGCCGTGTAGGGTTTGATTTTTGTCTCCAACGTTGCCATGCATATTTACTCCCAGTCGGTAAGTTCTACGAACTGACCCGGCAAGGACTCAGAGCAGGTGGCAAGACTGAAACCTTGCAGCTAGCGGTAATCCAGGATTGCGCGAAAGGTCTATGAAAATATATGAGAATTGCGCGAAAAAGGCACAAAAATTACGCGAATAAAAATCTTAACATCTGCTGCAGGAATACGCGAATTTAAAACGAAGATAATTTAAGGTAGAAGTTTGACAAAACAGGAAACGGTTGAAAAATAAACGCATTTTTATGTCAACACTAGTTTAGGTTAGTTTGTTGACAAATCATCGATGTCTTACCTTCTGATGATGAATGAAGTGAAAATATTGAATAAAGGTCGTGGCGGGTGTAAAGAACTTTCCTACGCTTTCTCGGAAAAAATATTTAATCAGGAGAAACGAGGCAACATTGGAAAGTTCATACGGCGTCGAAATACAACATAGGCATCTTAAGCTCTATAATCCGATGCAGCAATTATTCTAACGCGAGATCAATTTATCGCGCCAAAAACAGCGCGGCCGGCGTTAAACGTATATGAGCGCCTGCTAGACTTAAGGAATACTTCAAGCATTGCGCTAAACAGCGCGGTTGGCCCGAAGCCCATATTAGCGCCTACAAGACTGCATACATACTTCTCGCATTGCGCCAAACTCACTGCAGTCGGTCACTTGGCGTGAAACGCATATTAGCGCCTACAAGACTGTAGGACTGCGTGTCATCATTCTTGATTATCTGTTCCAGTTTTTACCATAATTGAAGGGAAAATATGTATTTCATTGTAACGATTCAGAAACTCGGATGATATTTTTTTTTTTCGGTTACATTAAAAGAAACTGAACAAATGAAAATATCGCGTCGAAATTTTCGATCCTTTTATTTGACTTCATTTCGGTGAATTCGCAGAAGTTTTTCAGAAAAACTGTGTGTAGCTTTTTATAATCATTTATTAAAAATAAGACATAAAAGTGGTTCATAACGTTTTGATCAGTGATAAATATTCGCTTTCTTTCGAGTGCACTCGTCGGGGTTTGAATCCATTTATCTTTTATAAAACTTGAATATGGTTGCCTTACTTTTTTTTTCTTTTTTTTTTCTTTTTTTTGTAAAAAAACCCTGTAATCTAACTACAGAAGCGTTAATGGCTATAATTGCTAAGTCACTGCCCACAAAAACAACGAATATTACTCCTACACATTAAAAAAATGGAAAATACCACGAACGCAGCTCATTAAGCCCTCTCAGATGCAGCAATGGTATTTTTTCGTGCGAATTCCACATTACCGCAAATGTTGCCGAGACTCAGTGGATCGAGTCAAGTAAAGAGGTTGGACATGACATTTTTTACTAAAACTGCAAATTTTGATGTTTATTTCGTCACATCTTAAACTTTAAGGCGTGACTCTGATGGAAAATTTCAATCAATGGAACCACTTCTAGAACTTCAAACTTTTGTATAAACGGAGTTAGAAGCGTTTAAAGTTTCCAAATTTTGTCCGACTTCTCCTATCGACTCGATCCTTTGTACGAGGTTTCACTGTGATTTCAACGTTTTTGTCTCTTTTTCAAGATGTGATCACACCCACTTTCGTCCATGTTAACGGTGCTCATTCTAATTAAGGTGAGTTCAAAGGTCTTACCTGTGCGGAAAAGGGAAGAGGACCTCCTGTTTCTGCGTCTACTGAGAATTTTGGTTGGACTGAGAGTTGGAATATCTTTACTGGTTGCTGCTCTGTAGCTCCGACAATACAAGCAACCACGCACTGAACACAGAAAAACATACGATCACAAATTATTGTTTTTCGGTTCCCCGAAGTTGAGCCTATTCAGTGAACTGCTTTTGAAATTTCTTCGTTTTCTTCACTAAAGAATGTAAATCCATTTCAACGTCGGCTTATATCCCCTCGCAAATTGCTTTTTAACCAGGAAAACCTCCACATTTTTAACTAAAAATTTCACTGATTTTCCTCAGATCTCGTGCAAAAATAAAAAAATTTAAATGAAAATTGCACGGGCACATTCTTTTTGTTTAAAAAATGTTTTTTGTGTCAGTTTTGCAACTTTAGGATGGAGTAACGTTCCTTCGTCTAATGTATCACGAAAGGAACTATATCCGACTCATTTTAGAAGCAAGACAGTTCTCTCCTGCAGCTACTTACTTGTATGGATGAGTTTAAAAGGAGGCCTTTGTGGAATGATTTAGTTCATATGTAACGCGTAACAGGGCTTCTAATAGGTATCTCTCAAAGTTTGGCCTTCATAAATTCTACCGAAAATTTCTGCACGTACTGAAAGTACTCCGAAAAAAGTTCGATTGTTTTAGCCGATCATTCGGTTTTCCATATAGATCAATCTACTCGGTTTGTCAAACTGCGCTTTCTATCTGAGAAATTAAACGATCGGCTCACGTGATCAAACTCTTTGATTGAACCGAACCGAACGAAAAGAGTGGATCACGATAGTGAAGCATTTGGTCATATAGTATTCGATTTCGAGTTCAATTTGACATTCGGTTATAGCACTACATTTCAGGTTCGGTTTGACAAAGCGAGTAACTCGATTGCTGTGGAACACGGATAGAACTTCAGTCCATCGAATCGAAATCTTTTTTGGTAGTAACGAAGGAACTTTTACTGTCTGAATTGAAATTTTTTCCAGCTCACCAAGTCATATTGCCTTATGAGTACATCATGGTAAAATATCTTCGTACACTACAAGTATTTAGACTCTAAATTTTCGAGAGTATGACAAAATCCACATCTAATGACGGACCGAGAACAAATTAAGGCAGAGCAACGAAGAAAAGTTTTCCCTTGAAATCTTCTTCATTACGCTGATGGAAAAACTCCATGCAAACTCAAATTTGCAACGATGAGTGATTTCAATCATAGAAGAAGGAAACTTGCGTGTTAACTACAATCGATCAGTATTTTCAATTAATGGACCAAACTCCTATCAGCCACAATATTTTTTGGAGGGGCAGTGGAAAGGCCTTGCTTATTTAGCTTTAGTCCTAGAAAACTCAAATTTAAGTATTATAGTAACTGAAAGTTATCTCATGGGAAATTTAATTCTAACATGGAATTTTCCCAATTCTTTTTGGAATTATCGCTTTAACTAGTGTCAACACATTTTTCCAGTCGTTGTTATAAAGTTACCTTAGGGGTCCCCATAAACTGCCAGTCTCGTTAACAATGATGCATTGTCCCCAAGATCAGAGTAGGTGATATAACAAGTGTAACAATTACAACAAATATACAAATAACACAATATATCGACGGTGAAACTACCAGACCACTTATCTCGGTTTGCGACGTTGTAAACTTCCTGTCATGCTTGATTTTTTAAATGGAAATCTACTCAGCGTCAATTATGGAAAATTCCCGTGTTTTTTCCTCTTTGTGCGAGAAAAACTCTGGAAATTTCAAAAAATTATCTTGATTTGGTCTCTTTCAAAAAATAAAATGGGAGCGGAGATTTTTAAACACCGCAAACGAGATACGTGGTTTGGCAGTTTCACCGCCGATATGTAACATTTTACGTTGTAAACAACGACGAGAAATGTAGGCTGGACCTGAACCTTGACTTTTCCATGAGCAGTGGAGGCGGAAAGATTCTTTTTATCTAGGGAAGGGAAAATTTAATGTTATCCTGAGATTACAATTTTTTCTGAATCTAAAAAATTATTCTAAGCGTTATGCAAAACAGCTAAGTGCGATTCTGAAATTGTTAATTCCAAGCCAGCGAAAATGTAAGAGGAATATGTTACCAGCAAAACACCGTGCGCACGTATTAACACCATTGTTTTGCGTCCAACTAATGATAATGGGATCGAGGACCAGCATTTATATAACTTTGCAAAAACCTTTTAGTCCTGAGGTATTTTTGGAACTTTAAAAAGTGACAGAGCATCCTTTTAGCGCCTCGTTATAGTGTGCGCCAGAAGTTCCCACCCATTAGAAGATTTCAGATGATTGATGGGATTTTTTGCCGAATTTTTCTAAATGTGAACAAGCTCGCACCTCCGTTGACAACTCACGAAGTAGTTCCTTAATAAAAGGGAATCATTAGTTGATGGAGATGTTGCATGTGTGAGGAATTTGAGATTTGACTGTTGGAAAATACGAAGATATTACAAGCAAAACCGTCATGGAGTACCCAAAATTTCACGCACAACTTTGCTACGTGACACTACAATTGGAAAACCTACATCTAACGATAAGGTATTACTGTTTGCTCATCCGTAAAAGCACCCATTTGCATAGAGACACTAATGACGCTTACGTTGTCTCTAAAACGCGCTGGCAATAGTAGGTCCTTATTGCAAAATGTAGTCCAGTTAATCATCGATCTCACCCATTCAGTCATCATTGAAATTTTCTTTTCCATTTCGTTTTCAACGCTACCTCCTTCAGTAGCGGGTTAAGTGTTTTTGTGTATCGGAGAAGCAGGCACTGAAACTTTTCTGTTGTACTGTAGACTTTTTATCGTACAGGTGAACGTTAGCAGTCTTGCATGTTGAGCATATGTTTTCTCCGCGAAAACATGCCTCGGTAGGTGATCCAGGGTTTAACTACCAGATGTGCAATAGTACATTATGCAGAATCTCTTCACTCAAAACAGGTAACGCAATTGAATCAGCTCATGCGAAAACCTCTATCGTCCATTTTCTCTAATTTTGAGAGAGCTGCAAAAAACTGTAGAGGCCTTTTAAATGCGGGATTCAAAAATGTTCAGAAGTTAATTATTACAGGATTGGATTGTAGAAAAGGATCCCTGACAGTTTCTAGCTCCTCTTCTGTGTGGGACGGAGTAATTAAATGGAAAGGACTCTGGACATTCTAGCGGTTTTCGCATGATACGTAAAAATCGCCACGCGAGTTTTGGAGCCGTTTGATATTTTCAAAATTCATTCTAAATATTTTAAAGCGATAGACTATCATTCAAGTAAAGTTAAGAAAATACAATTCTGGACAATTGCGGCACTTAAAATATCATCACGAAACTACCAGCAATAAAATGGGCATTAGCGGTTTTCGCGTGATTTGTGCGTGGACGGTTTTAAAACATCGTAAACGCATAAGTGTAAGTGTAACTCCCGGGCAAAATAAGGTTATCCGAACGTATTTTGAGGCGCTGAATCCGAATATGACCTCTGCTTTTTCCATCACCCTCCAATTTTCCGGAAAAGCCGATTTCACTCGGAAAAATTGGCATTTTTGGTGTTTTCCCGACTGTTATCCCCTACAGAATATAGGTAAAATTTTTCTCAGCTACGAGATACAATTTTACCGATGTCTTTTCATCTGATGAGTCCGAAAATGATCTTTATTTTCTCCCGTTCACCTCTCAGTTTTCCGGAATTCCATTCTACGTGATTTGACCACTTGTATCGGCACTTTTCAATGGTGAAAAATGTGAACTTTCAACGCTGTATGCCAAAACGAGCCAAACTGACGGCGACTACGTGCCAACTAAGAGTTAAAAATACCATCCTTTTAGAGCTTTTTCAATTTTTCATTAAAGTTGGAGTTTTATCTCATTAATCTACATAGTATCATCGGAGCAAATGCGTAAAAGGATAATGTTTTAAGCGTTAACTCTCAGCCTCAACATTTTCAAGAAAAAAACTAATGACCGTGTGGCAGGTATGATTTCCTGAAGGTCGAACGTTGGAAGTTCAAAATTAAAATGAGCGCATGCCGTGTGGGTTGGAGGTTTTTACTCGTTACAAAACCGGCAAAATTTTTAAAACCATAAAAGATTAGATTCGGATCGTATTTAATAGAAGGGAACCAGCTCGATCGATTGCAGTGTTCTCAAAATCGTGCAATGCCTCTCCGCTTTAAAAATGCTAAGTAAATACATGAGCGATGATACAATTCAAACGATCGTTTCCCTCAAAAAAATAATAATTTTTTGGTAGAAAAACAAACACTATTTATTATTCAAGGCATTTTTGTTAGATAAATGAGCATGATTTTTTCAACATTGTTATCGAGCTTGGACACCCAAGAATCACAGCACGTGTTATGTCAATTATGTCATCAAAATTTTACGTAGTGTAATAAAAAAATTCCATTTTTTTGCTCACAAGCAAGAAATTGGGACTGCTGGTATCTGTAATTTCGAACTTCCGCCTGACCTAAAACCAAGGTCGGCTTAAATCAAATTAAATGTCGAGCTAATTTTACCATCCTTTACGATGAAATGCTCTTATTATATACCTAGTGCTGAATTGTTCTTTAAAAGTTGAAATACATTGTAAATAATCAAAAGAGAGCGATTTTTAATGAATTCCAGTCATTGCTTTTCGTCCAAAGACAAGTTTGACCGCGTTTAGCAGAAAGGAACTAGCCACATCACACTGAAAAAAAAAGAATCTTAAAGCCGCCAAGAAGTATTTTTTCTTAAATCAAGAATTTTGCTGCTTAATACAAACTACTTTTTTGCTTAACCGAAGCATTATTTTTCTTGTATCAAGAAAAATTCAGCTTAAATCAAGATAAAAAAAATTATTGGCGGCAAATTCAAGAATCATCAAGCTTGTGCCAAGCACCTTTTTTTCAGTGGCTATTGTAAAATTTAACCGGTCAATTTAATTTTTTACAAGAGAACCTTCGTGCGGGTTCCTTTGGAAATTTTTAGGAATTTGCTTCGTACTATGCAGAAAAATCCCTGAAATTTGCCCACAAATCCGCACAACTGTTTTCATCTAAAAAATTAAACTGCCCCATTAAATTTTGCAACAGCTGGTGTGGCTTGATTCCTTTCTGCTCAACGCAGTCCATTTTATTCTTAATGACCGGTTTGATCTACGCTGATTTTAATTCTCACGCGTAACTGGACAATGAGCCAGTTGTGCTGGTCTCAGAATCGTGTTTTGGTGATTGATTCCTGTAGATCAGCTAAAAATAGTGAGATCCATCCAATCAGCAGCTCTTTACGTCAATATTAACCGAGGTATCGCGCTTTGAAATATTCGGTTCATGACGTCACCCACCGCGGTAGCGACATCCTTTATTTCCTCCACCTTGCTTTCATCGGAGTTTCGTGCTTAGTAACCTAGTGCAAATGTCTCACTGATTAATGAAAGCAAGGTGGAAGAAACCGAGGGTGTTACTATCCGTGATGGATGACGTCATCAGGGCCGGATTTACCCACTTGCCGCCCATGGGCCGCTTGTATTTTGCCGCCCCCTTCTCATTCGTTTTGAAACATCAATAAAAACCATCAAGTGAACGTGCCGGAGGGGGAGGGGTGCATAAGACGCGTTTACCTACTCGTGTTGGAAATATTTTTTACGGAAGCCCTGTCAACACTACTAGCAAAATTTCACGGAGCTTTGCGCGAAAGTTAAGTTCCGTAAACATATCTCTGTGTTCACAAGGTCCTCCATTTATAAGAAATGAACCAACAAATTGAAAGAACAAACATAAATGTGGTTTAATAATTTTAACTTCCTTCGCTGCGCCGCGCCGGGCTGATAGCACTGCGTTTGGCGCAATGCGTGAAGTATTCCTGCAATCTTGTAGGCGCTATGCGTTTCATGCCGACCGCTCCTGACCGCACTGTGTTTGGCGCAATGCGTGAAGTATTCATGCAGTCTTGGAGGCGCTACGCGTTTCACGCCAACCGCTCCTGACCGCACCGGCACCGTGTTTGACGCAATGGGTGAGTTATTCGTGCAGTCTTGGAGGCGCTAATATGTGTTACATGTCGACCGCCGCGCCGTGCCGAGGGCTTGATCATTCCGCTCTGCGCTGAGCTCCAGGCCAAATTGCGTGTTTAGTTCCTCTCTTAACTCGACTAATTAAAGATGCTGTCTCTTATATCACCGAAAAACGATGAAATTAGAAATTACTATACTCTCAGGTGAGAGAGATTTTATCTCCCTTTTCTCATTGATAATTTTTTTTTCTGAATCCGATTTTTTTAATACCTATACGTTTAAAAAAATTGCAAAATTTGCCGCCGTGGGCCGCGGCCCATGTGGCCCCCCCCTTAATCCGGCCCTAAAAATGACGTCACGTCATTTTTCAAAGCGTCATATATCGGTTAATATTGAACGCAGAGAGGTGCTTTTTAGACGGATCTTATTGTTTTTAGCTGATCAACAGGAATCAGGCCACAAAATACGATTCTGTGACCAGCGCTGCTGACCCACTGAGTTTGCTAGTTATGATGTGAAAAATGAATGCAGGTATCTTTCACACAAGTTTATTCGGAAATTAAAAAAAATACATTTAGCAAGTTTAACATTAAATTTTAGTGAAAAAATACGCCTCGTAACGGTTAAATGGGTCCATTGCAAACTCATGCCGGAGAAAACTAAAGAGTCGTCTCGCATGGGAAATGGATGAATAATCGCGATGAGAGTTTTTAGAAGGTTTGTAATTCACTCCCGACTTCACAATCTGCGTAAAACAAGTCGCATTATTCAGCTTTTTGCTTCAAAAAGTATTCCCTGGGGAATACTTAATTTCGACCACATTTTGCAATTAGGAACTACGATGTCTGGATCACTTTAGAAACGGCATAATTACGTGCTTTTGATCTCCCGACGTAGAAAGGGGTTTTTATGTATGAGCCAGGAATTTCAAAACGCAGTTCATTTGATGAGTCATTCCGGTGTCGCAACGTGACAAAAAAGACAGCGCTTGTGAACAACGTAACGTACAGGGGGGAAAGGGGGTGTATGAGCCTACGTTACAAGGGGATCATGCTCGTGTTACGCAACCTTCTTCAATAATGGAAAACGCATAAATTAATAAATGTGCCATTTTCATTTCTTCGACGTTATTCGCCTCACTGTCATTAAAAATATACTTAATGGCCTGGTCACACGCTCAAATGTCCGTCAAATTCCGATCAAAATGATGACCAAGATGGCGGTCGAGAGTTATCTAGATTGATGAGTAAAATTAATTAAAACAGCGTGTTGATTGAAATAAGCATGAAATAAGCACGGTTGTGTGGAAATCAGATGACGGATGAGCCCCACAGTTCCATCATCTACCATCAAGTTTTTGCAGGCCGCAGAAATTTGATGGTAGATGGTGCGCACCGGTCACCATTTGATCGGAAATTGATGGGAATTTGAGCGTGTAACCAGCACATAAAATGTTAGTCAGTAATACATCCGATGGTTTCCCTTAAATTTGTGATATCATAAGGTTGAGAGGGAAGGGGCTCGTCAAGCTTCATAATTATTGAGGGGAGTCCGGGGTTGCATTACGAAGCGTTACGGGGGGAGGGGGTCAAGAATGTCGAAGAATCCATTTTTGAAGATTTGGCGGCCACGCCTTCCTTCAAATGACCCGTCCAATTGTTAGGGAAGCTCTTTAATAATTACTGGACAAGCTAATGGGTCAGTTGCGCTAGTCATAAAATCGTGTTATGATGGTCTAAGCTCATATACATACATTCCAGTCGCTTTACAGCGCGCTCGGGCGCTCTGCGACACCTAATCGCCATCCTTGCCTATTGATCCAGAGGTCATCTGGTAGATGGCATCTTGTGATTTCATCTTGAATGCCACCAATCCACGATTTTGCTGGGCGTCCCCTACGTCTTCTCCCAGGAGGAACCCAATCTAGCACCTTCTTAGGCAACCTATCATCCGCCATTCGTTGAACATGACCATACCAGACAAGCTTTTTGGTCATAATTTTATGCACGATGTTCTGCTCGGCGTTCATGATCTCACGGACTCTTTCGTTCCTTACGTGATCTCTCCTCGAGATTCCGGCCGATCTTCGCCAGAAATCCATCTCAGTTGCCTGAAGGATCTTTTTGGTACGCTCTTTCATGGGCCACACTTCACTGCCGTAGGTCAGAATGCTTTTGATTATGGTGTTATAAATCATTCTCTTTTTTTCTTTAGAGAAACATTACAAATATTTAGGAGTTCGAGTATCCCAGGATGGAAAGATGGACCAAGCCATAAAAGATCGAAACCTGCAGGGAAGGAAAGCTATTCCTATGTAAGCTCATATACCGACAGAAAATAATGAGATCAGTTCAAGCGCCAAATTCCAAGTTCCAAGTTTCGGCGTCCAATATTGACGAAGATATTGCTAATAAAAAAAACACAGTGAATGACGTCATCGTTCGCAGTAGTCTATACCTACCTTGGTTTCATCAAACACGGGTACACACGTTTGCATTGGTTGCTCAACGCTAAACACGGATGAAACCAAGGCATGCACCACCGCGGTTGATGACGTCATTCACTGTGTTTTTTCTACAAGCGATATCTCCGTTAATATTGAACGTAGAAACTTGGTTTTTAGAACGTATCATTATTTTTTGCTAATCTCTAAACTTAAACCATCAAAATACGAGTCTGTGACCATAGCGCAACTGACCATTCTGCTGCGATAGCGAAGAGAGCCGTAATTCTCAAATTTTGGAAATCGAGTTTCCTTCAAAATTTGTCTGATCCTTTTTAAATGAAATCACTGAAATATCTAAAACAGCACAATGGACCACTAGACAAGGTACGAATTTAAGCAATCTGATACATGTTCCTTAACCAGAATTTTACGTAGAAGATGAGTCTTGCATCAAAAATTATCGAAATCAATTCCTATCTAAGATATCAACGTTTGCATTTTACATTGGTTACGGGAAATTTGAATTGCCCGATCACACGAATCTCAATACTCTACAATACTCTACGTGAGTTCAATCGCGTACTACAACGGTTTCGGCAGGCTTCTCAATCCAGCACCGTTTATTTTCCACCCTGTGGTGTTCAAACTATAAACAACTCGACTCAGCTGAGCCAAAGCGTCAAGATTGAGGTTAAAATGGTTAAAATTCCTTTTTTAAAAACTCACCACTTTCACTTAATATATTTTATGTCGTAAAATATTGACATTAAATATATTAAGTGAAAGTGGAGAGTTTTTAAAAAAAGGAATTTTAACCATTTTACATGAACCTTTCACTGTTTGTTAAAATTGTTTAAAAAATATCGAGGTTGCCAGATTTTCATATATCAGAGACTGTCATGGTAATTTTTATTGTGCGATTTGACTCACGTAGACCATTGAGTTTTCATGAGCGGGATGTTTGAATTCACGCGTCGAGAAACATTCGATATCTTGGTTAGGAGTAGATTTCAGTAAAGTAGGTGTCCCATTGAGGGGATTTTTTTGGCCCAAAAGGTTTGAGGGTCTAAGCATGGTAGCCTTTTAGTTTAGACCCTAAAACATTGAGAAACACTCATTTTAGCTGAACCGGTTGTATCTAAGGAATTGCGAGCAGTTGAAGTTCACTGATTATGCCGATTACCTGCTGATTATCGTTCACTGTGCGCTGATTAGCTTGACCACTGTGTGCCCATCAAACGGACTATGCACTACATCAGTCACCTAAGTATTGTCGATTATTTCAAAAACTGTTCTCAGACTTATAGAGTTACTTTTGCAACTACTGATATTGAAAACATTGGTACGAAATTCGAAGAAGTTTCATATATTTATTTATTTTCCACAATTCCGAAAAGTGACATAAGTTCACTTTTAAGTGTCTGCACAAGGGACTACCACTTTCATATTCGAATATGTTCATCTTTAGTACACCCATTACAACATACTTAAAGGAGGAAGTCGTAGTCGCATGTGCTCATACTTAAACAATCTAATTTATAGGATCGAAAATGAGCATTTATTCGAGAGAACTGCAAAACTTAACTATTTTACGCTGGTAAATCAGGCAAAAACCTTTCAAAAACACCTCAAATAAGGACAAGTTCTCACATGGTAGATGATTAAGAGTCGATCTGACCGTACATGACATTATTCTAAGCTGTTTCAATTTTCGACCAAAGTTAAGGCCAAAATACCCTCTTTAATTGGACACATCCTTTCGTTGCGAAAATCGTGTTCCACGTGAAATTTTGGTTGAGAGACATGCATCAAAATGCTTAAATTCGAACCTTATTTACTGGTCCATTTGAAGAAGAACGAAGGCTTCTTTCAGTAAAATTTTCCGCTCAGACGTTTCCGAGCCCATTTTCTCAAAACTTAATTTCCGCACTCACGGCTCTCTTCGCTATCCCTAGTAGCAGAACAAACTTTTGTTTTTCTAGTTTTTACTGGAAAAAAAAGTAAGTATAAAAAAAAAACATATCGACGGTGAAACTACCAAACCACGTATCTCGGTTTGCGGCGTCGCAGACTTCCTGTCATACTTTATTTTTTAAATGAAAAACTACTTAACATCCAGTCTTGAAAATTTCTGTGATTTTTCCTCTTTGTGCGGAGAAAATTCTGTGAAAATTCCAAGGAATGATATTTATTTGGTCTACTTCAGAAAAATAAAATGTGAGCGTAGATTTTTAAACACCGCAAACGAGATACGTGGTTTGGTAGTTTCACCGTCGATATCTGTTATCTAAATGGTAGTTTTATATGAAAAACGTGCAACGCTTATATAAAAAAAAAATCAAAGCTCAGACTTGACCATGAAATATGAAAAATGATAAAAGCTAGAAAAGGTAATTTTTTTTTTTTTTATAGACAAGTTTTTTTTTTATATAACGCATGCATACGAAAGTGTTAAAAGTGAACATTTTTATGTAACTATTATATAAAAAAAAGGTCATAATTTTCGTGAGCTTTTCGCGAATTAGAAGATTTTTTAGTAAGTTTGCGAAAAGCTCACGAAAATTATGACTTTTTTTATATACTGGTTACATAAAAATGTTCACTTCTAACACTTTCGTACGCATGCGTCATATAAAAAAAATTAACTTTCGTACATAATCTTTATCTTTTCCTTCTGTGGTTCTGCTACTAGGCACGGCAGCAGTGGCGCGTTGTTTATTTCGGCAAATTCTCCTCCGGAATTGTTTCGGCGTACTTTATGGTACATTTGCCACCCTCGCACACATAGTCGAAGTTAGGGACACTCTTTCCAGACGGAGGCTGTGGCTTCGGTGCAGGAACTCCTGCCGAGGGGTAACTGGGTAGCGGATGTCCTGATATAGTTCGCATCTGTCTCGGAGGGGCGCTCTGAGTCGTTGCTCCCGAAGAAGGAACCTGTTGCCCTTTAGGACCCTGTGGTTTTGGAATCGAAGTTTCTCTCCTCCATTCAAACGACTTTTTCGGACTTCGAGGCCCTGCACTGGAGTCAAAAACGGAAGAAATGTGTCGGTTGCCAGCCAGCACGGCGATAACGATCTCTTTTGCATAAAATCTTGATGAAAAGGGAATGGACCACTAGACAAGGTACGAATTTCAGCATTCTGATACATGTTTCTTAACCAAAATTTTATGTAAAACACGATGCGCACATTGAAAATTACCGAAATCGACTCCTTCCGAAGACATTTAATGATTCCTGATGCGTGAATTCAAACAACCCGCTCATGAAAACTCAATGCTCTACGTGATTCACATCGCGCGCTAAACGTATATCATGATAGTCTCTGCGGTATGAAAATCTGAAAACCTCAATCTTGACGGTTTGGCTCAGCTATTGCAAATTGCTTATAGTTTGAACAACACATGGTGGAAAATGAACATTGTTCGATTGAGCATTGAGCGAAGCTTGCTGAAACCGTTGTAGTGCGCGATTTGACTCAAGTAGAGCTTAGAGTTTCTTGTGAGCGGGCAGTGCAAATTCCTCGTAACCAATGTGAAATAAAAACGTTAATATCTTCGTTAGGAGTATGTTCCAGTAATTTTCGTTGCACGAATCATGTTCTGCGTGAATTTCTGATAAAGCAGCATGTATCAGATTGCTTAAATTCGTACCTTGTCCAGTTGTCCATTGCGCACAAGATTATTCTTGCCGCATCAAATGAGATTATGGTTACTGGGTGGTTTCGCGATAACTGGAATAGTTTTGTCGCCGTAACAGACAACACATTTTTCGGATATATTTTTCGTCGTAATGATAATCACTCGAATTTTTTTGCATTGATCTATACAGGATTACGCGTTTTAACGCTTTTCAACGATTTATCGCTCTACTTTTCAATTTTTATATATAATTCGCCGAAAATATGTGCTGTCTGTTACGCTGAATATTTACCGCGTAGCAGACAGCTTATTTTCAGTCACATAAATGTATTAAAATTGAAAAGTAGAGAAATAACTCGCTAGAAAGTGTTATAATACGTAACCCTTTGAAGATTATTGCGAAAAAATTCGAGTAATCATCATTTAGTACTAAAAATATGTTCGAAAAATGTGTTGTCTATTACGGCGACAAAACTATTCCAGTTATCGTGAGACCACCCTACTGTTAAGTTTCTCCTGGTTCTAGAAATTTTTCGTGGAAATTGTCTACTTTTCATCGAGATAAAGGTTCTTCTACATAGAAAAATAAGAGTGCCTTAAAGGCCGCATGTACAATTATGTGAAAAAAAGCTAATGAATGTAAACTAGCTAATATAGAAATAAATATAATTCTGAGCTGACTAAGGGTGGAAAGAGCTACTACTTTCTTATATCCATTTTTCATTAATGAATTTATTCTAGTTACTATTAATATTGTTGTAGCTACAGTTAAAAAATCTGTCTTATCTTTGAAATCATTATTTTTGACTCAAATCGAATGAAGTGTCCGGATTATTGAAATTGATAGACAGAGCTATGGACAAAGAAGACAAAAGGGATTTGGAGTGATCGTATCGGAGGAAGCGGGTGGTCGCAATGGAAATAGGAGGTAAGTAAAACTAACGGCAACCCACGAGAGTTCCTATAGCAAAGGAACCACCCTTTCTAACCAATAGGATCGCTCCATATCCCTTTTGTCTTCTTTGTCTATAGCTTTGTCTATCGATTTCAAAAATCGGCCCATAGGCTGGCCTAGTGGTCAGCGCGTCTGACTCTAGGGTCAATACTGCCGTGCTAGCGAAAAACGCCGTATGAGCATCCGTCGTTACTATATGTCCTTCAATGGAAAACGAATTGTCTGGAAAAATTCTGAATATATTTCCTCCAATTTTTCAGACGATTTCGTTCGCAGCATAATCCAAATATCTGAAAATGTCAAGAAAAATATGCCCAACTTTCTCCAAAAAACATGTTTAATTCGGGGAGATTTGGCAACTCTCGAATGTTCATGCGGCGTTCTTCCTTAGCACGGGAGAATTGGTCCCGAGGGTTCGAATCCCGGTAGTGGTGTCAAATTCTCACGGAACTGACGAGAGGGTCTGCTTAAGTGAATTCTAATATCGACTTAATTTCTGAAAATTTGGAGAGCCTGGAGCATAGATGTGCTGAAGATCCTTTGATGTCTACAAAAGAGAAATATAGTCTAACGATGGTTGTGGGTTCTGAAGGAAATTAAGGCAATGAACCAGCAGCAGCAGGGCTTTCTGTCAACAAATAAAGGCGGTCCGCCTTGTCCCTGTCTCATACTCAGAAACTGCACGTATGCTATCGTAAGTGCATTGCGCTGTTCCATCTTACATCACGGTGCGAGGATGCGACTATTCGTACTTGATGGATTTGTATGACTCAATTTTCAAAATTGTTTTGCATTATATTGTTGATTTGAGTTTCCGTTATTATTCAGTAAAATTACTCATGCTTTCTAATTTTTAATTATTCTGCAAAATGTATCAATTTGCGAAATACATCCCTGGGTTTAGCGCCCTTAACCTAAGGCCTCAACGGTCGAAACTGCAGCAGCGGCACAGGAAAACCGAAAAACCAAGCGGGGACGCCACTTCAATATTATGCCTCCATCGCCTTGCTAAGGCGCAGGGATACAACTATTTGAACTCTCAGGAACGCGTGAGGTATCACGCATCAATTGAAGGCGTTTTGGAATTTTCTGTTTTTGTATGACGAGATTTTCCAAATTGTTTTGCATTATATTGCTGATTTGAGTTCCCTTTATTATTCAGTAAAATTACTCCTGCTTCTTAATTTTTAATTATTTTGCAAAAATTATCAATTTGCGAAATACAACCCTGCGGCCTTCCTAATTTTAAATTATTTTGCAAAATTTATCAATTTGCGAAATGAAACCCTCGCTTTAGCGACCTTAAACTACGGCCTTAACGGTCGAAACTGCAGTAGCGGCACAGGAAAACCGAAAAACCAAGCGGGGACGCTACTTCAAAAGAAAGGTTCCATCGCCTTGCTAAGGCGCAGGGATACAACTATTTGAACTCTCCGGAACGCGCGAGGTATCACGCCTCAATGGAAGGCGTTTTCGAATCTTGTGTGTTACTTGACGAGATTTTCCAATTTGTTTCCCATTATATTGTTGATTTGAGTTCCCGCTATTATTTAGTTAAATTACTCATGCTTCTTAATTTTTAATTATTCTGCAAAATTTATCAATTTGCGAAATGCAACCCTCGCTTTAGCGACCTTAAACCACGGCCTAAACGTCGAAACTGCAGTAGCGGCGCAGGAAAACCGAAAAACCAAGCGGGGACGCTAATTCAATAGTACGCTTCCATCGCCTTGCTAAGGCGCAGGGATACAACTACTTGAACTCTCCGGAACGCGTGAGGTATCACGCCTCAATTGATGGCGTTTTGGAATTTTCTGTATTTGTATTACGAGATTTTCCGAATTGTTTTTCATTATATTGTTGATTTGAGTTCCCTTAATAATTCAGTAAAATTACTACTGCTTCTTAATATTTAATTATTTTGCAAAAATTATCAATTTGCGAAATACAACCCTGGTTATAGCGCCCGTAAACTACGGCCTTAACGGTCGAATCTGCAGTAGTGGCACAGGAAAACCGAAAAACCAAGCGGTGACGCTACTTCAATAGAAAGCTTCCATCGCCCTGCTAAGGTGCAGGGATACAACTATTTGAACTCTCCGGAACGCGTGAGGTATTACGCCTCAATTGAAGGCGTTTTCGAATTTTCTGTATTGGATGTCCATGTTGCATTCACCAAAATGAAGGCACACCGGCTTGTCTCATATTCAAAAACTACACGTATTGTCGTAAGTGCATTGCGCTGTTCTATCTTACATCACGGTGCGGCGCGAGGATGCGACTATTCGTGCTTGACGGATGTTTGTGTTGCATGCACAAAATTGAAGGCGCCTGGCCTGCCTCATTTTTTTCCCCGGCTGCGCTGATCTGTTTTAACTACTTACTCCACGATTCAAACTTTTAAAAAAGGCACATCTACTCGCAAGCAAGACCTCAGCACTTTCTTTGCCCTTAAAGCCGAACATCTCACTCATCAAAAAACCGAAGTCGATCTAAATAAAAGTGAGCAATAAAATCCCAGGGACATTAAAGGGTAGGGTCATAATAAAGTTAGGACCTTGTCTGGTGGTCCATTACCAAATATAGACGCCCTCCTTCTACTTTCTTCAGTTCCTCCCTTTTAGCTCTTCCTCTCTTTTTTGAGGGAAGGGGGGGGGCGCTTCCTATGCCGCACAGTGGATCGAGTCAATCAGAGAGGTCGGACATGATTTTTTTTTCTTCTAAAGCTGCATATTTTGATGTTTAATTCGCCACATTTTGAATTTAAAGGGGTAGTTCTAGAGGAAAATTTCACGAGGAAACCAATGAAACCACTTTTAGAGCCTCAAAGTGTTGTGTAAACAGAGTTATAAGCTTTTAAAGTTTTCAAGATTCGTCCGGCCTCTCCCATCGATTCGGTCCACTGTGCGCCCCACCTGGACCGCCTATGCTGCCGTGCTAAGGAAGAACGCCGTATGAACCTTAGGGCGATGCCAAATTTCCATTGATAAAACACGAATTTCCTGGTAAACTTATGAATATTTTTCTTCCAATTTTTCAGATAAGTTTCCTCGCAATTTCACCTAAAGCTCCTGACAATTTCAAGGAAGGATATTCAAAACTTTCCTCGAAAATAAACATTTTATCGCACGAAATTTGGCAACTCTCGAATGTTCATACGGCGCCCCTCCGTAGCACGGCAGTATGCTCCTCCCATTGACTTGTTCCATTACAAGCGGCGCACAGTGGATCGAGTCAATCGGAGATTTCGGACAAAATTCGGAGCCTTGAGACGCTTATAACTCCGTTTATACAAACTTTGAGGTTCCAATATTGGTTCCATTGGTTTTCTCATAAGGCCTTATCTCCACGAGCCGTTTCACGAGATTTGCCCCAGGGAAAAATCCCACTAACGAAGTTCGGAAAAATATTGAGTTAATCAATATTTTTCCCAGTACCAAGTATGGTACTTGCACTCCTAGGACTCACTGAGAGAAGAAGAAGAAGTGAAAACGAATTGTGCGATATTTTATTCATTACTACATTGTTAATGTTTGTCTAGTTAAAATAATGTGTCTAATTGTCAATTGAGTGCAATTATCATTTTAATCCCGGTTAAATACTCGACTTTAACTATCCCGCGCAAACTTAGTCGCAGGACTGTATGAGCCCCGTCCCGTGGAGACGGTAACCGGGAAAAATCCCAGAGGTTTCAATCCTGCGATTCGAACTTGGGACAAATCCCATGAAAACTTCCCGTGGAGACAAGGCCTATAATTTTCTTCCAGCAACACCCCTTGAACTTTAAAATGTGACGGAAAAACTAGAGTACCTGTATAGGGAGAGTAGCGACAGATCGGTTCATGGAGGGCTTAGGGCCCAAAAGTGCAGCCACCCTTCTGAGCAACTTCTAACACACAAAATTTCACTGCCAGCCTACAGATTTCAATTCTAACCAAGATGGCTAAGAATGTACATAAATGAGCGTTCTTTCGCAAAAATAAGTAAATTTATGCAAAAAGTAAACCAAATACATGCTTTCTAAACGACGGTTCGTAACAATTGTATTTGTAAATCGCTCTGGACATTCGAAATTCATAGGTTGGCTGCCCTTTTGGGCCCTAACTTTATTCGCGGAGGCATCGGTGAAGGCCTGATGGACTTTCGGAGTTTCTGATCTGTCGCTACTCTCCCTATACAGGTACTCTCGGAAAAACCATCCAAATTAGCAATTTTAGTTGGAAGTTTCATGTCCGACCTCTCCAATCGACTCGCACCGCTGTGCGGCGGCACCCAAGGATGTCGAAGAACTTCGCTTACCTGGTGTTCTGAGGGATTCCTTGCGCAAGACCCCGCGCCCGGGGATCATTCAGCGATGTCGCGTAGACAACTTTGCCTCTGCCATCTTTTGCCACTTCTTGGGGGTCGAAGGGTCTCGGGCCAGACTGCTTGGGCGAAGATGGACGCTTTTGACTTGGCTCTTTGGAAGATTGTCCCTTATTCTGATTCCACAGGCTAGCCAAGAGCCGGTTCCTCTGCTCTGTAGCTTCACGCTCACTGCGTTCCTGAGCCGCCAGTTCCTCTTCCGTCGGCGGTCGCGAAGCACTTAATGTTCGTGACCATTCTATACAGTATGAAAAATTGACCGACATTGTTTTGTTAATACGGGAGGTAGAACGCATAAAACCTAAACGTGCACTGAAAAAAAAATCTGGGTGTATTTACTAAGAAAAGGGTAAAATTACCAAGAATTCAGGGTTCTATTTGGACTGCATTTTGCAATTTGGAACTATAAATTCTGGCCCGGTTTAAAAACAACGTATGTGCCATTAGTCTCCCTATGAACATAAGTGTTTTTTCCGATGAGCCAGAATTTATAGTTCCAAATTGCAAAATGTAGTCCATTTGATCCCAGTTTTTTCAGTTATACCGAGAAATCTCGGTAAAATTATTGAACTTTCTCGGTAATTTTACTGGACCTTGGTAAAAACGCCAATATTTTTTATTGACTACGGTATAATTACCGAGATAAAATGGCAAAGTTACCGGGAATTGATTACCAATAAAAGTGGTATTTTTACCTGAAAAAACAGTAAAAATACCGGTTTTTAGGAAAGCTTACCAGTCTGTCTCGGTAAAATTACCAATAATTGGTAAAAAAAGTGAGATGGTAAATATACCAACTGACCTTGGTAAAAACGCAGAGAATTTTTTTTCAGTGTGCGGTTAACAATGGGTCAGTTGCACCGCGGTCAAGAATCGTGTTTTGATGATCGATTCGTGTAAATTAGCTAAAAATAATAGGATCCGTCCAAGCAGCAACTTTCTCCGTTCAATATCAGCCGAGTATCGCCCTTTCAAAAGTCGAGTTTTTGACGTCATCTACCGCGGGAGTGGCACCCTTGGTTTCTTCCACGTTGCCTTCGTCAGTCGGTGTGACGCACATTCACACCGGCGATTCAACGTTAAAATCGGATTAAAGCAAGGTGGAAGAAACCAAGGGTGTCCCTACCGCGGCGTCAAAAACCCGACTTTTCGAAGGGCAATAATGTAGGGGTTTCGGGGGGAGGGGGCCAAACACCAACTTCAGCTAAGACCAAAAACCTCGCTTCACCGAGATCCAAAACGCAACTAACTCCGGAAGATATCGATCTCGGGGAATCGGTGAACCCGAACGCCTACCTAGAAATCCACGAAAACATTGATAGACTTGGCAACATGTGGAACAACATGAGAGAAAAATCTTTCCCACGAAAAAAAAAATTCCACACGGAGAATCAAAATAAAAATCACTCGCGCAAGACGAAAGAAGAATATCCCTCACAAGAGAGAAAAAATCCCTCACGTAAGAAAAAAATCCCTCGCGGGAAAAAATATTTCTCAGGGTGAATTTTTATTAAAGAAACGGACGGCCAACCATACTTTTAGGTACCGTACGAGCACTCCGTCTTTATGTCTTTGAGACTTACCGTAGCTAGGCCTTCGAAGTGTAGTTGCTGGGCGCCCCGGAGATGGCTTCTTCGGAGAGGGTGATCGTGGCTGCGTAGGCTGTTGCACCTGCCACGGAGTGGAGTCCTCGCTGACATAGCCAATATTCACCGGAGTAATGTGTTCTGCCTTCGAGCGCTTACCTGGGCGTTTCTTTTTTCTCTCTTCCCTCGGGCCGGTTTCTTCAACCTTCACCACGCTATCGCTGTTCAAAGAAACAGGACATTATCCACACTGAAAAAAAATCTCGGTGTATTTACTAAGAAAAAGGTAAAATTACCAAGAATTCAGGGTTCTATTCGATCCTAGTTTTTTCTTGGTAAGATTACCATTTATGTAATTGGTAATTTTATCGAGAAATCTCGGTAAAATTATTGAACTTTCTCGGTATTTTTACTGGACCTTGGTAAAAAAGCCAATATTTTTTATCGACTGTGGTAGAATTACCGAGATAAAATGGCAAAGTTACCGGGAATCGATTACCAATAAAAAATGTATTCTTACGTGAAGAAAAAACAGTAAAAATACCGGTTTTAGGTAAGCTTACCAGTCTGTCTTGGTAAAATTACCAATAATTAGTAAAAAAAGTGAGATGGTAAAGGTACCAACTGACCTTGGTCAAAACGCCGAGAATTTTTTTTCAGTGCAGCAGCCTGGTTGTTGAAACTTTATGTTTGTCGGGTAGACATATGTCGCAGGCAAATAGCAAAATCAGACATTTTATCGAATGCCTAGGCAAATAGTCAAATATTCTAACTTAGATTGAAATTCTGATTCTTTTCCTAATTTCAGACAAAATAATTCATTGCTCCTGCAAGAAAAAATTCTCAGTAAAAATGTACACACACAATAGTATTTTAAACAATATTTAGCTCCTGAAGAATCCCTGATCTTAACATTTTTAGCAGGTCGTAAAATACAAAATTTTTGGAGTTTCAACATTTGATAATACATATGAGAAGCAATTGAAGAGGAAGAGAAAAAAAGAGTTTGTAGGTTTGATGAGTTATTTTTCCAAAAATAGAGAAAAATCGTGAGCTCTTCGCCATAAATTAACAAAATTTTTAGACTGTTAAAATTTGACTATCTGCCTAGGCATTTGACAAAATGCCTGATTTCACTATTTGCCTGCGACACATAGATGACATAGGTTAGAAGGCGTAGCGTGATTCGTCTGCTATGTCTTATCGCTGCTATATTGTGCCTTTGTCCGGTGGAGTGGACGACATACTGTCGGAAACTTGAGAGGTGCCTTTAGATTTTCGTGAGTTCCATTCGACATAGGAACGGCAAAGCAGCGATAAGACATAGCCAACCAATCACACTCCGCCTTTTAACCTATGTCATATATGTCTACCCGATAAACACAAAATTTCAACAATTAGGCTGCAGCCGTGCTAAGGAAAAATGCGCCGTATGAGCATTCGAATTTTGCCAAATTTTCTCTTAGAAAACATTTATCTCTGAAGAAAGTCATCAATTATTTTTCTTGAAATTTTTAGACACTTTAGATAAAATTGACCTCTGGACAAGGTATGATTTAAAGCACGACGATATTTGTTTCCTCTTCAAAATTTCACAATGGAAACGAATCTTTCAACGGGAAGTCTGAAAATCAACTACTGAGCAACATATGATTGTTTTCAATCAATATAGATTTAACGGCAAAAATACAACTAACGTTATCTGTGTACTCCAATTTCCATTTGATCTGTGTTGAAAACACGCGTTGAAATCTCGTTATGGAGAAGATTTCCAAACTTCCCGTTATGTAAATCAATTTTTATGTAAGATTTTGAAGGGAAAACATGTGATGTTATCACTTCTAATTCAGACCTTGTCTAAAGCCTATTGTGAACTAAATTCCCTTGAAAATTCGAAAAAAGAAATTCACAAGTTTTCTGGAGAACTCGTGTTTTATCAAAGGAGATTTGGCAACACCTCAAGGCTCATACGGCGTTTTTAATTAGCACACCAGTATTAGGGACGGTTGTGGGTATGGGTGGAACCAGGATTTTTTTGTTAGGGTGAGGGGAGTGGTCGTTAGAGGGACATTTCATCAAAAGGGTAACTAAGAGACACTCGACAAGTCGATATAGAAATAAAAAAAACAAAAAAACAAAACAAAAACATGTACGGTCTGAGGTATGGTGATAAGAGTTTGGTGATCATCAACAGACCCGCTAGGTTTCAGGACATACCTGTTTTGCCTTGTAGTTTACGTCCACACGTAAAAGAGGCAACACAGACTCGGTCCAAGCGTTATATGTTAGTCCATATGTAAAATTACGTCGACAATATCGAAATGAGAAAATTGAAAGAGAAGGAGATGTTGTTATGATAACTCATATTTTTTAAAAGAAATATTACTTTCTTCTTTTGATTCATCATTTCAAATTGTCATCAGTGAATATTCGGTTTTAAATGTATCCTTGGCATTTTCGATGCAAAATATACTTTATATACACCCTTGTTTTAATGAAAATGTTACTTCATTTTAAAAACATTTACGTATTTAAAACATGGCAAATATTTGTGAAACATTTTCCAAGCGACAGCATCAATATTAATCTAAATGGGCCGTGGTTGTGTTGAAAGAAACCATACAAAAATGAATAAGAGAAGGGAAAAAACCAAGAAACACGCAATCTTTGCTTTTAACCCATTTGTACATTGATCTTTTAGAGTCAAATACATCCAATTTTGAGTGTTTGGTTGCGCGTACACCACGCTGTAGCACAGTAAAAGCAATAAATATAAAAGAAAAAATATAAATGTTTGGGAGATCATTAAATTTGACACGGAACCACCTTATAATATTTACAAAACACACATTATGTTTTCCTTTAATACATATACATTTAAATGAGAATAATTCATGCAGAATGTACACACATTTCAAAATCATGAGTTGAAAACCGCTGACTTCGCGAGTGTAAATACCTATTATAATCCAAATAAAGAGTGGAGCGTCGCGCGGCGTGCTGTCAGCGCGACACGCGCACTGGCGCCTACAAACCTAACAGGGATACTTCACGCATTGCGCAATGCGTGAAGTATCCCTGTTAGGTTCGTAGGCGCCAATGCACTTGTCGCGCTAGTCGCTCTCGCGCCGCGCCACGCCTCGGTGCTTCAAGCAACTATTTCACAACAGAGGTGTTGCACAGTAACATACGAAATTGAAGGTCCTCCAGCGAATCAAGAATGACAGGCATCCCTTTCCGCGCAAAATAAATCAAGATACCACGGCACAAAAAGAGAGCAGCGATAGTTAAAAAACTCACCAAGTTGTAGCATCCGTACATAATACCGTTTAGCGTAATTTTTGAATTACATTAGAGAAAAAAGTGACTCGATTCAGGCAAAATTATTCATAAGTATGTTGTCATGAAAGCAGGTCTCTGATTGATGTAAGTGACTTTTCTTTACATGAAGGCATCTTTTCCTCTTTATACAAGCATTATTTTTCTTTATTGAGAATTTTAGTTTTAAGAATCTTCTTGGTGGTAAGTTTGAGCATATGAATGCTTGAATCAAGTCATTTCTTCCTCTAATGAGGTTCAAAAATCATGCTAAACTTTATTGAAAATGGATACTAGGACTTAGTAAGTTTTTCCCCGCCATTTCGGTTCGTTTGAAATTCCTTTGAGTCTTTGGACGTTTTAAAAGCCGGTTTGTCCGGGATTTTGGGTCCAAAAATGAGCAATGAATCACCACGTAATCAACTCACCTGGTATTTGCAGTAATAAAAACGCAATAATAATGCAGTAATAATATTAAGCAAAAACACAAGGTTTAGTGACCCATTCCAACAAACTAACCCGGTGTTCCTGTTGCTGAAACCAAGAGTGGAAGTAATTTTGCCCCAATATCTGGCACTGACTGATTTCAGGAGAGACCGGTTTTCTTCGGGTTTCGATGAACTCTGCAATAGATGTTTGAATTTGTCACTTATTATCATAGAGTACATTTGGACTACATTTTGCGACAAGGAAGTAATATCGCTGACTCAATTTAGACACAACGTATGTACCAGTGGTTTTGTTACGTGAATATGCGGCTTTATAGTTGAACCAGAAGGGACCCCTCGTGGGTCTTATGGAGACCTACAGGATTAAAAAAATAACAGAAATTCTGGACGGGAATCAGTTGGCAACGCTGTTTTTACTCCATTTAAATCCACTATAAATATCGATTCCAAATTAGACTGCCTACCTCCAAGTCTAAAAACTAAGTAAATGTGCCAAATCATGGCGGCTCCGCATTTATTTATTTATTTATTTATTTATTTATTTATCCATTTATTTATTTATTTATTTATTTATTTATTTATTTATCTATTTATGTATCCATTTATTTATTTATTTATCTATTTATTTATTTATTTATTTATTTATTTATTGAGGAAATGTATTTAAAGCAAATCCTTAATTGGACCACATTTCGCGAGATGAAAATACTGTATCTGGCCTATTTTAAAAACAACGCACGTGCCAAAAGTCTCCCTATGCAGGTACGTGCTTTTATGAACGAGCCAGATATGGGCGCTCCAAATTGCGAATTGAAGTAGGTTAATTTAGCGCTCTCATTTTTCCCTGACCATCCACGTATAGTGGCCCATTGACCGTAAAATTGTCTAACGTCGGCTGAATGATGAACCTCTTTACGTGGTATGAGACACTCAGCATCACAACCCATACTTTGCACGGAGAGTACGTCCAACGCCTCAGAAATCCCCAAAATCGTCTACTAAATGAGTAATTGACGTTTAATTTCCTGTCATATTTTAATTTTTACAAGATTACAGAAATGCCTTGAAACTCAGAAAATTTCCTTTTGATTTGGATTTCATACTTTCGCTAAATTTCGATGCAGAATGTTGCGTCGTTTTCTTGAAACCCGATAAAATACGATATGAAATTAGGTAACGGATAACGTGACTAGACTGATTCAGATTCATGTTCATTTTTGACCGCCCAAGAGATGGGCACAGAGCTACTACTGTTCTTCTGAAGATAATTAAATGGTGGTATTGCTGTTGGTTTTTTAACTGTTGACGCATCTTTCATACTTATAAATGGACGTAGTTCTACCAAACAGACCTATGTGCAAGTGAGAAATGTGGGGTGTGCTCGTCGAAGCTGCATAAGAAGCAATGTAAAAGTGGGCGTGGTTCCTTTTGAAGAATTGAAAAAGCGGGATATTACATTCTATCAAAGAGACCTATGTGCAACTGAGTGCGGAACTCATGAGCCGCGGGCATGGCAAGAGAGCCTTGTGGACAGGGCTCATGAGTTAAAGACACGGATCCGCGGATCGGAGTCTCCATCGTCGCCGCTGACGTCACTGGCGCACAATTATTCCCATTCACTCTTACGCAAAGAGAACTAACGAGCACACCCCACATTTCTCACTTGCACATAGGTCTCTTTGGTAGAAATACGTCCAAATGGACGTATTTCTACCAAACAGACCTATTTGGAGGTGAGAAATATGGGGTGCGCTTGTTAGTTCTCTGGCCGTAAGAGTGAATGAGAATAATGAAGCGCCAGTGACGTCAACGGCGACGATGGAGACTCCGATCCGCGGATCCGTGTCTTTAACTCATGAGCCCTGTCCACAAGGCTCTCTTGCCATGCCCGCGGCTCATGAGTTCCGCATTCAATTGGCAAATAGGTCTGTTTGATAGAATGTAAAATCCCGCTTTTCCAATTCTTCAAAAGGAATCACGCCCACTTTAACATTGCTTCTTATGCAGCTTCCTAGAGCACACCCCATATTTCTCACCTTCACATAGGTCTGTTTGATAGAAATATGTCCAAATGATAAATGATCTGTACGTATGTAAAAAGATAAATAAATTAATACCTGCTCGTGCTCGATGTTCGAGACTTGCTTGTCAAAAAGGGTTTTGCCCCGGTCGTTAGGAGAAGAAGAAGAAGAAGAATAGGAAGAAGAGGAGGAAGAGGAAGAAGGAGAGGATAAGGATGAGGAAGAGGAAGAGATAGAGGATGAGGAAGAGGAGGAGGAAATACCCTGTTCACAACGCTCTAGACACACACATGCCCATGGCTCATGGGTGCCGCAAACAGTTGGCTCACAATTCCGCTTGCTGAATTGGGAAAGCGGGATTTTACATTCTGTCAAACGGAACTGTGTGCAAAGTGTATGAGCCATGGGCATGTGTCTAGAGCGTTGTGAACAGGGCTCATGAGTTAATGCCCACCACGAGGAGCCGCGACGACGGCTTCGTGCCTGACGCTTTATATTTCCCATTCATTCCTATGGCCCGAGCACTAACGAGCAGACCCCATCTTTCCCATCTCCACATAGTTCTCTTTGATAGAAATACGTAAAAGTGTTACATGGACGTATTTCTGCTAAAAGGAACCAGAGACGGATGGGTAAGAAGCTAGGTATGTGATCGTTAGTTGAGTGCAAAGACATGAAGACGGAGCGCTAAAAGCAAAAAATGAAGCTTCTCTTCAATCACCTCTACTTCCTCTAGTATTGGCTAGAGGATTGGCGGCGAAATCGGGACAAGTTTGAAATTCAAATGTAGGGCGGGAACTTGATCAAATTGCGGAAGCAAAGTATTTTAGGTTGATTTTTGCCGAAATTCACTTACACACTCACATTTTCATAACTTTAGGTTAGTTTTGGTCCGTCGTCGAGCGATTAATTTCATTTTGGAGTAACGGTCATCAACGACTGTAATGGCCTGTTTGAACCGGCAGATCCACCATGAGCAGAAGTAAAACTAACTTTATCTGAGATTACTGCCTGTTACTTAGCAAAAGTAGGTGTATTATAGTAGGAAGCAGTCCCAACTTTCTTAATATATTCGTTTTAGGCATTTAAAATACGTTTCGAAGAAGAAATGTGGAAAAATCAAGAGGACAAGTTCAAACCAAATTTCCGTTTGCCGCCATGGATTCCCGCGCTCATTTACACACTCGCACAAACACCCAGCGCCAAACCAGGCTCCACTTTTTCCCCGTGCTTTCAGATACGAGCGCTCCGTCTTTATGTCTTTGGTTGAGTGCCGTAAGAATGAACGGGAATCATAAAGCGCCAGTGACGTCAGCGACGACGACGACGAGATCGACGGGTGTGCGCTTTAACTCATGAGCCCTGTTCACAATGCTTATGTCACATGCCCACGGCTCATGAGTTGGCATATTTCGGGACTCAGTTCCGATGGATTTAATGTAAAATCCCATTTTGCCATTTCCACAAAAGGTATCACGTCCACTTTTCCATTGTCTCTCATGCAGCTTTCTAGAGCACACCCCATCTTTCCCACTCGTCTATTGTTCCGTTTAGCAGAAATACGTCCATTTGAGGGGCTTG
Source organism: Bemisia tabaci (assembly GCF_001854935.1). NCBI lineage: Eukaryota > Metazoa > Arthropoda > Insecta > Hemiptera > Aleyrodidae > Bemisia > Bemisia tabaci. The sequence goes on along the minus strand of NW_017547174.1, from coordinate 3,941,274 downwards.
CTGGGGGACAAGGCGCATAAGTGCAATTTTTGCTATTTCGAGAAATACGTGTTTGAAGCTTCGAAAATAGGGTCATCTCGAGGAGGGATCACGTAAGGAAAAACGAAAGAGTGCGTGGGATCATGAACGCCGAGCAGAACATCGTGCATGAAATTATGACCAAACAGCTTGTCTTGTCTGGTATGGTCATGTTCAACGGATGGCACTAACGAGCAGACCCAACTTTCCCACCTGCCCATAGTTCTCTTTGATAGAAATACGTCCAATTAAGACTTTTTTTAAACATTTTGAAGATGCTTTTTAAGACTTTGGTGAGGAATAACATTCTCCTGAGCTTTATTTCTTACCTCGTTCTCTGCCGGGAGCCGTTCTTGTCCGTACGTCCGTCTACCGCTTCCCACAGAGCCCTCTGCCGCGCCATCGTAATACCCGCTCTTCATGGATGCGAGATAGCGGAGAGACCTGCGGAGAGACCTATTACTGAAAGCACAAGACAATTTTTTAAGACTCTTGACCCTGGTAAAAATTGGCGATAGGAGCTGCGTTTCAAAATACCATATGAGTTCTTATAACCGACTGAAGAAGGCTATAGAAAATCATATAGGTGGCTGTAGAAAGTGGAAAAAATCCTACGGCCTTGCAAAATTGGCCCGGTGAGGCAAGAAAAACACACAAAAACGGCGGAATTCGAATGTCGGAAAAATCCGGGAATTTTCCCTTAATTAAATTTGGCTGAAGTAAATTTTAGCGAGGCACGCGTTAAAAGCTTAAAACTACGTTTACCTTGGTAAAAATTGGCGATAAGAGCTGCGTTTCAAAATACCACAGGAATTCTTATAGCCGGCTAAAGAAAATCATATAGCTGGCTGTAGAATGCGGAGAAAATCATACGGCCGGGCTATACGAAGCGATAAAAAATTATGCAGCCGGGCTATAGTTCCCAGCGCTGGGCTTTACACTTTATCGCCTGGCTGTTGCTTTTTCGCCATCGGCTATAAAAGGCTGTAAGAAATTGTGTAGAAATTCGTGTGCTTTGTAAATACTTAAGTTTGTACGGAATCACCTTAATATTTACAAAACGGACATTATATTTTCCTCTACTGCATATTTTTTTTCATCAATTACAATGCGAATAATCCATACAGAGTGTACAAATATTTCAAAGTCATGAGTTGAAAAACGCTGACTCCACGAGATTAAATATTAGAGCCTAACACAAAGCGGAGCGGCGGCTCACTGGCGCCTACAAACCTAACAGGGATACTTCACGCATTGCGCAATGCGTGAAGTATCCTTGTTAGGTTTGTAGGCGCCAATGCGCTTTTCGCGCTGGCTGCCCGCCCGCTGCGCCGCGTCGCAGCGTACCACGGCGCTTGAAGCAACTATTTCACACCAGAGGTATTGCACGGTATCATACGAAATTGAAGGCGCTCCAACATATTAGGAATGGCTGGCATCCTTCAAAATTACGGAGCTTTCCTCACAAAATAAATCAAGATACTACGGTCCAAAAAGAGAGCGGCAGTCCTTAAACTCACGAAGTTCTAGCGTCCGTAATTAATTAGTAACGTTTAACATACACTTTATCGTGTTGCTTAATCGCCATCGGCTATAAAAGGCTATAAGAAATTGTGTAGCCGGCTATAGGAGCTATTGGAAATCTTACAGCCGGCTGTAGGTCTATGGTATTTTGGAACACAGATTCTACTGCCAAGTTTTACCAGAGGATAGAAGAGTGATCGGATGAGCGGTTTCTCTTTATAATGAAGCTTCAGTTTTATACTGAGTGGAGTGACCATCGGCGGATCCAGCAAATTGGCAACATTGTCTTTTCTCCATCTAAACCTATGAAAATGTATCGATTCTTGGAGGGGCCAGGTGCTCCGATAAGAATCAATTATTTAGCATAGGTGTAAATAGAGGAAATCCGGTTTTGCCAAATTGCTGGTTCCGCTTCTGGAATGGACATATGTTGCAAACCTCTGTAAGAGCAAACAAGCAGGAAGCTCCAACGCATTCGCGTCGGAAAGCGGCTCTGGCGACGGTAGTTGTTACGCGTTTACGGTTTCCTTGGTAACCTTTGTTTGCTATCAGCTGATGTCGAGTAGTATGACTAGGAAGCTCCAACCACGGCATTCTTCGAAAAAAGCGCGAAAACTTATAGATTTGAATTTTCAAATTTTAAACGTAAAGTACATTTTTTCCAGTGCGAGATTAAAGCACAGACCCGTTTTGAATTATTGACAGTATCACCATGATTCCAAAAATACACTACACAACATAGCATTCGCTCACAGGAAAAAGATATCAATTAAAATAAAATCAGTCCCCCCTAAACAGCAGAAAATGGCGCCGATTCCCATCAACCAACGCGCGGTCTCTCCAATGTAACATGGTCCAATGATACTCCCCAGCTGGGACCGTCCGGAATAGCAGCTCTAGTGCAAGCACCAGAGCCGCTAAAAGAGGAGTTATTTTGTACATAATTTTTTTTTTTAGATAACGAAATATTTATTAATTTTGTAACAAAGATTTTGTACATATTGGGAATGGCGCAAAAATCACAATGAGCGCATCGGAGAAGTCTGAAATACACTCCTTACTTCACAATCTGCGTAAGATATATGCGTTTCTTAGAACTTCCCGCTTCAAAAACGATACTACGATACAGATGAACATTCCGTAAGAGGAGTCGCTCCACCCCATCCTTGCGCACTATGATGCTACGCAATTATCAACATGGCCGACGCCAACCCGCCAAGACACATGAGACGAGACGGGAATTTATCAACCGGCGGGTTTATGTTTATATTTTCCTTGCGTTGATAAAGACTAAGGTGCTTCATTTTGCTGCTTTTTACTGCAATTTGCGTGCAAAGCATAGGCATTGTTGAATATTAAGGTGATTCGACGGACGCCATTTTTTGTGTCAGAGAGACGTGCGATATTCCGCATCGATTCGTTCCATAATTTCAGCTACTTGTCATTTTTTCGAATTTTGAGATCGCACTTCTGGCGTCATGAGTCTAAAAAATTCAGGTGCCAAATTTGACAAAGAAATTCAATATAATAAAGGAGTGTTTTTGTTGAGGAAAACTATCGCATTCGAGTGCAGTTTCGATATCAGTATCGAATGCGATCATTTTCCTCTAAAAAAACTACGTCTTTCTTACGTTGAATTTCGTTGTCAAATTTGGTACATGAGCTCTTAAGTCTCATGACAACAGAAGTGCGATCTCAAAATTTGAAACAAATGACAAGTAGCTGGAATTATGGAACTAATCGATGCGATATATCGCACGTCGCTCTGACACAAAAAATGGCGTCCGTCGAATCTAGAGTACCTGTATAGCGAGAGTATGGACAGATCGCTTCATGGAGGGCTTAGGGCCCAAAAGTGCAGCCACCCTTCTAACCAACTTCTAACGCACAAAATTTCACTGCCAGTCTGCAGATTCCAATTCTAACCATGATTGCAAAGAATGTACAGAAATGAGCGTTCTTCCGCGAAATTGTGTAAATTTATGCAAAAACTGAGTCAAACACGTGCTTAATAAACGACGGTTCGTAACAATAGTATTAGTAAATCGTTCTGGATAATTGAAATTCATAGGTTGGTTGCATTTCTGGGCCCTAACTTTATTCGCAGAAGCATCGGTGAAGGCCTGATGGATTTTCGGAGTTTCACATCTGTCCGTACTCTCGCTATACAGGTACTCTAGTCGAATCACCTTGAGTAGCAACCTAGTGCACGAGGGTTGGATGAAAGGACTACTCTTTCGAAATGTTCACGTCTGCCGTGCTAAGGAAAAACAACGTATGAGCATTCAGGCGTTGCCTTATTTCCTTCAATGGAAAACGAATTGTCTAGGAAAATTCTGAATATTTTTCCTCCAATATTTCTGACCATTTTGTTGATCCAAAATATCTGAAAATTTCAAGGAAAAATATGAGGATCGTATTCGATAGTGGTTCGATGTATCGTTTGGTTCAAAACAAAAAAAACATGACCTCAAATAAAAAATTCTAGGATTTAAGTTTGAAAAGCTGCAAACGAGAATATTCCTAACAATCTCGCTTTTCACTGCCATTTGGCATACTCAAAAGAATAAAATAACCTATCACAAAAGACCCGTTCTAAATTGACAATTTAGGCTATGTTCCCATGTTGAACCAATCGATATCGATACAATCTCACCTGTTCGATGTATTGAATACTATCTATAAAAATACATGAACACATCCATCCCCATAAAAATACATGTTTCTTCGGACATGTTTCATCCGGGGAAATTTGGCAATGGACCACTAGACAAGGTACGAATTCTAGCAATCTGATAGGTACATGTTTCTTAACCAGAATTTCACGTAGAACACGATTCGCGCAACGAAAATTACTAAAACCAGCTCCTGATGAAGATATTAACCTTTTTATTTCACATTGATTACGCGGATTTTGAACTGCCCGCTCACAAGAAACTCTAAGCTCTACGTGAGTCAAATCGCGCACCACAACAGTTTCAGCTAGCCTCTCAATCGATCACTGTTCATAACCCACCATGTGTTGTTCAAATTATAAGCAATTTGCTATAGCTGAGCCCGCAAGCGTCAAAAGTGAGGTTGCCAGATTTTTATATAGCAAAGACTGTCATGATAATGTTCAGCGCGCGATGTGAATCACGTAGAGCATTGAGTTTTAATGAGCGGGTGGTTTGAATTCACGCATCAGGAATCATTTAATATCATTGTAAGGAGTTAATTTCGGTAATTTTTGCTGTGCGCATCGTGTTTTACGTGAAATTTTGGTAAAAAAATATGTATCAGAATGCTTAAATTCGTACCTTGTCTAGTGGTCCATTCTCGAATGTTCACACGGCGCACAGGGGATCGAGTCAATTATAGGTCGGTGATGAAATTTTTCACTAAAACTGCGAATTTTGATGTCTAATTTGTCACATTTTAAATTTTAAGGGGTAATCTATGAATAAACTTTTACGAGGAAACCAACAGAACCACTTTTCAAAGTTTTTTATGAACGGACTTATAAGCGTTTAAAGTTTCCAAATTTTGTCCGACCTCTTCTACTGACTCGATCCATTTTGCGGCATTTTCCCCTAGCACATGAAAAAAAATCTCGGTGTATTTACTGAGAAGAGGGTAAAATTACCAAGAATTCAGGGTTCTATTTGATCCCGGTTTTTTCTTGGTAAAATTACCATTTATGGAATTGGTAATTTTACCAAGAAATCTCGGTAAAATTTTTGAACTTTCTCGGTAATTTTACTGGACCTTGGTAAAACCGCCAATATTCTTTATTGACTGTGGTAGAATTACCGAGATAAAATCGACGGTGAAACTACCAAACCACGTATCTCGTTTGCGGTGTTTAAAAATCTACGCTCACATTTTATTTTTTTGAAGTAGGCCAAATCAATATCATTCCTTGAAATTTTCACCGAATATTCTCCGCACAAAGAGGAAAAATCACAGAAATTTTCAAGACTGGATGTTAAGTAGTTTTTCATTTAAAAAATAAAGTATGACAGGAAGTCTGCGACGTCGCAAACCGAGATACGTGGTTTGGTAGTTTCACCGTCGAAACGGCAAAGTTACCGGGAATTAATTACCAATAAAAGTGGTATTCTTACCTGGAAAAAACAGTAAAAATACCGGTTGTTAGGTAAGTTTACCAGTCTGTCTTGGTAAAATTACCAATAATTGGTAAAAAAAGTGAGATGGTAAAGGTACCAACGGACCTTGGTAAAAACGCCGAGAATTTTTTTTCAGTGCACAGCAATGTAGATGGCGAGGTTCCCTCATTTACTTCCTTTATCAGATGCGTGCATTGAATAGCAAATTTACCCTTTATCCGCAAGCCATCCTCCGACACCTTTTGCGCAGTCCCATGGGCCAGCTTGACCACCTGAAGTTTCTTTCCGAGCCCTCGGATGCAGACCATGTCCTCCTGCACTAGTTTGGACATCCTCGCCTCTCAACAAGGATAGGACCTCCTGCCCAAAAGCCCAGTGCGTCCAGTCGATATCATTCGAACCTCCATCCTGCATCGAAGAGCACATCCATAGTTCCATCCAAGGAATATCGACGGTAAAACCAGCACAGTGCCGTGATAGCGAAGAGAGCAGTAAGTGCAAAAATGAAGTTTTGAGAAAACGGGCTCAGAAGCATCTAACCGGAAAACTTCATTGAGGGAAGCCTCCATTCTTTCTCAAATTATCACTAATCCTCCGAAAGACTCATAGAAATCGTTCGGATGATTAAAAATCGACTGATTTTAATTCAAATACATAAGAAAGAGATTTTTCATTTTCGTGCCAGGCTATTGTTACGCAAGACAGCCGTTAGTGCTATCTTCTGCATGCTGTCGTCGTTGCGTTTTGGGCACACAACAAACACATTTCCAGAGAAATTGGCAAGGAAGGGCGGCTTTTTACTTAAAAACTATGTTAACATTGCCTCTCTGGAGGAATAATGTCACCTACCGCTGTCTTGTCTTCAACTACATCGTTTTTTGTACACTTGCTTCTTTCTCATACGTATCGTTTTGATACAATTAAGGTGAATTTTGCTCTGTCAGCTATTTCGGTATAATTTCATCAGAGAGAGATTAGAAGGACTTTGATGGAAACTCGATTTCGAAAATTTGGCACTTACTGCTCTCTTCCCTCTCACGGCACACAGTGGAACGAGTCAATTGAAGAGGTCGGACATGAAATTTTTGACTAAAACTGCAAATTTTGATGTTTATTTTATCACATTTTGAACTGTAAGGGGTGCACTAAGAAGACAATTTTACCAAGAAACCACTGAAATCACTTTCAGAACCTCAAAGTATTGTATAAACGGAGTTATAAGCGTTTAAAGTTTCCAAATTTAGTCCGACCTCTCCTGTTGACTCGATCCACTGTGCGGCAGCATGGGCAACTGACCGATTTCGTGTGCTTTTGGTTGATTTGTTTGGTACACAGGAAAGGTATTTTTCATTTTCATGCCGGGCTATTTTTAGGCAAGACAGCCGTAAGTGCTATCTACTGCATGCTTTCATTCGTAGAGGATCCCCATGATTAGGGACTCTGAGCATCAGACGACGGAAGAAAATGAAACGCAGGTAATAAAAATATCCCATTCTATACATAAAATCTTGAAAATAGATATGGAAATCTTCAAAGAAGTAACATGAATTCTACAGTACCCTGGTGTGTTTTTGAACATTTGTTCACCTTGTGCGAAATTTTTAGGGTAAATTTTTCATTTTTCCTTATGAGACAACGGTTACATGCGAATTTGAATTATACTGTGTCTGGGGCGGCACGAGCCCTACCAGGGGCCCAGTATCCCCACCCTTGTGGCGGGCCTGCGATGGACACATTTTTAGCCAATTTTTCGGCGACGTACCCCTCTATCTTTTTCCAAAATGTTAAATGTCCGATGGCTCTGAAATGATCGTAATTCATGACTGAACAGTGCCTTTGAGGAAAAAATCACTTTAATGCATGAAATCAAGCAGAGAGAGGAAATGAAGTCAGTCGCCGAAATGACGGAAAGCCCACATTTTCGCATCACATTCTTCCGAGTTCAAATTATGTAAATTTTGAAAATAGCTCGCTACAAGTATCATTATTGAACGAGACTTTTCCGTTCATAAACGTTTGGGCCAATCTTGGTAGCCGAAGAAAAAAATAAATAAATATGAAAAAAAGTAAACATTCGTGACAAAACTTTTTATCTCTACAGCTGAAAACGACCCTTGAGCTGAATCAAGTCATATCCGTCCCACTCGCAGGAATTACTAATTTTATCTACTTGTGATAGGTTGCCTAAGAAGGTACTAGATTGGGTTCCTCCTGGGAGAAGACGTGGGGGACGTCCAGAAAAATCGTGGATAGGTGGCATTCAAGATGAAATCACAAGATGCCATTTAGGTACCAGATGACCTCTGGAACGATACAGTGAAAAAAAAAAATCTCGGTGTATTTACTAAGGAAAGGGTAAAATTACCAAGAATTCAGGGTTCTACTTGATCCCAGTTTTTTTCTTGGTAAAATTACCATTTATGGAAATGGTAATTTTACCGAGAAATCTCGGTAAAATTATTGAACTTTCTCAGTAATTTTACTGGACCTTGGTAAAACCGCCAATATTTTTTATCGACTGTGGCAGAATTACCGAGATAAAATGGCAAAGTTACCGGGGATCGATTACCAATAAAAGTGGTATTCTTACCTGAAAAAAACAGTAAAAATACCGGTTTTTAGGTAAGCTTACCAGTCTGTCTTGGTAAAATTACCAATAATTGGTAAAAAAAAAGTGAGATGGTAAAGGTACCAACGGTCCTTGGTAAAAACGCCGAGAATTTTTTTCAGTGTAGGCAAGGATGGCGATTAGGTGTCGCAGAGCGCCCGAGCGCGCTGTAAAGCGACTCGAATGTATATATCTACTTATGAACTTTAAATTTAATTTATATATTTTAGGCACTCAACTTCTAAAAATTTAAATTACTTATTATAATATAGGTTATAAATCAAGAAGTTCAAGGATTTCTAGCTCTGCGTAAATGTGATGGTGTTACCTGTTTTGAGAATATTCCAGAATCCTTTATTGTCTCCGTGGCTCCTTGTAATTCGGGCGGGACAGAAATTCGGAATATTTCTCCTCGTTCTCCCGAAATTCCAGGGGCGTAAACGGCCACGCACTGAAAATGGAAGCGAAGAAAATTAAACACTAAGAAGTGGCCCGAACTGTACATAACAAGGTGGAGAAATGGTGTTGGGTCCACACCATTTCGCGGGGAAACAAAGCCAAGAAAATACCAAAAATTAAAATTAGAGTCGAAATTAAATTTTTTGAACTCTAATGCGCACCAGTACGAAACTGAGGGGGGGGGGAGAGTGTTCAGCTCAGGCAGTTTGCATTGGAATATTAATTTGGAGTCACGCCGAGGGATCTATACCGGTTTGGGCCTTATTAGACCTCATCAGCAGATCACACTCGGCAGTGAACCCAACTTAACATGCCGCAAAATCCAATTTTTGACAAAATTTGATTCAAATTTGACAAAAATTCCAATTTCCTGACTCTACTTTTAATTTTTGGACTTCCTTGGCTTTGTTTCCCCGCGAAATGGTGTGGACCCAGCACCATTTCTGCACCTTGAAAATGGAAGTGTAACAGGTAACAATCCCCCTAGCGTACCAATGTTGGTGGAATAATAGGCAGAGTTCATGACGGTTTTTCCAAACCAAAATCAAGGACGCAATGAGGCTTTATAGTGGCAAAATCTGTGAGTCTTAAGCATCTTTTAAGGTGGTTCGATTGACGTCATATTTTTTGTCAGAACGAAATGTGATGAATCGCATCGATAAGTTCCATGTTTTCAACTATTGGTCATTTGTATCGAACTTGGAGATAGAATAGTTACTGTCACGAGACTAAAGAATACTAGGGGCTCACGGGGCTGCTTCGCAGCCCCTTATTTTTCATGTACACCTTTCCCTTTCGTCTTTTTCCCCTTGTCTTTTTCGATTTATGCCCTGCTTTTTTCCAATTTTTCCTTCAACTCCTCTCTTTTTCGTTCCTCCTTTTTTCTTTTCTTCTTTTTTTCTTCTTTTTCTTCTTCATTTTCTGCTCCCTCTTTATCTTCATCCAATTCTTCCACTTTTTCTCCTTCTTCTTCTTGTTCCTGTTCCTTCTTCTGTCCGTTTTCCGCATTTGGAAAAAAAATTCCTCCGAATAATTGGAGGTTATTGACTTGATGAGGAAAAATTGGAAATAGGAAAAAGATGGAGCCAATCACGATTTGGGGGTAAAATTGGAAAAGAAAAAACGTGGGAAAAGAAAAATGTAAGTTGATGGCAGTTGAGTGTTCAGGTAACCTCATTTAATGATGATTGTTGAATGAAAACAGCTGATATCGTTGATATAAAAAGACAGCAAATATAGTAAAGTAAGATGCGTAGCAACAAAAATTTTCCGAAAAACAAAAAAGGAAAAACCCCTACTTCCCCTCATCCAATTTATGAGTATTTAGGGATTTAAAAATCGGGGACAAACCCCAGAAAATAATTTATAATTTTCCCGAAGCATTGAGTACAACACCTTTCAAATGAACCAACGCCCCTCGCAATTAGTACAGTGGTTAATTCCCAATTTCATTCTATTTTTCAATTTATATATTAAGATACTTCCCAAATTTAACAAACAAATTCAACGTAATAAAGACAGGGTTTTTTTCAGAGGAAAAATATCACGTTCGATTTTGATATTGAAACTGCACTCCAGTTCGATAGTTTTCCTTTAAAAAAACTCTGCCTTTATTACGTTGAATTTCCTTGTAAAATTAGGTAAGTGAATTCTTTGGTCTCGCGACAAGTAACAGAAATGCGATCTCAAAACTCGATAAAAATGACAAGTAGCTGAAACTATAGAATAAATCGATGCGGTATATTACGTATCGTTCTGACACAAAATATGGCGTCCATCGAATCTTTTTAAGACCACTGAGAACATAAAAACACGGCTCCTCCGTAACTTCTTGAAGACTATAAAAATGTCTTTAAGAATACGTGTTTCCTCCTCTAATATCTGGCATCTCTGATCGTCCAGATGACGTTATTCAACATTTTTGAAGCATACATGAAGCCTAAATAAAAAAATATGATGATAAAACGCCCAGTAATAGTTTTGAATCGTGGATGAGCTTTTTTTGGTACTACAACGTTGTAAAAATTACATTTTTGACCTCTGAAAATATTCATTCCTTTAACGTTTTGAACCGTAACTATATTGCAGAAGTAGCATTACCGTATCCATAGAAATCTGCATTCAATAATAACACTGACTGTTCGTAAAATGGCTCAGATTACCATAAAATATCCGATGGAGTTTTTTACAGAAAACAAGATACTCAAAAATATGAGAATTTTTAAAGCTGACTTTGCAAACTTTGCAACACTGTACCTCCGAAACTAGACGTATATTCAAGCTAAAATTTTTACTGGAGGCTTGGGTCATCATAAGATTTCATTTAGGTCACATAAATGAATGAAATCCCAGGGTTTTCGAAAAGGGCCCAGAGAGGGCCTTTTATGAGAGGCTTTTAAACGTAAAATTTCATCGTTCAGCAAAATTTGCCTAAATGTAGTAGTGACTTTAAGGTGATTCGATGGACGCCATATTTTGTGTCAGAACGGCATGCGATATATCGCATCAATTGGTTCCATTTTTTCAGCTACTCGTCATTTTTCTCCAATTTTGAGATCGCAATTCTGTTGTCAGGAGACTTAAGCACACTTACCAATTTTAACAAAGAAATTCAACGTAATAAAGGTGCGGTTTTTTTAGAGAGAAAATATCGCATTCGAGTCCAGTTTCGATATCAGCATCGAATGCGATGTTTTCTCTCTAAAAAAAACCACACCTTTATTACGTTGAATATCTTTGTTAAAATTGGTAAGAGAGTGCTTAAGTCTCATGACAACAGAATTGCGATCTCAAAATTGGAGAAAAATGACGAGTAGCTGAAAAAATGGAACCAATTGATGCGATATATCGCATGCCGTTCTGATAAAAAATATGGCGTCCATCGAATCACCTTATGTTAGAAAACATAACAAAACCGCCGAATTTTAGAGAGAACGGGAAGGGCGCCCTCGCGCACTTTATCAGTGGAGTGGTGTGCTTTGCGATAAATCGATTGTTATGCCATAAACCTGTGGAAAAGGATCGATAAACAGAGTGTTCGCAGCGAACATCTAAATAATAGATTCTTTACTATAGGTTTAAATGGCAGAACCATCGATACAGCGCAATTCACGCCACGCCACTGCTTTTCAGTCTAAAACGTAAGTTTCAAATATGTTGGAGAATGTTCAAGTTTCTTTTAAAGAGATAGGAAGGGATGTTTAACTATTATCTCTTAAGTAAAGGAAATAAAGATGGATAGTATTACCAGAAAAACACAGCGCACACATATCAACAGCATTGCTGAGAGTCGAACTACGAACAATTTATTCCGGGCACTAGTATTTATAATTTTACGAAACCTCTTCATCATGTGCGCGTTTAAAATTTGGAAAATCGTCAGAGCGTTCTTTCAAAGACTCATTAAAGTGTGCTTGAAAATGAAACACAAATCAGAGAGAAAAGTGTTCTCAGAAAAACGCTGCGCATGTGGTATTAATAGCACTCTTTCAAGTCCGATTGAGAACAGTTTTTTGCACTATCGAACGCTTTTAATTGCTCGCGCTTTTTTACCGTATAGAGGTGTATTTTCCTCAGAGCTCATCGGAGAATATAGTTCGTTTTTCATGACAAAACTAACTCCGGTCACACGAACAAAAGATGATACGTTCGGGAGAGTCTGTCACGCAAGTCGCAAGGTGACAAGTTTCAAAGGCGTCATCGTTCTTACAGAGTTCCACCATAGGATGCCTTGAAAATTTACTTTCACCCCTAACGTATTCATTCCTTACCATGTGAATTTATTTGTTAACTTCGTTTAACACGCTCAGTGTCACGTGTTTTTTGCAAAATTGGACCGGTCAGGCAAGAAAACCCCACAAAAACGGCGGAATTCGAATGTTGGAAAATCCGGGAATTTTCCCAAAATTAAATTTGGCTGAAGTAAATTTAGCGAGGCACGCGTTAAAGGCTTAAAACTACTTTTCAGGCTAAAAAATGAGGCCTAACATTGAAGTAAAAATGATCACGTTTCTAATAGGCCTGGCGCCGCTTGTCGTTTTGCTTACGAAAGAACATAACTAAATTTCAATTTTGCCAAATATCACCTCGCAAATTAAAGTTTTACTAAGAGAATTTTGGGAATTTTTAAATGAACATTTCCCTGACTTCTCCTATGATCTCATGGAAAACTAGGAAGGATTTTTGGTGAAAAATTGCACTGGTACATTCTTGTAAATATTTGAATTGCCTGAGGCAATTCTGGAGCTTTGAAATGGAGTTACGTGCTTTCATCCGAGAAACGACGTTACATGGCGTCTTAAGAAGCGTTCCTCTGCGATTTCAACCACCCTCCTATTTAATGCAAAATGGCTGCTGCGCCGGACGATTTGAATCTTGAACAAACGATTTCATTTCAACTAAAGACCATAAAATTCCCTCCGAACAACGATAATATTACAAGAATAGTCAAGATACATGGCCTCTCTTTATACTTGCGACCTAAAAGTAAATAAAAATGCGTGTGAAAGGAGGCACGGCGCAGAGTGGATCGAGTCAATTAGAAAGTTCGGACATGAAATTTTTGAGTAAAACTGCAAATTTTTATGTTTATTTCGTCTTATTTTAAATTTAAAGGGGTGCTTCTAGAAGAAAATTTTACGAGGAAACCAACGGAACCACTTTTAGAACCTCAAAGTTCTGCATGAACAATGTTATAAGCTTTTAAAGTTTCCAAATTTTGTCCGACCTCACCTAATGACTCGATCCACAGTGCGGCGGTCAATTCTCTTTGTGACACCATGAATTCTGTTGGCTCGATATTTTTCCGTTTGATACGGGTTTGCAGTTCTTGTGACTTCGAAAGTCTTCCTTTGAATATTGATAAACTTGGAAGAGTGAACGTTGAAATTCGATGACATGAAGAACGGAAGCTCCCAGTCCAGTGAGGTGTACTTTTCTATCACACTGTGGATGCGATATCACCAATCAGTTTTTTCAACTTTTTCGTTTAATTTTTTGCGGACCAAAGCGTAGATTAAAACGACCACCGTGGAACTTTATAGTTTCGATTCGCTTAAATTGCAAACTTTTCGCGGAACATCGTATCGTTCGTCGCAAAAACGTTGAATCGTTCACTACGATTCTTACGCAAATGGACATTCGACGATGAAACTCCCAGACCACATATTTCGGTTTGCGACATTGTAGACTTCCTGTCATACTTTGATTTTTAAATGGAAAACTACTCAACGTCAATTCTTGGAATCATCCGTGTTATTCCCTCTCTATGCGAAGTTAACTCTGTAAATATTTGAAGAAATGATATCGAGTGGATCTACGAAAAAATAAAATGGTAGCGGCTACTTTTATGCAACGCAAACGAGATACGTGGTCTGGTGGTTTCGCCGTTGACATATTTGCGTCACGTTTGTAGGGGGGGGGGGGGTTTGAAAAATAGCCATCAAAATTGAGGAGCTTTCCGGGAAAAGGGCACATAGCAAAAAATCGCGTTTGACAAAAATGAATTTTAAATTTCCGTTATTACTTTCTGGCCACTGATGGTAACTTACATCGCAGCTTGGACTCCCGATTTCGAACGTAAGTCACAGTCAGTGGCCTTTGAGTAATGAAGGAAACTCCAAATGCATTTTTATACAACGCGATTTTTTGCTATGTGCCCTTTTTCCGGAAAGCTCCTCAATTTGCTCACTTGCCCACCACATGCTTAACATAAGCTCGATTTTTTTGTTTGTTTCTTAATCTACCAATGGGCCTGTTGCAAACTTCAGCTACAGCAAAAGCGAGAGTTGTTAACCACCCAGTACGACACTCACACACACACACACACACACAAAAAATAAAGTAAACTCATGGAAGATGGCTCAATAATCGTGATGAGTGCATCGGGAAAGTCTGAACTTAAATCCTAACTTCCCTTGTAACATTTTGCTTCTTAATCTGCGTCTCGGAGAATTCTTAGAGGCTTCTGAAAAATCCAAGAAGCTGTGAGGAATAGTATTTTTCTGCGGGCCGATTATTGAAATTGATAGACAAAGCCATAGACAAAGAAGACAAAAGAGATATGGAAGGGTCCTATTGGTGGAAGCAGGTGGTTCCAATAAACAAAGGAGGTAGGTAATAGACTAACTAACGGCAACCCACGAGAGATCCGACACTTAGTCTATCATGTTCTCCCTTTGTCTGTAAGAACCACCCATTTCAACCAATAGGATCACTCCATACTGCCTATGTCTTCTTTGTCTATAGCTTTGTCCATCAATTTCAATAATCAGCCCGCTGTACTTGGTGACTACTTCAAGAATGCTTGAGTCCTTCTTCGCCGCTCGATCCATTGTTCTCATCCGAGGGCGACAGGGTTGCACGCATGAAATGAAAAATATGAAAAATTAGAAATTTCTGTGAAATATTTCATGGAATTTCACGAGGTCGTGACATACTTTATATTTTTCAGGGGCTGCAGTATGCAACCCGCATTAAAACGCACATAAATGGGAGATAGTCACAATTTATACATATACATTTTGCGAAACATGAAAAGGAAGCGGTGTTTTTCGATTTCTTTAATAAATTCTGAAATTTCATGGAATATTTCACGTGAAATTTTAAGATTTTATCTTTCATGAAAAATTGCAACCCTGGCGATAACTACCAGTGACGGCCGTGAAACCTGGACTCAGAAAAGTTCGAATCCGTCCATTTAAACTCAGGAGAAAGTCACTGAAGTTTCAAGGTGTTATGTTGTTTGATTCTTCATTTCAAGAAAATGAAACTTGAGAGCAGGGCCGGATTTACCTACTTGCCGCTCATGGACCGTCTGTACATATATTTCGTCCTCCCCTTCTCATTCGTTTTGAAACATCAATAAAAACCATCAAGTGAACGTGCCGGAGGGGGAGGAGTGCATAAGACGCGTTTACTCGTGTTGGACACCTTTTTTTGCGAAAGCCCTGTCAACACTACCAGCAAAAGTTAAGTTCCGTAAACCTATCTCTGTGTGGAGAAGGCCTTTCTTTTATCAGAAAGCAACGAAAAAATTATGACAGAACAAACATGAATGTGGTTTAATGATTTTAACTTCCGCCGCCGCACAATGGATCGAATCAATTAGAGAGGTCGGACATGAAATTTTTGACTAACAATAAGACTGCAAATTTTGATGTTTATTTCGTCAAAATTTGAATTTTTATAGAGTGATTCTGGTAGAAAATTTCACGAGGAAACCAATGGAACCACTTTTAGAACCTCAAAATATTTTACAAGCGGAGTTATGAACGTTTAAAGTTTCCAGATTTTGTCCGACCTCTAGCATTGACTTGATCCACAGTGCGCCGACCGAGTCGGCGGCGCCGCCGCGCCGCGCCGAGCCGCGCTGACCGCACTGTTTGGCGCAATGCGTGAAGTATTCATGCAGTCTTGTAGGCGCTAATATCTGTTACATGCCGACCGCCGCGCCGCGTCAAGAACTTCTCCTATTCATCTCGAGTCCTCTTCATCGTTGCTCTGTGCGCCGCGCTGCTCTAAGTTAAATTCAAAGACATTTTGGTTAAATTGCGTTTTACTTTCTCTCTCAACTCGATTTATTGAAGGTGCTGTCTCTTGTATCACTGAAAGACGAAAAAATTATAAATTACTAAACTCTCAGGAAATGAGAGATTTTGTCGCCTTTTCTTGTTTGTAATTTTTTTTCTGAATCCGATTTTTTTATATCCACATTTAAAAAAAATTGCACAATTTGCCGCCCCCTAAATTTGCCCCCATATTTGGGCACCCCCTAAATCCGGCCCTGCTTGAGCGAAAAATTAGGCGCCATGAAAAAAAAAAAAAATTATCCCTTGTTCACACGTTGAGTATCAGAGCTAAAAATGGGAGTCGTCTGTGCGTTGTTGAGAGATGCCAAGAATTTTACGCGTGTCGCGTATTGAGCAATCGATGAGGATTAGATGCTGAACAGTGATCAGCTTGTCTGGACTATTTGAATCAGCAAAGTAAAATCCCGAATTCACAAAATCACGACTTTTGCTCAACGACTGATGACTCCCATCGTCAGATCCCATATTCAGCGTGTGAACCAAGAATTCTGGTGAAATCCAACCACTTGACTTTTTTAATGGATTGAAGAAGGGATGGAACCATCAAGCATCGAACCTTACAAAATATTCCTCATTCTCCTTCGGCACAGGAAAGCCGGAAAACCAAGCGGGGACGCTACTTCAATATTAAGCCTCCATCGCCTTGCTAAGGCGCTGGGATACAACTATTTGAACGCTCCGGAAAGCATGAGGTATCACGCTTCAATTGAAGGCGTTTTCGAATCGTCTGCATTTACATGACGAGACTTTCCAAATTTTTTTGCATCATATTGTGGATTTGAGTTCCTTTTATTATTTAGCTGAATTACTCCTGCTCCTTAATTTTTAATTATTCTGCAAAAATTATCCATTTCCCAATTACAACCTTGGCTTCAGCGCCCTTAAACCACGGCCTTAACGGTCGAAACTACAGTAGCGGCACAGGAAAACCGAAAAACAACGCGGGGACGCTACTTCAATATTAAGCTTTCATAGCCTTGCTAAGGCGCAGGGATACAACTATTTGAACACTCCGGAACGCGTGAGGTATCACGTTTCAATTGAAGGCGTTTTCGAATCGTCTGCATTTACATGACGAGACTTTCCAAATTTTTTTGCATTATGTATTGTAGATTTGAGCTCCTTTTATTATTTAGTTAAATTACTCCTGCTCCTTAATTTTCAATTATTCTGCAAAAATTATCCATTTGCGAAATACAACCCTGGCTTCAGCGCCCTTAAACTACGGCCTTAACGGTCGAAACTGCAGTAGCGGCACAGGAAAACCAAAAAACCAAGCGGTAAGCTTCCATCGCCTTGCTAAGGTGAAGGGATACAACTTTTTGAAATCTGCGGAACGCGTGAGGTATCACGCCTCAATTGAAGGCGTTTTCGAAACTACCAACTTTCCATATCGGCAGTCTTGTGTCGCATAGAACGTGCGTCTTCTAAAACTGCCTTGCAAACATAAAGTACTTTTACAGTGCTTTTCCTGAAAATACCGTATCTTTAGCAGAAAAATTACAATCCTGGCCTTAGCGCCCTTAAACTCCGGCCTTGACGGTCGAAAATACAGTAGCGGCACTGGAAAATCGAAAAACAACGCGGGGACGCTACTTCAATATTAAGCCTCCATTGCCTTGCCAAGGCGCAGGGATAGAACTATTTGAACTCTCTGGAACGCGTGAGGTATCACGCTTCGATTGAAGGCGTTTACGAATTTTCTGTATTTACATGACGAGATTTTCCAAATTGTATTGCATTATATTGTGGATTTGAGTTCCTTATATTATTTAGCTGAATTACTCCTGCTCCTTAATTTTTAATTATTCTGCAAAAACTATCCATATGCGAAATGCAATCCTGGCTTTAGCGACCTTAAACTACGGCCTTAACGGTCGAAACTGCAGTAGTGGCACTACAGAGGCGGACTGGTAGTCGAAAAGTTAGGAGGAGACCTAAATGTAAGGGTCCCGTTCGGGGGCTCCTTTAAGAAGGTCCGGGGGCCCTCCCCCGGTAAATTTTGAAAATTTCACACTTTTTAAACGCATTTTTAGGCATTATTGGAGTTGGATTCATTGGATTTTGTTTCTCACACTTGAATCAGCTATTACAGAAAGGGCACAATCGACATTTTTTTCGAAATTGAGTTTTTTGCGGTTTTCGCATTAGTGTATGTAGACACATCTTGTAGTGCAGACAGGGCACTATATTCGCATTTTTTATGTGTTTTTGACAGGGGTTAAGTTCTTCACGTAGAGCAGAAAGGGCACTGTTGCAGCATATAGTGCCGTTTCTGCAGTACATGTCCACTGGGTGCGCGCGCATCGGCAGCGGCAACTCGTCGTTTGTTTTGTTTTGATACGATTGAGAGGTTAGTTTTGCGTTTCGAAACGACAGTGATCACGCTACACGCTTCACTCACGTTGAAAATGAAAGGAATGAGAATTGAACCTTGAGTGTAGGAAGTGAGAGGAGCCCTTAAGGTGTATCTACAGCTGCGTGAAGTAAGAAATTTCTCCGCGCAGGGGGCGCCACCGCTGTGTTTTAGAGTCCGTACAGCACCACGTGAGTCCTTGAGCTTTTATAAAAGTTGAAGGAATTTCTGTTTAAATCGAAAATAAATAAGTTCTAGCTATAACATTCTTCTTCCTATTGACCCTAAAAGCAACGTGAAAAGTCATTTCTGAAGCTCTGCAATTTGATCCCAGAAAAAAGTAGGGTTAAGCATGATGACCTTGATGCAACCAATCGCGCTTGATCGCTCTCAGCAGTTGGCAGATATCTCTCTCCCACCGTGAGCTGTCTCTCTCACACTCATTGGATTCCCATAAGGAAAACGGGGATCAAATTCCAGCCTTTATTGTGCAACTTTGAAAGCTCATCTTTGACTTTACACATTCTTCAGACATGCTGCTAGAACTTATTAGCTTCAGAATTTAGAGTCTTTCTCTTCATATTTAAATAATCGCTGATTTCGGAGTCAGATTTTAGCAGCGCGACGTGGTGGATTTTTTCAGAACTAACGCTGAAGATTAACCTTAACAGGTTGGATGAGGAAATAGGTAGAAGATTACTACGCTATTGAACTTCAAGGGATACATTTTTTTTTTCTTCTTCTTTTTTTTTAAATTTCTTGACTTGAAATAAGCCAGAAATATTTTTAAAATTTACATAGCTGTGGGCAAACCACATGGTGAAAGTTCGAAATCGCATACCATCAATTGCGACATTGCCAATTTTATTTCGTCTTCTTTTTTTTTTGTTCTTAAGTATTCTCTATTAAAATTTTGTGTAAATTTTCTTCACACCATCAAGATTGTTTTCTGAAAATTTCATGGGAAAATCTCTATTCGTTCTCTTTAAAAAAATAGTATAAAAAGAGAGCAGAAATTTTGAAACGTTGCAATGGAGATATACAATTTCCAACTTTCGCTATAGACATGCATCATTGCCATACATTTGAGATGAAAAACAAGGACTAAAATAATTTTCTGGCTTCATTCTATCACTCTTTATGGCTCCTTCCCCCATGTATTACAGAAAGGGCACTAATGCTCTTCCTTCAAGTGTCATTATTTACAACCCAGAAAGAGTATCATGTAAAATTTTTTTATGGAAATTGTCAGTCTACTTGGGGGACAAAAGAAAACCTCGAAATTTTTTTTTCCAAAAGCTTATAGTTTACTCAAATCAGTTTTTTGCATTTTCTGAACAGTTAACATTTCTGCAATAGTGCCCTGCCCTTTCTACAATATGTGATTCACTTACATTCATCCCGCCTGCGCTCTGCGCTCTCTATCATCTCACATAATAAACACTAACCGATAAAGTTTCCTTTCTCGCCACAAGGTGTCGCTACAGTTGCTGCAGCTGCAGCATTAACCTCACTTTGTTTGTTTTGTTTTCGTCCCGCCATTATTTTCGCGATTTTAGTAACTGTGTATTTTGCAAAATTTCTGTTCCTTGTTATCGATTAGTGTAATTTTAGCTGTTTGGCACTTGCCCCTCACCCTCTCAAGTTCTCTTTTCCATATTATTTGTCTAATGAAGTTCTAGAACAGCAGCCCTTTTACGATGGAGGAAGCCCGAGTTGCTGCTATCATGGAGCAGTACAGCAAAGATCCTAGAACCCCTTGCCAGTATGGTTTCAAATGCTACCAGAAGAATCCTGTGCACCATGAAACTTACAAACACCCACCCAAGGTTTTCGGCGAGTTTACGACATCCCAGGTAAACGATTATTTCTTTTCATGTTTTCACTCGTGTAGCCATGAGTTGGGCGCTTCCGATGTATGGTCACACTGCATATGAATGGAAGCCAGTCATAATATATTATCTCCTAGAGAACCAAATCACTAGGTCATATTTTAAATTCCCTTGAATATGAATTCATCATCTATTATTTGGTGCAAGGATCCCGTTGAAGCTATCATACAGACCAATATAGAGGGAGTAGGTCCAGTATTTATGTCTTGCACTGTGACGAGAAGGCTTCTGCGTCAACTCCCATCATTGTCTTTTGGAAGCTTTTTGAGCTTCAAATCGAGAATAAGTAAATCTTGTCTGCGATTAATCTTTCAAACAGTCCTTTGGAAGCATATTTCTCCAATCCACCAGGAACCATACCTCAAACGCGGGAAAGCGTAGCGAAATATCAGAGTATGGTGGCTGTTTTTCCATTTGTACCCCTCTAACTCAAGGCTAACAACCCTTTGTTTATCTCCCTTAATCTCATTACACCTCATCCCCATGCTGTCTGTCTCCTTTCTTATTGGTTTTATCTCTCTACATGTTTTTCCTTTGCGGCTGCTAAAATTGCAGTGGCCATCATCTTCAATCCAATGTAGATGCAGAGCGTGCAGTGAATCAATAATATGTTTTAACAGACAAGTTAAACACTTAGCAATGGGTTGTTCAAATGTTTTAAATTTCCGAGTTTCAAGTTGTTTATGCAGTAAATTTTAATATGCGTGCCAAAGAATTGGCTGAAGGTTGATAAAATCAAAATTCTTACCTGGAACTTATGAGAGGTATCAACTTTCTCCGAATAATATCTGGGGAGGTGGGAGGAAACTTAGGTATCTAATTGGGGAATAAGCATGGATAAGAATGCTAGACACCATGTTCAAAGGTGATGAGTATCAATTCTTTAGTCGTATCTGTGAGCTGCTTGTTAGTGACGAGTTTTCTATCTGTGATAATGAGAAATGGAACGCTAGAAAGCCTTGATCAAGAGAATGGATGTTCCACAGGCTGCGAAGAAGAAGATCGTCTCCTCCAACACAATGCTCAACTACTTCATCAAAGCGACCTCGGGAATGATGAAGACTCCTCCACAACCGAAAATTAAGCCTCAACCGGTGCCTGAAATCCCAGCCCAACCAGAGAACCTCGGCATTCATTTCCTTGCAGAGCACGATGTAATAGATGTTCCAACAGAGCCATTGATTCCAGTGGCCCCAGTTATCACAACAGCCTCTGTCGTCCCAGAAACTCCATTCATCCCAACGGCTCCGATTGTCTCAGCAGTTCCGTACATCCCTGCTGTCCCTCACCAATATTATATACCAGATGAAGCAGCGGCTGCAAAACTCCTGGCGGATGCAGCAGCTATCGCTGCGCGACTTGCACCAAATCTATCAAGCGAGGAGGTAAGAGCCTTTTCGCATCCTTCTTTCCTGCAAAGACCTTCGTCATCCATCTGTCACTTTCATTTGATCCATCCTTGAGAACTTTTTCCTTTTTCTCCCACGGTCAACTGCAGACCGCTAGAAGCTGAGCAAAGACAATAGTTCCCAGAAAGAATGAACGTGTTCATCTGCACAATCCGGAGAAATATCATTGTGTTCTTGCTTTCTTCCCTTGTTTTTATTTGTATCCACTGTGAGCTGTCAGTCAACAACTTCATTTGCAAATCAACTATCTCAGCCTCGATGTTTCTTTAGGAAATTTTTTTATTGTAAAAGTGCATATTTTGTTTTAATCAATACAATGCTTTGATTTTTCTAATAATTTATTTGCACCCGTATTTTTTCTTTTTTTGTCTTCCATAGTTTCCCCTTTTTTTTCCCTTTGAGTCTGAAGGTAAGGGATGCCCATGTACCCAGTGCAATTTCCACGCGCATACAGAATCCTGAAAACACAAGTGTTAAAATACTTCCCCTTAAACTTTCACAGTAATCTCAGACTTTTTCAATTATTATTTTGAGATTATGAAACAAAATTTTTTTCCTCAATGGTCACCTATATCGCAAATTAAGTTTGTCAGTAAAAAAATTCTTCTCCCTTGTGAGTTTTATGGTACAAATAGTACCTCTCAAAACCATTAACTCTCTAATTGAAAAATTTTCCCCATGTCAGGTGGCTCATTTATTTTGTGAATTTGGTAAGCAAAGGCAACTCAATTAAATTAGGTGTTTGTATCTAATTTTGCAAAAAGGAAATTAAAATTAGGTCAGAAACCTGGAACGCATCCAAGTTCTTTTATCAAAGTATAAGTAAGTTATAAATTTCCAATTTTTTAAGTTCCTATGCCAATCTTTTTTAGTTTTTATCAAAAAGTACATTTGAATATGTTTGCACCTATCTGAGGATTTCAGAGTCTGAAGGAGTTTTCAATTTAATGTAAATACAAATATGAGCATGATTAAAGGAATAACATCCATAATTCACAAAATGATTTTTTTCTCGTGGTATATTATACTGGGGGGCTGCTCGACAAATCTCCGTTTGATTACCATTTCACGTAACAGTATTCGCTCCCCTTGTTGTCTCTCTCACTCTTTCCCCTCAACTGTAGATAGCTTTGCATGCAAATCAGCACTTGAAAGAAATTCCGAGGTTTTATGAATGGACAATTTGATCAGATTTTTTATTCTTTTGGTACCCTGCTTTGTATCTTAAGTTTATGATTTTACGTACTTCATATTGCAAATCTTTCATTATTATTGACCTAGTGAGTAGTTTTATAGAGTAAGTGTCATGGTAAGACCAGATTGTAATGTTTTGAATTATAATATGCAAGCTTTCTTGGTTTTTCTACAAATATTTTTATCTCGTACCTCTCAACCACATTTGTAAAAGCCAAGTAAAAAGTAAATTTATTCTCTTTGAGCGAGTAACTTTGTTGGTTCATTACTGTCTGAAGGAAATTAACGTTTTACTGAATTCGTTCTTACATTCATCATGTCTTCCTGTACATCGCTTTTTTTTCCGACTATCCATATTTCTCACTAAAATGAACACAAAAAACTGTATCAATTAATAAATAATTTTTGTCATGCTCCAGGATAAAGTAGAAAATCCTGCCAAGAAACCAAGATTATCAGATGATGCCCGTCAAGAATCCCCGTCCAAAGGAACCAATGGCAGGAGACCCTCGGATAGTCCTACGAAGTCACCTAACAAAGATCGTGAGTCTTTCATTAGCCTTAATTTATTGTTTTTTAATGCATTTGCGTTTATCAGTGTCATATTTGGTAACAATGTCACACTTATTTAGCCAAAACACTGTAAGTATTTTTATTGACAATGAACAATTTATTCATACATGCTTACGCATTTCGGGAGCTCTCCCATCTTCAGAGCATTTGACAAATAGAAGATACATGCACTTAAACATTCAATGCCACACTGCCAACACTTAAAATTTTAAAAACTTTATTGTTTAAGTGCATGTATCTTCTGTTTGTTAAATGCTCTGAAGATGGGAGAACTCCCAAAACGCATAAGCATGGTAAGCAATAAATTGTTTATTGTCAATACAAATAAAGCGTTTTGGCTAAATAAGTCTGAAATTGTTATTTTATTATTGTTTAATTTCTCAGTGTACAGCTCGAACTTAATTTTGAATCTCAGATCCAGGGGGACACTGATCTATTTTGTAGCTTGCGTAAAAAACATTGGATACAACATTTTTTTCAAAAGTTTAAAATTTTGAAAATCAGTTATTCATAAAAAGAAAAAACTAATTTACAAAATCATGCCAAGAGGGACTAGATTCAATTTTTACCAACCCAAGAAATACGTTGTAACGAACTCGTAATGCTACGCCATTGAGGGCTAATATTTTGCATTATATTTAATCTAAATCAGCTTTGATGTTAACAGCATCCAATTACTATCCCCATCAATTTAATTCTCTATACAGATACATTTATAACTTCAAGCTTTTCTTAATATACAAATTCAGAGTCTATTTAACACTCACTGATTATTTTTTAAGCCAATAGCTTCATCCGACAATGAATGTATTAAAAACTTATCAAGCTCTTGTATTAACCTTTGTTCAGCGCCTGGGAAGCCTAGTGGGTCAACCAGTAAGTCACAATTTGACTCTAGCACAGATGAAGAATCAGAAGAAGAAACGGTGGATGAAACTACATTATCTAACAAAGAATTCATCAAAAAGAAATTCCTTGTGGAGATGCCTGAGGATTTCTATAGTTTTTGGTCATTTTGTGAATCTCTCAACAAGAAGGAACCTCAAAGTGAGTCTTAATTAATGTAAATTATATGTAATTCATAGGTTTTGTGACTGTATTCTCTCGCTCTGTCTCTCTCTCAAGAAGAAGAAGAAGAAGATGATGATGATGATGATGATGATGATGATGAACTGAAATTAGCAATTGACAGTTTTCAATAGTGAGGCAAAATTAAAATTTCTTGATGAAAAGAAAAGCAAAGTCGCTCAACTCCTTGAGTTAAAAACTCCAATAAAAAATTCTTGAGTTCATCAAAAGCATCTTTCGCTTCAGTGCAAAAATCTTCTCTGATTATACCAGAGCCTCCTGCATTTTTAGCACCATTTTTTCCTTCTTTAATTATCAAAAAATACATCAAATAATGAAATGCCAGACCTCAATGCAGAAGAACTCACTTCGCCCACTAAGTTATACAAAAAAAGGAAGTGAAAAATAATTAAAGTGTCAATGAGGCCTCAAAATTTGTAAAACCAAGAAAGTTTTGGAAAATCACAGAAATCAAGTGATAATGTTTCAACTGATTTTTTATCCTTATGAATCATCATGATGTTGGATTCATTTTTGGGAGTTGCTGCCTAACGTTTATAGCGAATTGGCTGTATGTAACTAATATTTGATTGATGCGGTGGTTTTTTGCTGCATAGACTGCTTGTGCACAGCCAATTTACAGGATTGAACAAGCAGCACTTTCGCCAAAACCAGAATCTGAGTAATCACTAAAGAATAGAAATTGAGTTTGAAAATGTCATGAGGCAGTTTGTGCTTTTAGAGAAAAAAATTGGCAACACAGGCAAAAAATAATGTTTTATTTCAAAGCAAAGTATTAATTACAAAATTCTGAACCCTCAACAAGTTAGCAAGTACATAAACAGTATAAAAGTTGACTATTCCTGAAGATATTTTTTGCGTTCATGTGCTCTCATGTTGGTATCATTTCGACCAAGTTTAACAGGAGCATTATTAAATATTGTCCTTAACATTGAGTCCTTTGGAGGAATAAGATTTTAACCAACTTTTTTTTCTCAATTCCAAACCAGGTCAACTATTTTATGTCTAATGTCTATTTTAATTTTGTTCGGTAGATGCCCTCAAAGCGTTTGATTTAACGTTAGTAGGACCATTTGATGTTCTCTCCGGTGCTATGCGTAAGTGTAAAAATATGAAACCAGAAGATTACCTTGTGCACTGGAGGTTTTACTACGATCCACCAGAATTCCAAGTAAGTTTCGCCAATTCAACTCTATTTGTTGTGTGTGCCATTAAATATCAGCACCATGTAACATCATTCTTTTCTAATCAAAAGTTGATTACTGCGTATTCTAAATTGAAATTTTTAACTTACATAATTTTAAAGCTCACTCATATTTAATTTCTGGAGGAATAAAAATAATTAGGCAGATTTGACTGAAACCAGATTCACTACATTTCCTGTCGCCTAATTTTCTCTGTTCTTTTATTTTTTCAAATAGATATCTAAACCATCCAATGTCTTCAAACTTTTTGTGAATTTACCTCAGATTATTAAGAATATACTTGCAAATGTTTAGTTTTAGTGTTACCTACTTTTCCGTTAAAGAAATAAAACATGAGAGAAAACTAGGCAAAGTCTAATGGAGTTCGGCTGGTTCCGCCCAGTGCATACCTGAGTTTTTACATAGAATTTTTGCAATTCTCTCTGCATCGCTATAAGCATTATGATTTTGTACAATTTATCCCTTCATATAGAGTATTGTGATGAAATGCTCTGGCAACGTTCCTGTCTTTTACTTTCATTCCTCGTGTTTTTGAGTCTTCATTTATCGACATCCTCTATTTGTTCAGACTATTATCAAAGGTGATGACAAGAAGCAGTTCCATCTAGGTTACTTGCGAGACGATCCTAAACAACCTCCGGCTTTTGTTGCCAGCAACGAAGCAGCTGAAAACTTCATTATCAAAGCTGTAGCTGAAAATATCTTTGGTGCAGTCCAGTATGTACACTTTAATCTTCTTTTCAACAGCCTATCTTAAGTGCTAAAATCTTTCATACTTTAATATTTTGTAAATACTCGAGCTCTGTGCAGGGTGTTTTCTTTTAAAACATAACAAGTTTTTCACGCCTCAAAAAATTGACTCCAGAGTACTGACTTTTCAAGGAAAAATACAATGTGAATTTTCAGAGGTTGCCAAATTTCTTTCTACGAGACACAGATTTTCAGGAAATTTTTGGAATATTTTCCCTCCAATTTTTTGGGGCATTTTCTTTGCAATTTGATCTGAAGTTTTTAGAAACTTCAAGAAGAAAGATCCCCAATTTTCCCCAAAAATAAATGTTTTAACGATGGAAACTTGGTAATGTCCGAAAATTCAAACAGTGTTTGTCCTTAGTATGGTGGAGTAGGATACCTTTTTATTCAATGGGCCGCTAAACCAAGCAGGTAAGAACTAGAAAAAAAGTCAAATATGTTTTCTGTCTAAAGTTCTACATTGAAAAACTCACCGGACCAAAAGTTAGGAAATCTATTGCTGAATGAATCGTTAATTTCTCTTGAAATTTTGAAGAAGAAACATGTTAGGCAGCACTTTGATTTATACTTTGTCTACAGGCCTATTAAAATCAGTTAAAATCAGCTGAAGCTGTCATACATAATACCCTATGTGGAAATCGACTTTTCGGTTTGATTTTGGGCACATGCAGAGGTTTTGGATATTCCCGCCTTATTTGCTGTTTTTTTATCAAAATACTGTAAAACGTAGGGAATGAAAAATTGAAGAGCTCTAGACATTTTGGCCTATGGCCATCAATGGTCTGAATTATGAAGCCTCAAAAATTGGTTTTTGTTAATTTCTCTTGTAACGTTATTTTATCTTCCTCTTTTTCAGCTCTTATCTAGAGAAAATTAAGGTAAATCCTTTCAACAAAATGAAAGTTCCTGCTGCACAAAAAGCGCTAGTTGAATGGGCAAAGAAACATGGCTTCACCCTGGAGACAAATACCCCGAAAATGATTGAGCGTAACAAGAATGTTGTTACCCAAACCTTCCACAGAGCCGGCATCGTCGTTCCTTACAACAAAAAGACAGAACTAGGTTACCGTAATCTGCAGCTGACTGATGGTGAGTTTTAAGAATGCTTTTGCAATGAAAATAAGAGTTTTGCCTGCTGAGCACCTCTGATAACCTATATCTTTGTAATTTTTTCTCAGTAAAATTTCTGTACAGCAAGCCCAAACGGCTGTAGCTTCAAGAAGAAAGAAAAGTTTACAGTGTAAAAATCAGTAAAAAAAAGTTAATCTCTAGAACTTTTCAGTCTTAAAAACACTGACACCTGGGCTTCATTTATTGCTATTTTTTTCAAGCAATTTATATCAAATGTTATCTGCATTCTGCGCTACAGCCACCCGATTATCTGTAAAGCATATAAGTACAATTGATTTTTTACTCTGCTTTGCTACTGCTGCTTCTGCTTTGCTTGCTCTACTCTGATGCTTAGCATTGATAAAAATCCTTGCATATCGACGCGGGAATTTGCCAACCCCGTATCTCGGTTCGCGATGTTGTTGACTTCCTGTCATACTTTATTTTTTAAATTGAAAACTACTCAATGGCAAGTCTTTAAAGCTGCTGTGATTTGCCTTTTCTTCGTCCAAAAATGCTTTGAAAACCTCAAAGAATTACGTAGATTCTTCCTCTCTCAAAGAAATGAAATAGGAGCGAAGATTTTAAAACATTGAAAATGAAATGTAGTTCGGGTGTTTCACCATTGATATCCTTTCTATTGGCCAGAAAAGTTGAGCTGTACCTCTGGTAGGAAACCTTGAATCATCCAGTGGTTATTAACATATTCTCAATGATTTAACCAGGACCTTTTTGTGAAGGTCTCTCAGTATGAAATCTAGTCTGAAAGTTGAATTTTTCACTCTCTTTCAAAAGTTTTCAAAAATGCTCAGGGGTAAATTTCAACAAGCTGTTGCAATATCACAAGAGACAAACTGGCTAGAGGCTGATCGCCCTCTAAATTTTGGCCAAAAAGTCTCTACAGGGGCCTCTTTAGCCAAAATTTGGGCGTCTTATCTGGCTCTTTTCCCTTAATCCTGGGAAATCCCTTCTTCAAAAGAGCTCTGCCCCCTGGAAACTTAATACCGGTCTGCCTTTGGTTGTCACCGGCTGAGTTTTAATCATGCAAATTTTTAAGGCAATTTTAAACTGATAAAAAGTTATTCTATTGTTCTATGTAAATTTTAAATAGCGGAGTCAAAATATCATTTGAAAATTTGCTTAATTAACCTCGCACAATTCACAATCCATTCAATTTTAAAGCCACCTTCGTAACTTTCTGGTTGCTAATTTTCTTCTTACAAATTAAATGTCTTGCTCTCTCAAGACTAATTTTCTTTTTTACAATTTGAATTTTCCTTTGTATGTATCAAAAAAATTTGTATTGTATTTCTGTAGCTGAGTTGAAGAACACATTGAAGGCGATTGTAAACGCAACCAGTGACATTGAGCGGACTGCCCGTTTCGAAAAGCTGCAAACAGTGATCACCTGGGCATCTATAGCCCTCGACGAGTGCGATTTTGGGACAGGACTGGAATTAGCGATCGATTTGTTTTGTTATGGTTCCCAATTGCTTCACAAGCAGGCTTTGCAAATGTTCACTTCGTCCTACACTCTCCTCGGCAGACAGGAGTACATAAAAATCATCCAGGTTTGTGATTGGTTTTTTCGGAAGGTGTTTTTGTCCCCGACTTAAATTGAACTGAATTGAAAGATACACGCTTCGGGCAGCCGTGAAATAAGATTGATAAATGCATGTTCAGAATATTTTTCCAATGCCTTGAAAGTACTTGATTTCTGGAAGGTACATAAAAAGTGCATGAATTTTACTCTCTACTGATAGTCAGCAATAAAAGCAAGTCAATAATGATAAGAGAAAGCAAAATAAAGAAAATAGACTAAATCCTCAGTACTTAAAATTAAGATACAGGGTAGCACAAACCATGAGATTGGACCAAAGTTAAAATCTTGCAAAAGAGTGAGTTACAATAGTTTTGAACTGGACTAACTGCAAATTATGTCCTTTTGATTTTGTGAAAACAGACGTTTAACCATTACTAACATTGAGTGTTATGGCAAAATAAAATAGCTAATACCTTTTTCTCACTTCGATCCTGATTTGATTTTGTTATATTCTGTCAAACTTTTTGTTAGTCCAATTAAACTTAATGTAACATCAAATTGTGACAGTATATCTGAGAATTTATTGACTGATGTATCCTAAGTCAATTCTGTAATTAACAGATTCTAATCTTTAGATTTCATTTTATGGAGGAGATTATTTGTGATAATTTACTCTGTGACCGTCTACAGGGATGAAATGTAACAGGTGAATTCTCAAAATTAATTTATTAGCACTTTTACATAGAGGAGCGTCGTACAAACGTTTTGACATTAAAAAACCCTAAATTGTTAGACTGAAATGGAGCCAAGAACTTTTGACAGTTCAGACTTTTCTTGCTCAGTAAAACTGATCTAAGTTTCAACCTATCATGTTTTTGCTTTAACATTGTTGGATTAGAATACAGTGTCAAGTCCGTGCGCAAAAATCAACAAAATTGCTTGGAACATATTCTTTAAAATAACTGAAAGAGTGTCTCGTTGAAAACTCAATGATTGCGTTTGATGCATTTGAATTAATAGAAAGATGTGACCAAAATTAGCCTAACTTCGTCAGATGTTGCCTAATTTTCTCCAATGTTTTATCATTCAAACCAAAACTATGAAAAACTGAAACTTGCAATTTTGTGAGTAGGTATATTCTCCATAAGCTAGTAGGGTAAAATCACAGAGAGCTCAAAGGTGTAAGTAGTTTAGTCCTCCGTTAATAAAATTACACATAAGAGAAAATTAGAAAACGCAAAACGCAGTTAGGCTGTTTCCGCTTAAATCAGGCCGAATATCAATCAGTTGCTCAATAAATTTGCTCCCAGGAATCTATCTCCTGGAAGTGATTCCTGAGAAAAATAGTCATTTGATGAAAACCTCTTTCTCTGGTAATGAAATTTGTGTTTCATGTAAAATTTTTCAATGGGCAAGAACTTTGGAAAAAAATAGACAGTTGGAAAGTTCCTTGTCTGATGATAAAATTTTTGCCTTGTTTCAAGTTTTTCAATGGTCTGTTTCATTTCTTTTTCTAACCAGGCTCATCTGAAAGACAGGAGACGTGGTGCCGATATGAGTGCGATGAAACCCTAATTCTGTTAACCTGTTCATTCGGACCGTACCTGATATGTCAATGACATCTCCTAATTTTATTGTTGTAAGTACAAATATTTTCTACTTTCTTATCTCACTTTTCTTTCAGCTGAGTTGTCAGCACCTGGAATTCTTGGAATGGTCAGACATATTTTAGTTTTGTAGCATTTAAATGGAAAAGCTTTTTCTTTTACTTAAAATGATAAATCGTAGGGAATGTGAACCATTCTAACAAATTTTGTATAAGCTTTTAGAGGCGCAAGAGTTTGTGTGCAGGAATTTTTTATCTCAGCGTACTTTATCATCCTAGTTCTGTGCTGTTATAATCAAGAATACCAATTTGATGATCATGAAGCAAGCCTGGAGAATTTTTCACCAAGGTTTTTAGCCTAAAATTAGAGTGTCTGCAGTACAGAAAAAAGATGGATACTCGGGAATACCACAGCTTTTAAGCGCTCAGCTGATAGGCAGCGCTTTTTGATTTCGACTTGCCTCTGAGTACTAGTATACTAGTGCTAATGCGTTTAAATGGCGCACCAGCTCATCGATGTGTAGGCTTTTTGGGGGGGTCCATTTTTAAAATAAATAAAGCTGTGAAAACTGTATTTTATGCTTTTAACGTAATGCGCAGGTAGTTTCGATCGTTTGTCTATAAGAAAATTTCTTAGCGGTAGAGTAATTCTTATCGAAATTGATCGTTGAACTCAAATGAAGCCTAAAAAAAACGCGCCTGATGAGCTCAACGGTGAGCTCATTTTCGGGAAACAAAAATACGTGTTTACGGTTTCCTTGGTAACCTTTGTTTGCTATCAGCTGATGTTTTATTTCCATTTCCCAGCCAAGTCGACAGAGTTTATACGTCCTTTCTTCATTAAATACATTTACTAACACCTGAGCGCTTTTCTAATACGACAGTATTAGAACTTTCCCGCTTGTTTTGTAACTGATACCAATCAATTTTCCTTGTATTTTTCAGATTCTATCAAGCTGAACAGAAAAGTTCCAAATGAAACGGACCCGTACTTTGTGATGCTTATTAAAGCCTCAGCCTTGAACCCCTGTTACTATTCCTTGTGCATGTTTCTTCGTTGAAATCACTTACTTGTAAACTACCACTAAATGTAAGTCTCCATTAAGCATGTAAATTTTTTCTTACCTCAAACCAAATGAAGGAATGAACTTAGCTTAAGTTTTAAATTTAGTTTAAGCTGCATTTAAAACACGGAACTTTACCGGAACTGATACCCGTGCTGGCACCATGAAGTATTGTGTTCTGACCAATCAAAGTCTTAGATGTTAATGGGTTAAGTTTTAGTACTATTTCTTCTTCTTCTTCTCCTACAAGGCTTTTTTACACAGATTGATCTTATGATATATGTCTGTATTGTTGACAGTAAATGGATAAATTGTGTGCATAATTGGAAGTAGGGTAAATGGATCACCAGACAAGAATTGTGATCAAGCGCTCTAAAATATGTTTTCTCGTCTAATTTTCACGCAGAAAACAGTAGGCCTGGAAAGATATCTCTTAAGAGACTATCGAAATTTTTGCAACGCTGACATTACCTGGTGCCCTCCTCCCTTTTAATTCCTTTTTCTATGGATGAAATAAACACAACATTGCCTAATTATAGCTAATTGTTAGAAATGTGTATCCCAGATTGTGACGTTGAATTCTCTGTTCATGTCTTATTTTTATAAAGGAAACTAAATAGTTCTCATTGAAATTTTTCGTGAATTTTCTTCATTCATTTTCAAAAAATCACTCAAAATTGTAAGGGACATTTTGATAAGTTTTCCTTTAGATACATATAAAACTTGACGGGAGATTTTTAAACATTTCAATTGAAGTACGCATTTTTCGCATTCAGCCATTGACATTCATAGTCCATTGATGCATAATTATCTTTTTTTAGTTTTAATCAAAACTGCTGATCATTAATGACAGTATCTTACCACCTAATTTCTCAATTGTAACAAATGGAATGCATAATCTCTTGCTGCAAACTGATCGACGAAATGAAGTCTCGTAGGCCGTCTGATTTCAATTTTAACTGTAACATTTTAAATTTAGAGAGATCTTCAGTATCCCTCTCAGCTTTAATAGCTAAAAATGTGGTTGTTGTTTTTTATAGCAACTAATCCATTCTTTGGGAACGAAATTCAATGTCGGAGTTCCTCTCAGTAGAAAGCATTTCAATTCAACCTTTCTCTTATTTTGTTTAACGATAAAATGTCCAGTTATTTTAATCAGTAAGTTACCAATCTGAAAATCAAGGTTGTTTATTGGAGTAGTAGCCATGAATATCTTCCTTTAACTTCACTTTTGAACTTGTTGCGGCATGTCAAGTGGCGAAATTTAATTTTAAAATCAGGAGATTTCAAGTGGAATATTTTTGAAAATACTGATATGTCGAAAATTCAATGAAAAATATGTTTTGAGGCACTGATTATAAGCCAAACACCTAGTAATGGTTGGAAGTTTGCCCATAATATTTGGAGAAATTAATTTATTCACGCTTATTCTCTTTTTTTTTTCAAAGTAACGTTTAATATTTTTCATCGACTTCAGCGCCTTGTAAAATTCCATGATATGTTCCACAAAATTTCCATTGTTACACATGTGATTCATCTGTTTCTTATGACCCTGACTTTACATTGCTTCCAGTGAGATATGCTATGGAGGTTACTAAAAAAGCAGAAATCTAATTTGTGCTTCGTCAACTGGCGCTTTCCTCTAGGTTTATTGTGAAATCAGGAAAACGAAGTGTGATTAAATGGGTTGAAGAGTACCCAATATAGTTGTATAATATTACCGGATCGGTTCATCTTATTGTATTCTTAATGTGAGCAAATCCTATCCACCTTTTAAAGTATTTCAATTGTGTAGATGCAATGTTATTTACATGAATAGTTGTTTTCTAGGTTAAGTGCACTACTTTTTCGTCGCTAGACTTCAAACTGTTGACTTTTTTCCTGTTTGTTTTCCTTGTCGTGCTTCACTCAACTTTGCGTTTGGTTTGTAAATTCCACTCAACATAATTAGAACTTTTAAAGTCATTTTACTGTGAATTTCCGTGTTCTGTTTTTAAAATAATTTAAACGATTAGAATAAAAGTATTTTTCTAAATATTTGTATCGTTGTGGATTTCTAATCCTTTCATTAAAAAAGTGAGTCGAACCAACAGGAAAAATTATTGCAGTGCGACCTCTTGAAATGTTATGTTTCATTAGTCTCTTAGTTTTATTCAAGGTTTCTGCTGTTTTCACGTTCCTAAATTCGTCAAGAAAGCTTTAATTGCATATCAATGTTTATAGTTGATCTGCATTGCAATGTTTCCAAAATTCTCACTTCCTTTTATTTTTTCAAGAGAATACAATCTAAAATATCTCCTTGGTATTTTCTGTGAATATGTTTGAACGAGTGAAGAAAATGCATAGAAAATCTCAATAGATATTGTCGGTTAGTTTTCTTTTGAATAAATAAAACCTGAGCGGAAACATACAATGTTGCGATTTTTTTGCACAGTGCGAGACGCTTTTTTCGACCCCAGCCATTGACACATCGGACAATTCTCTGTCATAAATTTTTAATGTCACTCGTTCCTGCAGTTTTTTTTACTAGATTGCTTAATTTGGCCTGATTGAATGATCAGAAATTTATTTTCTCTTGAACCATATCCTTCCCAAAACAAGTTCAAAATTCCATGGTATTGTATTCCTGAGCACCTCATTAACTTGTCCCTCAGAGGCATCATGACCTTTAATATTGGAATGCAAGAAGTAAGTAGCCAGTCCAGTATCTACTCTCACGAGAGATAATCAACAGAAAAAATTAAGGTAAGCCTGGCTTTAAACTCTAAATTTACATCAAGAGGAAACACCTCATAAAACTTCAGACTGATCAAATTTCAAAAGTTTGTAGTTTCCAAAAGTCTAATTGCATCAAAATACTGAAAATCGACAAAAAAATTTACTTAACCATTTCTCTCCATTCTATGTTTTTTTATCTTTTCATCGGCGGAGTTTTAAATAAAATGTCTTGCCATGAACTCTTGGAGGCTGGAATAATTGTTCGAGAAATCTAAATTGCAATCAGCTTGTAGCTTGAAGCTTAGGCCAAAAGGTTTTTGACACACATATGATGAATACCTTTTTTTTTTTTTTTATCGGAAAAATCAGCACTGTTCACCAATTAACTGTATGTCAAATCAAATATTCTCGCAAAAATCATGCCACAAGTTCAAAAACCACTATAAGGAAGAAACAGGCTAACACTTTTTTGATGTGTCGCCTCATAAAAGCACGGAATAACCACAGATGTTCTGTCTCAAATCCCAAGAGAGGAAACATTTCCAGTCCAAATATTTATGTCTGATTGACCCTGTCAACTATCCTTTTCAGCTGGTCAGTAACTTCAGAAAAAATATCCTTGATTTCTATGAGGACCAGCTAAAAACATCGGAAACACTAATTCATTAAGAATTTTGTTTTTATTTATCACAGAACATCACTCTTTAGTAATTATTTGAAATTAATGGAATCAAAGGTCCTCTCTACCCTTCCCTCTCTATCAAGTATACTTGAAGAATGTTGGGGCGGATTCAACCAAAATTAATCTAACCTCATTTTGTGTTGCTTTACAATCTTTTTTAATAGAGGACAAAATAGCATAACGCCTTGAAACTTTCTCTGAATTTTCCTCAGATTATGAAGGACTTGTATACAAAATTTCAAGTCGGAGTGTTGCTTAATTTTCTGGAAAAAAAAATGAAAACCTGGAAATAAATCCGGCAACATTGCTCATAGTTAGGGTAACTCCAGTTAAATTCATGCATCTGATCCAGGAAGGACCATTACACTTGGACCGCAAATAACAGAAAGGAACCAAGCCACATCAGCTATTGCCAAATTTATTTGGGCAATTTAATTTTTTACATGAAAACGGTTGTGTGGATTTTCGTGCAAATTTTAGTGAAAATTCTCCATGGTACAAAGCAAATTCCTTAAAATTTTAAAAGAAATCCGAACAAACGTTCTCTTGTAAAAAAAAATTACTTGCCCAGTGAAACTTGGCAATAGCTAATGTGGCTTGGTTCCTTTCTGTTAAACTCGGTCCACTTTTAACTAACTACACCAGTAGACAAATAGAATAATTTATTCAATACTAGATGATCATGAGGTGGAAATCACTAATTTACACATTGTTGGTGAAACACAACACTGAACTAATCACTAATCGGTAATTTGAATCAAGCAGGAGCTGACACGAGAGGGAAACAGTGGATTGTTTACATAATGGATTGGGTTTGATCATGATAAAAGTGCAAGTGCCTATGACCACTCTGAGGACTAGAAGTTGCCACTACTTTCACCCTGACTCCCATCAGGATTCACTCTCCATTTTAGTCCAGTCAATGCCACCCATCAGACTGCTTCATTATTCAGTCTGAGCACACAGCACTGTGTGCAGTAACATCTTATCATCATGCCTAGGTATGTAGATCTTTTTCCTTTTTATCTTTTTTCTTTTTGTGTTTTTTTCTTTTTTAAGTTTATCACATATGTTGTAGCAGGTTTTGAAAGTTCAATGATGCTGTAGTAAAACAATCATTAATGTTTAATCTAGGAAATTTTGTTTCGACTGTATTTCAAGGTCAAAGAGTATCATGAATTTATCTTTTTGACGTTGATTTATCATCAAACCATTGCTTTTTCTTCAAAATTTTGCCTCTACCGATTTTGTGGCCATGGGAACATTCGGAATTTAAGTTTATGAAAATTTTCTTGTTTACTTTGCTTAACCCTTCATGGCGTGGTGTTACTTATTTGTACCAACGCATTTTTGGTTTTTTTTAAAAATTGAACTACTTCTGTGACATGACATCGCAAATTTTTATCAGTTTTTCTAAAACAAATGTTCAACAAAATTTTGAAATTTTGTGAGAGAAAAAATTCGGGATTCTGTTTCACCGTACAATGTACAGTGTAGCTTGTGTCCCTCAGAGGGTTGAGGGAGGGTCAATGCCATAGAGTGTTAAATGTTCGCCAATGTAATCAATCTTACCGGAAAAAAAGAAAGAAAACAATTTATCATTTTATTTAGCTGCTAGACGCCTAAATTTTGTTGGCTATGCAAAAGTTTATTTTGTTCTAATTCTCGTGATGGTGTATCCATTTCATTTCTGTGTCCCTTAAACTCAAGGTTATTACGAAAACTTCCAATTATGGCCATCTGTTTGAAAACAGATCCATGAACCTTAGTTTTACAAAAATCAAATTAAACTGTTAGCACTACCTACTGCTCAAAGAAGTGGTCTACAAGCATTTTGGCACAAAAAATGCGGGAAAATGTGGGAAATGAAACTGGGGCTATGGCAGTTTAGAGTTTACAAATTTACTGAAAGAAATTACATATGTGTTTAAATTTTCAACCTATTAATGTCTGAATGCAATATTATGAACCTCAAATTTTAAGCAGGCACAGAAATGAACTAGACCGCTCGCAACTTATATTCAGGGATATTAGGAAATTTTTTCTATTGAAAACTCAAATTCTAGTCTTGGACCGAACATGCGGAAAATCACTATCCTTAAAAATTTACTTCTATAGACATCCTGCAGGCATAATTGGCAATTTTTAAATGATGATAATGCTCGACAGTTCTTTCAAAAAATTGATGTTGACCAAATGTTTTGGCCTGCTCAAAGTCCGAGTTGTTTTAACGTCGTCCTGTTGTATATTTCAATTTTAGTGAGGGATTTCTACGAGAAATTCATTCTTGCAATTTGATGAGAGCAACATCCTATTAAAAAATGTATAGGTACCTCTGTTATCAGCATGATGTAACAAATGCAGAATAATCTCTAAAGATATACAACGGGTTAACTTGTTCTTTTAAAAAAATAAAGGTATAGGCATGGTAGTTAAATTTAACTAAATTCATCACTGTTGTCAGACTGTCATAGTCACATTGCTTTACACTCGCTAAAGGATGCAAAATTGGAAGATTGTTCACAGTTTATGTTCAACGCAATGGGCCTTGAATAATATTAAAATCGAATTAGTTATTATCTCAAAGTGGCTTATCTTAAAGGCTACCATTAAGTGAACTTAAATCTGATATATGAGCAGCATTATAGGACTTAACAAAATTTTTAAAAAATTTTCATATAATTTTAGGGTATAGGGCAAGCGGGAGAGGAGGGATGCCGAATGTTGCCAAGTTTTCCAAATCATAACATTTATTTTCAAGGAAAGTTATGTATATCTTTCTATTAGGTTTTCAAATTTAAGTACTAGGTCAAACTGTGACGAAAATTCTAGTATAAACTTGAACAAAAAATTTTTCCAGTTTCTAAGAGAAGTTTTTGTATAAGAGGGAATTTGGCAACCTCTGGATGTTCTTACGAAGTTTTTCCTCGGCCCAGCTGTGCTGTGCAAAAATTTCTTGACCCGGGCCGATCATTGAAATTGATAGACAAAGAAGACATAAAGAGATATGGAGGGATCCTATTGGTGGAAGCGGGTGGTTGCAATGGACGAAGGAGGTAGAGAATAGACTAGCTAAAGGCCAGTGGCGTGGCGTGAATTGCGATGTATCGATTGTTATGCCATTTAAACCTATGGAAAAGGATCGATTAACAGGGTGTTCGCAGCGAACACCTAAATAAGCGATTCTTTAACATAGATATAAATGGCATAACAATCGATACATCGCAATTCACGCCACGCCACTGCTAAAGGCAACCCAGGAGAGACCCTATTGTTAGTCCATCATTTTCCGCCTTAGTTTATAACAACCACCCGTTTTGACGAACAGGATCGCTCCATATTTTTTCTTATGTCTTCTTTGTCTATCACTCTGTCTATTAATTTCAATAATTAGCCCGTGTTGCATGCGAAAATTTAAAGGCCCCGAAAATAAGTTTTAAGAATAGGAAGGCCGGCAAAACCGCGGTAAAAATCACGTGGTTAGCGTGTAATGCCGGTAAGCTGTACATACTGTGAGATTGGGCGGTCATCTTTTTGAAATTTCTGAGGGAAAATATATGGGCCTTTGGAATGAGAATACCGAGAACATTCTACATCCCTAGTACTGCAAGGTCACGTCCAAGTCGGGTTGCTTGCATGGGTGAAATGAAAAATCTGATAATTGAAAATTAACGTGAAATATTTCATGAAACACAAAGTTGTGAAAAATATGAAACATATTTCCAGGAGCTGGGTATGCAACACGCTCTAAAAAAAACACCAAAAAGCAAAAACCAGTCTCCTTTCATTCAATTTTGCATTTAATTTTGAAAAACATTTTTCTGATAGAAATTTCATGAAATACTCCACATGAAATCAAGATTTTATTTTTCATACAAAATTGCAACCCTGCGCCCAAGCCATTGGAAACTCGAGAACCATCTGGAAACAAGCAAGAGAATTCCGGAGTAAAATCTAATTTATCTCATAGAGGTCCTGACGGAAAATCAGAAAAATCCTGTAGTTTCAACGGTGTATTTTACCCTGGAATTAAGGAAATTGTGAGGAAATTGAAAGCAAAAATCATGACTTCCACTTGTCGACACCGTGGTTCAACTGGTCGGAGCCATTGCTAATTATTATTACACAGTAACAGAGCAGTTAGACAAATATTCGACAAATCGGTATTGATCTAGGCCAATCAGTGTGACTAATTTCGGTCACAATCGGCACCCCACAAAAGCGGTCCTCTTAATTATTGACTCCGTTGTCATTACGTCTAATTGTCCCGGTTGCGTGAAATCCTATTATACACCGTACATTGCCATGATGAGTATCGATGTTGCCATATTTTCCATCAGTAAAGTGTAATTATCGTCGTATTGATACGGAAAATGCGCCATCAGCATAATGGACCACTAGACTATAAGCATTTTGATACATGTTATTTTACCGGAATTCTACGTAGAACACGATTCTTGCATTGAAAATTACTGGAATCAACTCCTAACTAAAATATAAACGCTTTCATTTTACGTTGGTTATTGGAAATTTGAGTTCCCTGCTCACAAGAAACGCATTACTCGGTGAGTCAAATCGCGCCTTACAAAGGTTTTGGCAGACTTCTCAATCGAGCATTGTCCCTTTCCCTCCCTTTATCGCTCAAAGTGTAAACAATGTGCTGTAGCTGAGCCGAAGCGTCAAGATTGAGGTTGTCATGTTTTCGCATCGCAGATACTACCACGATAACGTTGAGTGTGCGATTTGACTGATGTAGATCATTGCATTTTCAAGAGCAGGAGGTTTGAATTCACGCGGTAAGGAATATTGAAAATCTTGATTAGGAGTTCATTTCAGCAATTGTCGTTGCGCGAATCGCTTTCTACGTGAAATTTTGGCTAAGCAACATGTATCAGGATGCGTAACTTCGCACCTTGTCTAGTGGTTCAAGAATTGTTACCTCAAATGGTAGGGGCTCGGCAAAGTAATTCAAAACGTATATTCTAAGTGTGAAAGAATCAAATGTTTCTCACGTTTTATTAGTCATTGTGTTCACGTTCTTAATTGGATTGTTTTTCTTTTTACTGCGCAAATAATGAGGCAGTGCTGCATCTTGTCCTTGTCTTATTGTTAGTTTCATCACATTCCTCATTTGACGCGTGCCTTAAAAGCGCCTTCATAAACGGGAGATACAACAAGCGTTGATCCTTCTTTAGCCGGATAATTTTCCCGCATGCGACCGTGCAATTCAATATCTATTTGAACTGCATTTAGCAGAAAGGAACCAAACCACAACAGCTATTGCCAAATTTTACTGCGCAATTTCACAAGAGAACTTCTGTGCGGATTCCTTCGAAAATGTACAAGACTTTGCCTCGTACTGTACAGAATATATTTTCACATAAATTTGCACAAAAATCCGCAAAACCGTTTTCATGCAAAAAATCAAGTTGCCCACTTAAATTTGGCAATAGCCAATGTGGCTTGGTTCCTTTCTGCTTAAGGCGGTCCTTTTGGCCGCTATATTAATACGCGGTGTACAGTTCTCGTGATGATTGAACGACGAAGGGTCATGCGGTCATATCCCTCTAGAGAGGAATGGGCTGATAAAATCTAACTTTTCAGTCCCAAGAATTTCATGATCGTGAAAAAGAGAGACTGTTGTAAAGCAATTCACCATCATGACAACGGTATTGCCGATGGGAATCTCCTTGAAATTTTGTGAGTACGTTCTTTTCAGTGTAAGAGGAAACAGAAAATTTTAAGGCATTATTTTTACGATCGAGAAAAACAGAAGGAAATTAAGCGACGTGAAAACCTACGTTAAATCGACGGATTTAACGTAGGTTTTATATGGCCGGTAGGTTTAATATGGGTTTAACGTAGGCGTTATATGTATGGACGACGCTAAGGACTGCGGAGAATTTCAGCCCCTACGTAGGAATAAGTATTGCCACGTGTATGCCCATCTATGATTGGTTCTCCAATTCGCGGCCTTTTATAGAAAGCTAAGGGCAAACAAACGAACCCGATCTACAGTAATTTTTATTTCCAGGGAAGAATTCTTGATTCTCTCAGGAAAGGAGTAATTCTGAGCAAAAATATTTATCAAAGTTTTTTCCAGAATTTGAATTAAAAAAATCTCCTGACGTCTCGAACTCTGCTGCCATCTTGTTTGTCCCCATCTGAGCCTGAAGGCTCCATGAAAGTGAAACTCGCAGGCAGTAACCAAAAGCAACGCAGTTTTTTTCTTACTCAAAGGATTCAGATGGCAACAGACTCCTCAAGTCCTCATGAAGGCACTCTAATTTCGTCTCTGCTCACTAAATGGACTGCGTTAAGCAGAAAGGAACCAAGCCACATCAGCCATTGCCAAATTTATTTGGGTATAATTTAATTTTTTGCACGAAAACGGTAGTGCAGATTTCTATGCGAACTCCAGTGAATTTTCTGCATAGGTTGAAGCAAATTGATAAACATTTTCAAAGCAATCCAGTCCGCATTCTCTTGTAAAAAAAATAAATTGCCCAGTTAAATTTGGCAAAAGCTGATGTGGCTTGGTTCCTTTCTGCTAAACGCGGTCCAAATAACCCCAATCAATGTTTATCAAATTTGGGGGTTCCTCATATTCTCGATTCTAAAATCTCCGACTTTCTCTCAACACCCGGGGTCGCGTCGCGACGCCGCGCCGCGCAGTTGAACGACCAATGCAAGAGGTCGAACATGGGTTAAAATTTCAAATTTTGATGTTTATTTCGTCACGAATATAATTTCAAGAGAGGTTCCTCAGAGAAAATTTCACGAAAAAGCAATGGAACCACTCTTAAAATTTCTTGTATCATATTATCAAAAATATAATCTTTCAGAGCTTCCAGATTTTGTCCGACCTTTCCCACTGACTCTGTCTACTGTGCGCCGCGCCGGCAAGCTCCGAACTTGCGACCGAACCGCGAAAGTTTTACGATTTCGCACGCCACCGGTTCTGAATCGGCATCATTTACTCGCCCCCCTCTAAGCTCTCCCTCACTCGCTCATCGTCCCATTCATCCGCCCCCCTCCCCCCCTCCCCCGCGATCCGCCGCTTATCACACGCGCTCCAGCGTTGTCAAATCTTCCATCAAATTCGCTCATTTTGAATTTAAGGAAACTTGGACTTATTTATGTCAAAGGGAACCATGTGAGAATTCTTCAAATCAAAAGTAACTGTGCGCGCAGGATCTGCGCAGTGCTGCCATTTTTCGGAATTCCGAAATTCGGAACTTTTCAAATAATCGGAACTCTCCCCGATATCTTCTGAATCCCTGAGATCTTCAGCTATTTTCGGAATTTCCTCGACTTGCGCAGTTTTCCGCCAGTTTGACCATTTATTTGATCAAATTCAGGGACTTTTTTTTAATCAAATTTGACAATCTTCGGAACTAAATCTGGGCGTTTTTCGGAATTTTCCCCCGGAATTTTTGAAAAAACCGGAATCTTCCTCGGAACCGTCGCAAATCGGAATATGTTTCCGGAAATCGGAATTATTTCGGAGTCTCTTGAGTACTGGATTTGCGTGAATCGTAGTTTCTTTTGGTTTAATTTATTTCAATATGGTTCCTTTTAGCTTTAATACACCACTGGAAAAAAAACACATTGAGTCTAGAGTCCAGACTCTTAAAAACATCGACAAGAAAAAATACTCTTGATTCAATCAGATTTAAGCTTAAATCAAGAAGCAAGCCTCTTAATTTGAGCGGATTTCCTTTTGATTTAAGCTTAAATCTGATTGAATCAAGAGTCCTTTTCTTGTCAATTTTTTCAAGAGTCTGGACTCTAGATCCAATGTGGTTTTTTTTCCAGTGACTGAAAAAAAAGTTACGGGCTATATAGACATACCGTCTGTTCCGGGCGCAGATACCGATACTTCCGGGTACTAGAGCCGTAGCTTCGATTACTCCGGGTGCTACGCCCGGAACTTTCGGCCTCTGAGCCCGGAACGCGGACGATATTTCTTGTATAGTCC
Source organism: Bemisia tabaci (assembly GCF_001854935.1). NCBI lineage: Eukaryota > Metazoa > Arthropoda > Insecta > Hemiptera > Aleyrodidae > Bemisia > Bemisia tabaci. The sequence goes on along the minus strand of NW_017547174.1, from coordinate 3,897,792 downwards.
TTAAAAACGGCTCCCACGGCAGAAGTTTTTTTTTCTGTGTATGTCGACTTGGCAACGCGGTGCTCTTATCATCTGCCGTGCCTGCTCGAACTCACCTTGAATTTTCGTCAATCCTCAGTACATCCAGTGACAGTTCAAGTGTCGGCCGGATCCACTTTTCGGCGTTCACGCAGGTACATTACATTCAAGCAGGCAGGTAGGCAGGCATTTCACATTTTTTTGCTCTTTTTTGTCGAATTTCCTCGTGGAAAACGGGCGTATTTCCAGATATCTACCACGATTCATGTCCGACATACGCCCGAGACTTCTGGTTGGCCAGCGGCGTACAGTGGATCGAGTCAATAGGAGAGGTCGGAAAAAATATGGGAACTTTAAACGCCGATAACTCCGTTTAAACAGTACTTCGAGGTTCTAAAAGTGGTTTCATAGGTTTCCTAGTGAAATTTTCTGCTAGAAGCAACCCTTGACATTTAAATGCGACGAAATAAATATCAAAATGCAGTTTTAGTAAAAAATTTAATGTATACGACCTCTCTGATTGGCTCGATTTTCTATGCGGCAGTTTCACCTTATCGGCGAATGCTTCATCTCGGTGCATATGTGCCGAAAAAATTGGGTCCAAGTCACTGACTGTGAGATTATACGGATTTCATATTTCAAAAAAGAACCAGGAGCATGCCAATGTCGCTAGGAATGTGCAATAACTTATATTCGTTGCAGTAAAATTACTGAAATCACGCAACAAATTAATTTTACAATGATAATTTTCGTCTTGAATTCATAGTTTATTGGGAGTGAAGACAACATATGTTTCGATGACCAGTCTATATTTGCAAGGGGAAAAAAGTTGCACGGTCTTAGCAACATTGGAATACTCTTGGTTCCTTTTTGCAAAATGCAATCCATGTATGAACCATTATTCTGCCGTGCTAGGGAAAATCGCCGCATGAGCCTTCAGTCGTTGCCAAATCCCCCATGATAAAATATCTATTTTTGAGGCAACATAATAATATGCACATTTTTTCTTGTAATTTTCAGATACTTTACATTAAATTGCAGAAAAAAATTATTTGAAAAATTTGAAGAATAATCGTTACAGCTTTCCGTGTTAAATCGTTTTTTTTACCGGAGGAATTATGGCAACGCCTGGGCCCTGGGGGTTCATGCGACGTGTTGCTTTAACATGACAGCAATTCGGGACTGAATTTTTTTGCTGCAGTGAAATCGTGCTGAAGTATACTTACAATTAGGATGGGTCCGAACCTATCTGCGGATGGACCCCTTCATCTTTCCGTGATACATTACGCATTGCAACACAGTTAGTTTAGTTGCCTGGCTGCCCCTAACTCTTCGTGTGTTACCGGGACTGAAATGGAGATTTTGTTTTAAGGAAGGTTAGAATGATGTGATCTTGACATGAAGCGCCTCACAGTAGATCGAGTCAACCAGAGAGGTCGGACATGAATTTTTAACCTAAAACTGCAAATTTTGATGTTTAATTTGTCACACGTTAAATTTTAAGGGGCGCATTCAGATGAAAATTCCACGAGAAAACCAATGGAGCCACTTTTAGAACCTCAAAGTTTTGTATGAACGGAGTTATAAGCGTTTAAAGTTTAAAATTTTGTCCGACCTCTCCTATTGACTCGATCCACTGTGCGCCTGAAGAATTTTTTAGTATCATGAGCGCAACTGATTGTCAATCCAGAGAACGAAAGAAATGTCGGAAACTTTTCGTTCGGAATCCTTTTAGAAAACTGCGAATTTGATGACAATGTCTAAACTCTGACGAGGCACGGTTCTGTCATTATTAAAGGTGATTCAAGATTAATTTCGCAGCTTCGCAAGCTTCGACGTCCGATTTTTCAATTGAAATAATTTGTTTTACAATATGGAATTTTCCCCGCAACGATCTCCTCCCTCAGTTAGTGTGTCTTAGAAGTTTTGAATGTTTTTTCTGTAATATTTATCATGGCGATTTTTACGGATCGTTTCGAATTCTTCATATCTGTCGGTAATTTTGAGTGCCCTGCTAATATTTGCTCTTGGGAGAGTTGTGGAGAGACAATGCACAAGGCTTTGGCAAGTTTTTATGTGCACCATTCGTTGTTTTCCGGAGCAAGGAACGTAACTTCATTCCAAGGTTGTAAAATTAACTCAAACAATGGGTCTGTAGCGAGCAAGAGATACAGCGAACTGAATACATCACACCTTCCAAGGGTAAATTCACTCGGAAAGCATGTTTGGCACATCAAAAAATTATGAAATCTACTTTTTAGCGCGTGATCTGTGTAGTAACACGATTTTTCAAATTTACCGCGTAGGCGGACAGTTTTTTTGGTGGCCAGCAGGCAGATTGAAATTGATTTCAGACTTTTTTGACGTGCCCAATGGCGTTTTCGTGCGATTTCACTCTCAAAGAGTATATTAAATCAGCTGTATCTTTTGCGTGCAACAGACCCGTTCTATTCTTTACGAGCATGTACGTAAGCAATTTTTGTCAACATTTTTTCTGATTTTCCTGGTAAAAATGCGATTTGCGAGAGGGATTTGGTGACATTGAAATGAAGTTACCCTCTTTCGTGAGGGTGCGACGCATTGCCTTATCCGGGTATACTGCCGTGCTAAGGAAGAACGCCGTATGAACATTCGAGAGTTGCCAAATTTCCCTCGATAAAACATTTATTTTTGATGAAATTCATGCATATGTTTCCCTAAATTTTTCAGATATCTTAGATTAAATTGCGTACAAAATTGTCTGAAAATTTCGGGGAAAAAATATTCACAATTTTCTTAGTGAATTCGGTTTTTATCGAAGGAAATTTGGCAACGTTTGAAGGCTCATACGGTGTTCTTCCTTAGCACGGCAGTATAGTAAAAATTCTTGACTTGCAAACACGCTCTGTTGTTTCTCCTCCGGATCCGAAAGAATCCTCTTAGAGTTGATTTCTGGACCGATTTTCTAATTAAGACAACCCAGGGATATTTTCAGCGAGGCTTGTGACCGTAACCCACGACAACTGACGCAAATGCCAGCCTGAAGTGCGAAAATAAACCTGCGCTGAAGAACAGTAAAGCTGTCACTTTGGTCCACTCACGTGTGGCGTTCGTCGCTCCCATGTCACAGTTCTAACATCTTTAACTCGCTACCGTTCCAATAAATTTTCCATCGAGAAGTCAGCTTTGATTTGATCCTTCATACGCACGTCACCGCATTTTCTCAAAATCGAAAATTTTAGGTGCCGGTGAATTTCGGACGGGTAGTGACACAGTGAACAAGTGATTTATTCGACCATCTGAGTGTTAATCACATTAATGGACGTTCTAAAGTTTAGACCACGAACTTTTCATCCGTTTTAGAACTCAATGGGGCTTACGTTAAAAAAATTTTTTCATAAGGTAGTGGCAAAGCAACGCATTCGTGATAAAAAGCTCCTGGCCAGACCACCTCGAAAAAATTGCATAGCGGAGGAATCCATTCACCCTTCGAAATTTTTTGGCGGTGGCCTCAGCAAAATATTTTGTATCTCTTCAACCGACGTTACATAACATAACTCCATTCCATAAAAAAAAATGATCTGACAAAACGCGACCTGTCTCTATGCGATGACACTGAAGAGCCTCTTTCATAGGCCAGGCTCAAGAAATGAGAGGATGAGGGTGGGCATTATCGATAAAACATGAGTGCTTTGGCGGCACTAACAAATGTTGCAAACTCCCTCTCATTATTATCTGAAACGGACGTATTTATGCCAAAAGGAACTATGTGCATAGGTTTTGCGCGCGACATAGTTCCTTTTAGCGTAAAGCTGTTCAAATCTGAGCGTAGGAATGTATAAACGTGCACCGGCGAGAGCCATCGATCCAATCTCGCCTCGTTTTTAGACGGGTCGTTGATGTGAAATAGTTCCTTGACAATTTAGAGGACGAATTGATAGTCGATTAGTGGATAATGGGTCACTAAATAATGAATGAATTTTGATTTGTGATTACAATTTTCTGATGGCAATTGACGCCCAGAACACGATGCGCTCATTGAAAACGCGGAAGAGTAATTCAGAAACTGACAAATACGCAGTTCAAAACGCGCAACTTTTCCGTAAATTTGAAACGCCCCACCTTCGCGTCGAACTGGGTGATGTCACCGTGAAATTGTCACTTTTTTGTTGACATACAGGCGCTTTATCATCCCTCTTTTACATTTTCTATGTGTATCTCCCGTAGAAGCGATAGCCGGTTCGATTTTTAGACATGCACACTTTATAGACCTCTTGAGAGACCTTTAAACATATCTCTTCCTTTTCAAAATGAATATTGATTTGGACATATCATAGCATATCTCGGGCAAACTTAACCTTAATTTATTTCGAAATTCAAAAGCAAGAGACATCTAAAGTGTAAACGCGATACAATTATTCTCGCAAGATGGATGTCCATGAAAAATGTAAGCCGCGATGGTGTGAGTCGTGAACTCGCAATGCTCTGCTCTAGTTCAAAGCAACATTGCAAATAAGACAAACGGAAACAAATACAACATGGAAATAGAGGGAGTTAAAGGATGCGCGTTAATGACGGCGCAGAGATACAACTATTCGTACTTGATGGACGTCCGTGCTGCATCTGAAAAATTGAAGGCGCGATGACGCGATGCGTGAGTTCTCAATGCTCTGCTATATGCTGCCAATGAGGTGTCGCTCGGATTAGGGAGAAAAGTTAAAAATAGGCCCGAATACGTCTTTCTTGTCGTCGGCTGTGTTGATACTCGCTCTTTCTTCTTTTTTCAGGTTCTTGCCTGATTTTTTTTTAGGGTGGATTTTTAGACCCAAGTCTTAAGCTCGTGTAAACCGCAGCACTGACATGATTCTTATGGAAATAATGGTGCTTGGATGCGTCTAGTGGCTTTAATTTGTTTGTTTTCTTTAATTTCAGAAGTCTGTCGGTCACTTCAATACGTTCAATTTTACAATTTTTACTCCGTACGATTAATAAGCTTTGAACCTAAAAATAGCGTAAACTTGCGCTGCTTTGCCAAAATTTTCTGAACCCCTCTCCACGAAGGGGATGCTCCATCAGGAAATATCACATTACGCCCCTTTAACGAGCCAAGGGTCTACGCCCTCAGATGCGAGCCCGTCCGACCCTGCATCGTGGCGCCTAAAAAAGTTGACAGATTGAACCCTTTGGTATATACCGAAGTACTTCAGAAGTCCGACCCGAACTTCGGCAGCTGGACCTCAAGTTTCCGGATGCGTGATCCGAAAACTTCAGAGATCCATATGACCTCAACTTCGGGCCCCATGCACGAAGTTTTTTTCTCCGTGCAGCCTCCTGAAATTTCATGAAATATTTCACTGAAATTTCCAATATTTAATTTCTTTCTTACGTTTCATGCTACCCTGTTCCTGGATCCCCTTTTGCAGCTATGGGAGTCCTCAGTCCTTCCAGACTCTTCTCGGAGGAATGCCTTTCCGTGCCCCCCCCCTCCCCCCTTGGTGGGATGTCTCTCTGATTCCTGAGCCTAAAATGGAGATGTTACATGTGTGAGGGATTTGCGATTTGACTGCTGTTTTTTATGTAAAAGTTAGCGAGAAACACGATGGTGCCACTGATTTCTCTGAAATCAACTCCCAAGCTCAACAAAAGCTCTCAAAGTGAGGCCAAAATGGAGGGGATATCCCTCGCTACCCTGAGAGTCCACCTCTACATCGAGAGAAACTCTCCGTGTAAAGATAGGGAGCAAATACATTGACAGGGCTGCCACTTTATTTGGAGACTCCAAAACTGAAAACACGGCAACTCTGCTAATGTATTTGCTCCCTATCTTTGCATGGAGAGTTTGTTTTGATGTAGAGGTGGACTCTCAGGGTAGGGCGGGACATCCCCTCCATTTTGGCCTCACTTTGAGAGCTTTTGTTGAGCTTGGGAGTTGATTTCAGAGAAAACCAGTGGCACCATCGTGTTTCTCGCGAACTTTTACACAAAAAGCAGGAGTCAAATCGCAAATCCCTCACACATGCAACATCTTCATTCATGGTTCCGCCAGCTAGTGTCGATTCGTTCTCCGCAAAAGTATATACTAATTAGTTTGTGTATGTTTCAGTTTCTTGGGTTGTGCAGTTGCCGCGTGCGTCGTGATGGCGCTAGCATCGGGCGCCTCCGGGGTGCCGGAGGAGTGTCTGACGATCGAGGAGGACACGTTCGGGGTGCACAAGGACCCGTCGACCGGGGAGTCCTACGCGGTGAGGTCCTACACCCTGGTCAACCGGAACAACCTCCAGGTCAAGGTCATCGACTACGGCGCCACCATTGTCTCCGTCAAGACCCCCGACAAGAACGGCAAGTTCGCCGACGTCGTCCTCGGCTTCGACGACGTTTCCGGTGAGTAGGAGTTTCAGCCGAGGGGTTTTCATAGGGACCTTCAAGTCCATAGAGAAAAAAAAGGAGGTGCTTGCATTTCGGGCATCTTGGATGACGTAGGTCGGTACAACGAGTTTATCATCGATTTTCCTGGAAATGGTGTAATTTATGGAAAAAATTCATTCTACAAAAAATGCTTAAAATTATATCATGAGTTGATTTAAGGTGATTCGATATATATATATACGACGTGAATAGCCTAGATATTGATCGTCGTTAAATAAAACTATATATATAGTCAGAAAGGCATGCGATATATCGCATCAATGGACCACTAGACAAGGTACGAATTTAAGCATTCTGATACACATTTTTTAACCAAAATTTCACGTAAAACACGATGCGCACAACAAAAATTACCGAAATTAACTCCTTACAATGATATTAAATGATTCCTGATGCGTGAATTCAAACCACCCGCTCATGAAAACTCAATGCTCTACGTAATTCGCATCGCGCGCTAAACGTTATCATGACAGTATCTGCGATTTCAAAATCTGGCAACCTCAATTTTGACGCTTTGCCTCAGCTATAGCAAATTGCTTATAGTTTGAACAACACATGGTGGGAAATGAACATTGTTGGATTGAGGAGCTTGCTGAAACCGTTGTAGTGCGCGATTTGATTCACGTAGAGCTTTGAGTTTCTTGTGAGCGTACAGTTCAAATTCCTCGTAACCAATGTGAAATAAAAACGTTAATATCTTCGATAGGAGTTGGTTTCATTAGTTTTTGTTGTGCGAATCGTGTTCTACGTAAAATTCTGGTTAAGAAACATGTATCAGATTGCTTAAATTCGTACCTTGTCTAGTGGTCCATTGGCAGTAGAATCTGTGTTCCAAAATACCATAGACCTACAGCCGGCTGTAAGATTTCCAATAGCTTCTATAGCCGGCTACACAATTTCTTATAGCCTTTCATAGCCGATGGCGATTAAACAACAGCCAGGCGATAAAGTGTATGCTAAACGTTACTAATTACGGATGCTAGGACTTAGTGAGTTTTTGGACCACTGCTCTCTTTTTGGGCCGTAGTATCTTGATTTATTTTGCGAGGAAAGCTCCGTGCTTTTGATGGATGCCTGCCATTCCCAATATATTAGAGCGCCTTCAGTTTCGTATGATACTTTGCAATACCTCTGGTGTGAAATAGTTGCTTCAAGCGCCGTGGCACGCTGCGGCGCGGCAGGTGGGCAGCTAGCGCGAAACGCGCATTGGCGCCTACAAACCTAACAGGGATACTTCACGCGTTGCACAATGCGTGAAGTATCCCTGTTAGGTTTGTAGGCGCCAGTGCGTCGCCGCTCCGCTTTGTGTTAGGCTCTAATATTTAATCTGGCGGAGTCAGCGTTATTCAACTCATGATTTTGAAATGTTTGCACATCCTGTATGGATTGTTCTCATTTTAATTGATGAAAAAAAATATATATTAAAGGAAAATATAATGTGTGTTTTGTAAATATTAAGGTGGTTCCGTATCAAACTTAATGATTTCCAAAGCACACGAATTTCTACACAATTTCTTTTAGCCTTTTATAATCGATGGCAAAAGAGCAACAGCCAGGCAATAAAGTGTAAAACCCGGCGATAGGAACTACAGCCCCGCTGCATAATTTTTTATCGCTTCGTATAGCCCGGCCATATGATTTTCTCCGCATTCTACAGTCAGCTGTATGATTTTCTGTAGCCTTCTTTAGCCAGCTCTAAGAATTCCTATGGTATTTTGAAACGCAGCTCTTATCGTCAATTTTTACCAGGGAGTCCATTGAGAAAAAAAAGGAGGTGTTAGCATTTCGGGCATCTCGGATGACGTAGGTCGGTACAACGAGTTGATCAACGATTTTCTCGGAAATGGCGTAATTTATGGAAAAAATTCATTCTACAAAAAGTGCTTGAAATTATATCATGAGTTGATTTCAGCAAAAAAGTCGGACATTATGGTCCGTTTTTCGTACTTAGAATTCCGGATTTTGCTGGCCAGGTTGTACCGACCCACGTCACAGGGTAAACAAACCTCAAGATGCAAACACCTCCTTTTTTTTCTCTATGCTTCAAATCCAGGAGAGGAACTCTGATTCCATGTCGACGTCACATGTCTTCTCCTAAAAATCTTTCGTAGAAAATAATTCACACCACAGGAAGTTTTGAAATCAACTCGTAAATGAGATATTATAACAAGTATCTTAAACACAGATCGAACAGAAGTTCGATTATAAAAAAGACGTCGTCTGTATTCTTGTCATTTCGCCAATGTTGATAGAAAACACTATCTTGTTCAGGAGTTGATTTTCAAACTTCCCGTTGTGTGATTCGTTTTCCTTGTGAAATTTTGAAGGGAAAACATGCAGCGTTGTGCTTTTAATTCATACCTTGTGCAGAAGCTCAGGTGAAATCATTGCCATCCCATTGGAGTGTTGTGCATGTTGTCTATCCACGAATTGAAGGAGCTCCTCTTACTTTTTATTACGATAAAATTGATATCAATCGCAAATTGCCTACTTTTCTCACACCCGGAACTTATTTTGTTAGTTGTTTAAAATTGGCATTTATTGACCGAATGATGTAAAAATATTGCAATGCCATGGTGAACAAATAGTAATTTTATTGCTTTGTATTGCAAAATTATTATTTCAGTATTTTCACTGCAATGTGCTATGAGCAAGGTCAAGAAGCTGTTTGCATTAAGACTATTTAAAGTTCAACAGGTCTAAAAATTTGCATATAATACATGCTTAATTAATGAAATTGTTTTGACTCTACCTTGCAATCAAAAATGAGTGACCAGTTTTACTTAACTGTACCTATAAATGACAGTGTGTCTCCTTTGTATGAGAGGCATTGTACCAAAAATCAATGAGCATTGAAAAGATTAACATGGAAAACACATTAAGTCAAGTGAGGCCCACGAGTATTGCCCACTCATGAGATAAACTTCTTGTCACCCTAGAAGTGTCATCAATATTTTCACAATAGGAGTTCTGTTTTTCTTGATGATAGCTTTCACTTAACAATGAAAAGGAATGCAGGATAAAATAATTTTCTTTTTTCCTATCATCGGCACGTGGAATTTTGTATTTTTTTTAAAAAAGAAAATAATAATAGTCTTGAACCTACCAGAGTTTGGCAGAAAATTCTTGGCCCTCTCATTTTGGAAACAGCTTTTCTCAAAATTTTCAAAGTTATGACTTCATACTTACGAATGATCATGCTTTTTTGAAAAAAGTACAATTATGTGAATAGGATAAGCTTTTGTCACACTAATTTCTCTATGTCTGTATTTGTTTTCCTGTCTTTCCTGGGAAAGTAGATTCTGTGCGGAAACTCTTCAGTACTTTTCCAGGTAGTTCCATCGTAGATTTTCAATGACTCCTCATAGAATTTTTGAGGACTCCTCACTAATATGACGTTATGTTTTCACACTTTAAATCTCATTTTAATCTGACTTCTTGTTCTAACAATTTTCTGCGATTGATTTGGGCAGGTTACGAGCGGTCGGACAACCCGTACTTTGGAGCAACAATCGGGCGAGTGGCCAACCGTATCGAAAATGGCACATTTCAGATAGGCAATCAGCGATACAGTGTCGCCAAAAATGTCCTTGGCAAGCATAGTCTTCACGGTGGAGAACGAGGATTCGACAAGGTACTCTTATCCATTTCAATATCTTTGAGGATAGTGATAATATTTAATATTTCCGAGGCTCGACAGATGCTATTAGTTATGAAGTCATTGTAAAAACGCTGTTTCGAATTTGATTCAAACGGAAATGATGACATGTTCCTCACCAGGGCCAACAGTGAAAGTACATCAATCAATATACCCATTAATGATGAAAGCCTCTTAACACATATCTTGATTGGGGTTTTGCAAATCTCTTATGCCATTTTATATTTTCACAAGAAAACTGACAAATATCATGTGTTTGAATTTGTACAGATTTTTCTTCATTCTCCGAAAAATATACGGTAAACATGTCAAAAATAACGTTCATTGATTCTCTATCAAGACATGCAACAAAAACACGGAGAATACATAAAATTAAAGAAATGTTAAAATGTCTCAATCGAAATTTCAGAGATAAAGAGAGACCCTTCATTGGACTCTTGGATGACAGGTGGAAACTTTTACTTTCGGGGATTCAGCACCTCCTAATCGACAATTAAAAGTCATTGCCCATTTTTTGGATGTTGACCAAGTCTATACCCTAAAAATATCAACTAAAAATTGTTGTATGGTGAAGCTCTTTATTCAAAAAATGGATGGATTTAATTGAAATCAGCCAGCTGCATTCCATGTCGCCTAATTTTCTCTCACATATTATTTCTTTAACAGAGTACCAAATCACTTAATGTCTCCAAACTTTCTTAGAATTTACCTTATATTTTAAAGAATATACTCGTAGAATTTCAAGTTTCAGTGTTGTTGGGGTTTCTGTCGAAAATATAAAACATCAGAGAAATCCAGGCAACCTCTGTTGTAATTAGGCTGAATCAATCTAGATACGTCCAAATTATATTTAGCAATAATTTTCTGACATTGTGCCTAAGTTTGTCGATGGCTAAAGTGTGAGACAACGTATTTCCGTTTCCGTCATTGTAGAATTCCAGACGTACCTACTTTATTTCTTCCTTGGAAAACTAGTCCATGTAATTTCTTGAGAACTTCCTTGAATTTTTGCTTTTTCAATAGAATATTCTGTATAATGTTCAAGCCATAAAATGGATTTGTTCCTCCTCGGAAAAATAATCTAGGAGGGGAGATTTTGAAAGACCGCAGTGGAAATACGTGGAAAAAATGGATTGCTGATTTAACAATTAAATTGTTAAAAAATATGTCCGACATGTTTCAAATGTACATTTTATAACAGTGGAAACCTAATTTAATTTAATTGGTTAAATATGCATTTTCATATCGTAAAATCTACATTGAAACATACTGGACACTTTTTTTAACCACAAAAATTGTTAAATTAGCAATTTCAGTTTTTTCGATGTAGGTGGTGTTGCACTTCGGCCATTTTGTGTTTTTTTGGTTTCACCTTGGAAGTGCAATTCTTAATGTTTTGTTTATAATTTCCTCTTCATATATTTAAATTACAGGTCATGTGGACAGTTGAAAAAGGGTGTAATGAGGTGCGAATGACGTACTACAGCCGTGATGGAGAGAGTGGTTTCCCCGGGAATGTTAAAACAACCGTTTGTTTCAAGCTGACAAACGACAATAAATTGATCATCAATTATCAAGCCACAGCCGACAGATGTACGCCCATCAGTCTTACAAACCATGCTTACTTCAACTTAGCTGGTCATGTAAGTAGTACACATATGAACCATAGATCTCAAATTTTAGCTTTCTAAGGAACACAAGCATTATTCTTCATCAAAACTGAGTGCCATTATTCATTTTTTAAATAATTATGATTAGGCGCTTAGATTGCAGTTTCATTGACACCTAGGGTCGAATTTCTTTCACATAGAGGTGCAACATTCATTCATGAATCCAAACCGAACCACCAACTAATCAGAAGTGCTGAGCCCGACTTAAGTTTGGTTGAGACTTGTCTTAAGTATATTTAAGCACAGTGGAAAGGACCGACAAAATTCGGCCCTTAGTGTTTTCTTCTCTTCTGTGAAATCAAGTGTGACCAAAATTGTTTAAACAAAATGTTCCAAAATCTTATTTCTATGACTTCCTTGTGATCATTTTAAATTTCTTTAAGTCTGTCCTTACCTGATTTGACATTTTATGTCAAAGGAAAAAGTAATTTTGTCTCTGAGATATAAAATATTCTCAGTAGCAAAATTCAAGTATTAGAGGAATTATATTAATTAAGTGGAGATACCTAAGCAAATTTTTGGCTTGTTCGTTTTTCTCTCACAGTGAAAAGGAACTATATGTATGCACTGAAAAACAGAGTAGCCTGATTTGTCCATTTTTCAAGAAGACTACAGTTTTGATTGGATTTCTCCTCTTCGTTGTTTGGTTTGGTGCAAGTCCCACTGTATAAATACATAATTGTTCTTTGTGATCTTGAAATACTAAAAAGATATCTTTCAAAATTGAATCAGTGAAAAAACAGTGAAATTCGAGGAAGTGAAAATGTTCCGCAATGTTCAGGAGGCACAAAAAACTGCACAGTTGTTGAGGTGAATAAGTTAGTGTAAAAAAAAAACTTTTCAGTTTCTATGCAATTTCCTTTTGCATGTAGATGAGTTTATTCAGAAGCAACACTAAAACGTAAAAAGAGGTGGAAAGGAAAAAACCGGGAATTGGTGTGTTCTCATTCTCACTGATCCAGTTGTGACCTCCATTGCATTTTTTAATTTAAACCATGAATGTGTACTATTGAACCAACTGCATTGAATGATCTTTTTTGGAGTAAGAACAAAAAAGAAGTAGGACAGCATGACACTTAAAATTTCAAAGGAATAACATAATATTTATCGCATGAAGTAGTTTGCAGAGACAAAATTTTTTGAAACTCGTGTTTGACAGAACATGGATTCTCTGAGGGTAGGTACATTAAATGACTTTTTTTATTTATTTATTTATTCTTTAAAAAAGATACAACTGAGAGTACACAGACCTTTAATTATTACTGAAAAGTTTCAATTTTGTAATTCTGTTTTGCCTCTCAATGTTTAAATTTTTATTGAATTTTCATTACAAAAATTTCTCCTTACTAATGTTCTTCTTGTGTTTTTGTTTTCTTGTAGAACGCAGGTCAGGAAGGACTGTACCAACATTTAGTTCTTATTAATGCTGATAAATACACTGATTACAATGAAGATAGTGTTCCTACAGGTACATCTCAAGAATTCTTTTTATTTCAACTTTTGTTTTTGCAGAAAATCTCGCAACAGTCATTATCATAAGAATGTAGGTCCCTTCTATGCATGATAACACTTGTTAAATTGCCATAAAATGGACTTTTTTTACCTGATTTTCTCAAGACTGGCTCTCAGAAAGTTTGAATTTAAAGGCTGGTCTTGCTCAAGAAATTGTAAGAAGTATCATATAAAAAAAACTCGTAAAATTAGCACTAAATTTCTTGGTATTGTGCGCAGTTCTTTGACTGAAAATCTTGTATCAGTCTGTTCAATACTTTTTTTAAGTAGGTACATTCATAAGTCTCTTTTTATCGACTGTAAAACCATGTACCTGGGTTCGCTCTTTTGCGGTTTATCCGTCAATTTCACTCTTGGAGGATAGTCGATTGTTCGCACAAAATCTTACATAATTTTTTCTTACAGTTTCAAGATTACTCTCTAAATTTTTTTACAAAAACTTCCTGCAATAACTACGGTCTTTAAAAAAATAAAGGCATTTGGAACGCTGGAAATAATTGAAAAAAATGTTTTCATAGTTTCATCGTTGATAGTAATTTTACTCCCAAGGTAAATCATTTCCGATATCTCTGTTATTGTAGGTGAGATTAAAAGTGTAAGTGGAACAGAGTTTGATCTGCGAGAGCTGCAGCCTCTCGGAGCCGCTATTCAGCGCACATTCCATTCATATGGATTTGATCTCAACTACGTCATCAACTCAAACGAAGACAAAAGCAACTTTCATTTAAAATTCACAGCCAGGTAAATGGTCCTGAACCTTCATACTTCAATCAAAATCAATTAATTTAAGTTTAATTCCAAATCTTCATTTATCATCAAAGTCCCATAGTGACTTAAAAAAAGATTTACAGAGATTTACCCAAATACATAATTTTCTTCCTCAAATGCAGGTGGTAGAAAAAGCATTTTCGTCAGTCACTAATTCTACCTCAGGAATGTCCAAATCATTCAGTAAAGTTAAAAAACTTGTCAATTTTTAAACTTATTTCCTGAGTTTTCTTAAAATCCTCCAGAGAAATTGGTGAGTTAACTGTGATAGCCGATAAAGTAAACTACAACGTCAAGAAAGTAAAAAATATGATGTTTTGATGTGAAATTATTTTGTTCTGGATTTTGATTTGATCTTTAATTGTTTTTTCAGAGTAATCGATCCAGTCAGTGGGCGATATGTGGACACTTTTACAGACCAACCGGGCGTCCAATTTTACACTACTAATTCATTAGCACCGATCCCTGGGAAAGAGGGAGTGCTCTATGATAAACACAGTGCTTTCTGTTTAGAGACGCAGAAATTCCCTGATGCTTTACATCATGTTAGTATTCTCAAAAATTATTTTTTAATTTTAATTAGAATTTATTTTTGGAATCTGTTTGCTCTACAGATTTTTTCTCACTTCGTCCTGGATTCATGGCGTGATCAACAAACTGGCATGAAGTTAAAAATTTTAGCAGATTTTGACTTTTTAGCCCAAAAAAGGACAATAGGCCCAGCGGACAAGAATGAAAAATCATTATCAATCAAAGAAGTTGGAAAATTTTTGAGAAACGAAAACAGGATTTTAGTACAGAAAAGTGTTGCATTTGAAGACGTGCAACACTACGTATCTTAATCGCGGAGTTTCAAAATTTTTGCTCGGATGTTATTTATTTCAAGAGAAACAAACCCACTCTGTAGCCTGAAATTTATGTAGAATATCCTGCTAACAGAGAAGAACATTACAGATACATCAGAGAGACATTACATTGACAAATTTTTCATAACATAATTTCTTGAACATTTCTTTGATTTTTCTCCTCTATTGGTAGAATATTTTATGCAAATTTTAAACCGTAAAGTTGGTTTGTTTCTCTTTGAAGAAATGAAATAGGAGAGGAAAGTTTGAGATATGTGGCTTTGCACGTTAGTCATCAATTTTCTACTTCCATTGATACCCAGTATTTGATTATTAAAGTCCAAAAAAAGCAAATCTCCATAGCAACTTTCCAAATTGCAACTTATAAAAATCTCTGATTCTGAGTACTAACTACAGGGGCTTTCATGGGTTCCCATTAGTTAGTCCATTACTTACCTCCTTCATCCATTGCAACCAGTTGCTTCCACCAATAGGATTGCTTTATTTTCCTGTTGTCCTCTTTGTCTATTGCTTTGTTCACCAATATCAGGTATCAGCCTGCGTTCTCCTCGGGCAATAATCCTTATTTCCTATTCAATAATTTCATTCAATTCTGGGACTAGTTTTGATTGGAATAGATAAAGTTCAATGTTTTTAAGTCAATGTGTAATTATTTTTGTTTGTTGCAGTCTAATTTTCCCAGCATTATACTGAATCCTCACCCTGATGTCTACAAACACTCAACAGTTTATGCATTTGGAGTCGTAAATAACTGAAAACTGTCTTTCTCTGTACAATTTGCTTCAACCTTAGTCTTCCTAATACTGGAATGTTGTGGTGAGCTGGTTTTTAGTCGTGCGGCGAAGCCGTATAGACTCTAGGTTTCGCCGGAGGCTAAAAAGTGTCCACACTTTTAGGCTAAGTCCAAGAGGAGAATTTTCGAGGAACCAAGTAACATATGAGGTATTGATATCGGTGCATTTTGGCCCAATGGAGATGTTACATGTGCGAGGAATTTGCAATTTGACTGTTGATTCTTGTATAAAAGTTCGCGAGGAACACAATGGTGCC